>CM039509.1:37907395-37979243 GCA_022432975.1 Begonia masoniana
ACCGGAGATTGAATTGTTATTGATGTTTCCCTAGTTCGTACGCCCAGGTAATAGAATGCATATAGAATTGGCGCCGTCCTGATTGAAGAGTTGAAATCTCCGTTGTAGGATTTACACCCCCCCCCTCCCGCTATACAAGGGTTTTCATCTACCCAGTGTTTCACCCTGGGTGCGCCCGTTCTATTTGTCACGAAGAAAGATTTGTATGATTATAGTGAGCTAATAAGCTTACAGTGAAGATAAGTATCCACTGCCTCTATCGTGACTTATTTTGATTCAACTGCAGTGTGCCGAGTGTTTTTCCGGATTGCCTACGCTCGAGTTATTATCAGTTTTAAAGTCCGGGGGCAAGAATAGACCTAGACCACAGACATCCGACGAGGTATGGGCATTATACGTTCCTAGTTTGTCTTGCACTTACTCATGCCCCTGCAGCCGTTAGGGACTTGATGAACCGTGTATTCAAGGAGTACTTGAACAAATTCGTTGTGTTTTCATCGACGATATTCGAATAATTCTAGGACGAAGAGGAGCATGAAGAGCAATGCGCGATTTCTAGGAATTTGCAACGACACAAGCTTGATCCGAAGTCTCTAAATGCGAGTTTTGGCGGGATAGGGTAGTTTTCTGGGCCATATCATATCACAGGAAGGGGTGTCTGTGGAGCCCGAGCAAAATCCAGGTGGTCAGGATGGCCCAGCCTAAGGACCGTGGAGAGAGGTACGTGGATTTTCTCGGGGTGGGATGGCTATTATCGGAAGTGCATAGAGGAATTTCGACGATTGCATTCCCCGCTCACGCTTGACTCGGAAGAGGGAAGTTCGTAGGTCGGCTGTTGTAACAACGCTTTTATAGAGTTGAAGCAGAAGCTGACCACAGCTCCAGTCTACGTACCTATCGAAGGTATAAAGTTCAGCATATAGTGTGATGCATCTAGAGTTGGGTCTTGGGTGCGTGCTTGCAGGAGGGTAGGGTGATTGCTTATGCTTATAGAAAGGATATACATGGGACCGTTCTCAGAGAATGGTTAGCCGTTTTATTTGTAAATTTCAGAACGTGGGGTTATCGGTTAATCGCCAGGAGTTTTTTTTATAGATTTTTGATAGTTTAAAGTTATTTTTAGCATAAACATATTTTGAGGGTTTTTTTAATTCAAATCCAAACTTCGAGGGTTAAAATGATTTTAACCCTTTTATTTATTACATTTAATTTATAATATAACATTCTATAACGAGTGTAATATATAAAATAAGTTATAAATAATTAAAATAATATTTAATTACAATAATTAATGAATGACATCTCATGTTAATATTAAAATATAGAATTAAAAATTAAATATAGTATTATTCTTGAAATAGAACTATAAACAACAATGTGAACAATCATGCCCCAGAAAGCAGTTGTTAGGCCCAATAAGCATTATCGGGCCGGCAATGCAGGCTTGACCCCAGTAGGGAGGGTCTTTCTTCTTTCTTCGTCAGACTTCTGGTATTCCCATCGTTGGATCAGAATCGGTAACCTTTGTGATGGAGACTGCCTTTTTCTTTCTTCCGTCATTTTATCGTATTAGTTTGATGGCAATGCTCCCGGAAAATTTCTCAGTTCGCTTCTGTAATCACTAGATGTTCTTCATGACGGCGTGAACCGGCTGGCTGTTGTTTTCTGATTTGGTTCTTAGTTTACTGCTTCTCTTTTGATTCCTTCCAGAAGACCAATTCCAGTTACATTGCGAATCGTTTTTTTTCTTTGGCTTTGTATTAGCTTGCGATGGCTGAGCGGAAACTTTTTAAGACGAAGTTATGCGTGCTATATCAGAAGGGACGGTGCTCGCGCCCTAGTTGCTCTTTTGCACATGGCCACGCGGAGCTTCGGAGGATCTCGGGAGGATATGGTGGTAAATTTCGATTTCTCTTTCTCTAATTTTCTCCGTTATTTTTAGCTCTATCTGAATTCCTTGTATTTGGAGATTTCTAATTTCAAGAAGTCTTTTAATATAATTTCTAAAATGTCTGTAGATTGCTTTTGATGTTGTATTTTAGATACTGCTTTGAGCTATGGTTTTTAGTAAGATTAGTATTGTGTTTTTTTAATTTCTTCTGGTTTTGATTATGATTTGAGACATGTATGAAGCCAGCTTGAAGTTGATGGATATACATTTCCTGTCACCCCATGTGTTTTCATATTTTTCAATTAGTTTAATGCTGAGTTATGTAAGAGACAATTTTCATCTTTCGGCAATTTTTATCCGTTTCCTGTGGTATACATAGGACGACAGATGTGAGAAGTTAAAAATGATTCCCTTTCTTTTTCTCTGTGACAATGGTTGCGTTGTTTGTTAATTTTAATTCGACTCACTTTCTTGTTGACTAAAACAAAGATTTCAGGCTTGTTTATTTGAGGTCTATCTATTGCATCAACCTTGTAGCTTTCATTCCTGTGTCTGTACTTGTTTGTTAAGGTGAGTTCTAGAAATTGATGTTTATAATTTAATTTATTGATTATTTATTCGTTAAATTTTTATTAAAAACACGACTTGATGGTAATGCTACCGATTGAAAAAGAAAACTTCGCTTATGAAAGTTTGTATTAGATAGTTCAAGTTATCTGATTTCAGTGACATAATCTTTTATCTGCATTATGTACGTGATCTGATGTTATGCTCCCAAAAAGTGTGAAGCTTAACGTGAATTTGACAGTTGGTTCTTGGTATAATTGTTACATGAGGTATATGGTTGTTATATCTCATGAGGTATGTTGCAACCCCTCATCTCTGAAGCTGCTCCATAAGTTATGGCGCTTGAAGATAGATTTCATGCTTGTTCTGCTCGAGTTTCATCAACAGAGATGTGGAATTCTTCAGAATGTGTTCCAGCAGATTTTCAACTCATTTCAATTTCAAGCTATACAAATATTCTGGTGTATAAAGTATCAGAGTTTTTACTATGTTGGAAAATTTACGTTTACTGACAGACTCAGTATACTTATTAGTGATCAAGATCATTGTGATACCATCATGGGGAGTAGTTCTGATGGGATTCCGTATTGCATCAGCCGGACATTGAATTTCGAAGGATCATGATTTTCTTGGTTATGTTGAACCTCCTCAAAACTATTCTTAAATCTTCAAGTATTTCCCTGAATGTTCATGTATAATCTTGGGCTTATCGTTATTCCTATGTTAATTCTGTCTGAATGATAGTATGGTTGGATGTCGTGTCTGGAAGGATCAATGCCATGTTCTGGAAGGATATTATCGTCAGAACTGAGTTTTACAACTGTGGATATTTTTATATCGTTGTACCCAATCTTGGAGAAATTTCTTCCACTTGATCTTATTATATTCTTTGATGTTCATCATGACCCAATCTTGGAGAAATTTTTTCCTCTTGATCTTATTATATTCTTTGATGTTCGTCATGATGACCTGGATATCACCTCTAATATACTTCTCTAGATGAAACCACATTATTGATATTATCACAAAACCTGGGTTTTTCTTTATCTTTTCATAATTTTTTGGCCCTTTGGATTGCCATGGAGGAAGTATTACTGTTCTTTGTTATATATCTCGTGTTTTTTATGTAAGGGTAAGCTGTAAATTATGGTTGATTGCTTCATTTATCTTTATTAGTTAATGGTAACTTATCTTCCATATTGCAAATACCATTATCTTGATACAGGTCGACGGGATTACCGAGGAGTTGATTTGAGGGATAAGCTTGAGCAAAGGTATTCTCCACCTCGTGCAAGAGATTTAAGAGGTCAACGGGCAGTTCGTGGTAAGAGAAAATAGTACTAGTTGGTTTCTCTATGTTTGAGTCTTTGAGATAGTGTTAAAGAAAATTTTTGTTTCTAATTACATTCTCTATCATAAAAGATTACATAGATTCATGTGTGAATAAGTTATTATATGTTTTTAAGTGTCACATCCAGTCCAACATAATTACTAATTTTCTTATAAAACTTAAATTGCAGGATATAGCTCCTCGAGGTCTCTTGAGAGGCTGCCGTAAGTCATTGTGATCTTCCTATTGTTATAAATTACTTATTATTTGGCTAAATGATAGTAATGAATGCCCAACTAAAGTAAAATATGAAAAATTTATGCGGTATAAACTAGCTATGAAGCACTACCCATAGGGAAAAGCTGCAATTTTGGATATTTAGTTTCTGTGATGATCTGACGAACCAAACTTTCGAAAAAAGAAACATTTACTAACATGAAAATACCCGAACGACAGTTGCATCTACTCACATCACATTTCAAATATACTGCAAGTTCTGTGTTTCCACGAATATTGGAAATTTAAATTTTGACTCTATTCAAGGACCATCAGGTGAGGGCTTATTGTATTATGTGTATGTAAGGTGCTAAGTTCATCTAATGGTGAATGCAGCTATATTGTCTAAAATTTGTTTGGAAACTTAATTTTTCTTTCTGAGATTCATGGTACTATGACGTTGTCAGTTACCTCTTTCGCCTAACTTGGTTTCAATTCTCAAGGACCAGAAAATCCGTCCAGCCTACAAGTGTGGATAATTTGTTGAAAATATGCAACTATGACTCCTTGCTTTTATTATTTGACTGCTAATTGCTGATGCTGGTGCACTACCCGTCGTAGAAACATTATTTATCTATAACACTATTAAGTGATTTTTTCCTACTTCGTTTGAATAAAGACTTTTTGTGTGGGTTATCTAGTGACAAAAAAAGAAGGAAAAAGCCCCAGGTGGATGGACAAAGTGATTTTTCTGGAAGTTTGAGAATTTCTGATAGGAGCGTAGAGCGAGTCAGAGAGGATAAAATTACATCCTCAGCTTCTAGAGATGCTCTTGAAGAGCAGGTAAGACAAAAAATTTTATCCCTGACTGTTGTTCTGAAGTTGTTTATATTGTCTTTTTTTATTTGTGGGATCCATTTGCAGTTGAAGAAAGTGCTTTCAGATATTAGTGTGGTTGAGCATCGCAAGTATCAAGTTGGGGTTAGTTTCAAAAATTTTAGTGCTTTTTTTTCATCTCATGAATGTTATTGTTAGATATTGTCATGCTTTTTCTGTGGCCCCTTGACTTTGATCTGCCTGCTTGATTGTATTTCAGGTAGTTAATATTTATTCTGCAAATAACTTTTGTGATGGTCCTTATTTGCACTGCCTATTGTTATTTATGGGTAGAAACATCTTGTTTTGGTTTCATGAAAGTATCTAATTGAAGTAAGACCTTATATATTTAAATTATATATGCACAAGTTTTAGTATTAGTTTTTTTAGTTCCATTACGCTTTGAGACTTTACATTCATAATATTTATTTTTCTGCTGACAATAGAAATCATTTGTGCAATGGCAAGGTCTGGAAGGTGGCTAATAGATGTATTTATTTTGATAATAACCAAGAAAGAAGTAAGTGCGATTACCAACATACACAGCTGTGGACATTCTTATGATAATTCATAAAACGTTTATGAGTTGATTATGCTATTGCTAGTTTTGATAATAATTCTCACAGATCGGAAAGGTCATGTGTTATTTTCTTCAATGTCGATCTTTCTGATCTTTTATGCATGTTTTATAAAGGTTTATCTGGACGAAAAAACTCAAGAATCAGACAGTTTGACTTCAAGGATTCAGGAGCTCGAGTCTCAATTATACAAAGAGAAAGAAGAATGTAAAAGGTACTCCTAATTTTCTGCTCTAAGGTAGCTATCTTGATGTCTTTCCTGCCTCCTTACATATATTATTGGATCATTCGAATGCAGGATAACATCAAAAATTAAGAAGTTTGTCAAAGCACATAGTCGATACTCACGGATGCAAGCTGAACTGAATAGGTTACTCCTATGCCCTTGGGCATATATTATTTTATGGTGTTATGTGAAATACATATGGAATTGATGCTCTTAGTTATGTATTTTGTGGATCTGACCTAGTTACAAATCTTTATTTACGAGAGTTAAATGTATTCTCGACTTCATCGAAACTTGTAGATCACAGGCCAGGCTTGAAAGATTGGGAGATCAGCTCGGCTCTGATGTTACTAGAACTGGTGCAGATGGAGAGGATTCCAGTATCAACATTGTGAGTGACGGGGAGGCTGGTGGTCTACATATAATTAGATCTCAAAATGGCTCAAAGAAATCTCCAAGCAAGAAGAGATTGGATGGTAATGAGGAAGACCTTGATGGATTTCATCAAGGTAGTTCCTCTGGTTTCTTATTGTTTCTCTTCACTATTTGGAAATATTTATTAAAATAATCAAAACTCAGCTCCTAGCCTACTTAATCTAACAAAATTCTGTTTATAGAGCATGATCCTCATATGCAACCACATGTTACAATGAATTTGGTTTCTAGCTCATTAGCTATGTTGCATTGCATTTACACAGTTTTAGTGTAGAATAGTTATCTTCTATGACTAACATAATGGGTCTTGGTTCTTTTATTGGGTATTTTGATTTCTAAATTTTACATTTTATCTTTGGCTGGTCAGGGATGGGTACTGAATTTCTTTAACGCAGTGACTTAATTACAAAATGCATTAGTTTATTTTTTTTATCAATCAAGGCTGTTAATATACGTGGTTTATGCTTTGTCAGCTGATATATACAAAGTACATAGCACGACATAAAAACTGATCTAAAGGCTGTGTCGATGGAATATACATGCTGAAGTTTCTTACACAACGACCTCATATTATCCATGCATGGGTTATGTTTTTTTTTTTTTGCTGTTAATGTATAATATATATGCTTTCTCAGCTGATGAATCCAAAGTACATCGCGACAACGCTAACAGATCAAAAAGGCTCTCTCGGTGGAATGTACATCCTGCTCGTTCAATGTATGAGAGCAAATTTGCAGCAGTGGAGGGAGGAACCCATGGTTCTAGGACTTCAGCAAATGAAGCCAAGCATAGAAGAGGAAAGACTATTTCTAATAGCATTTCCCCTGCTGATAAGGTTACAATATTTATATATTTTTTTGCCGGAAATTCTACTTTGAATTGTTGCACGTAGGTGGGTTGCAACTAGATGTTAAGGGATATTTGATAATGCTATGAAATTTCAAGTAATACATGTGATACAGCCATGGTTTGACACTCAAAATTTCCATGTCAATTCTATATGTATTAGGATTTTCTATGAAGGACGTGGTTCTCGTCATTTTCTGTCATTGGGATAAAGTAAATAGCCATTTATCCTTGCGCTTAACAATATTGAAATAATATGCAGGCGAGGGCCATCGAGTTGGGTCTTCCAGTTCCATCTACCAGCATAGCCGCACATGCAATCGATGAAGAAGCCGATATTGAACTGGACGAAAGATGTGAGACAGTTTCCTCAGGAAATGAGAGAGGAATGACTAATCTTGAGAGTGGTCTGCCATTTAAATTGCCCCCGCCTCCACCAATCCTGCCATCCAACTATTCTCAGGTCAATAATTTCTTTTCAATGAACTCATTTTTATTTCTGGATTTTGTAGTATTTCCACTTGGATGCACGTATAGATATGAACTTGATGCCAAACTAAACGTGCAGTACAAGGGCGACAACCAAAATGCAGTCGCAGCAGCAGGCAGGCTCGAAGAAGAAACTACCCATGTCGATATAGTTTAACTTTTCAAATTCGTTAGGCAGTTGTACGATATCATTTGTCTTTTCCAGGGATTATTAGTGTACTGGTTCGAGTTTCTGTTATATTTTGTGGCAGGGTGAACAGGTATTTTGGAGATTATTAGCTTTGAATGAATGCATGCATATCTACTTTTGGTTTCCAATGATTTATAGAAATCGCTTTGAGTTAACGTCTCTACCATTGCATGCAATGATGAATCTGTTTCCACAAATTTTGTTGTTTCCTAAACTAGTTGGTCAAAGTTCTTCATTTGATCGTATATAGTAGGAAGTTGATGCTTTTTGTTTCATGTGCCTCCAAATTTTGAAGGGATTACAGTAGAGAATAATTTTACTAGTACACAATGCACTTTCTAGTTTTCCAAACGATGTAAGATTATGTATTATCACTTGTACAGGTTAACATAATCTTGAGTAATATTTGTTTTAATGAGTTAGATTGTCATATGAAATAAAATTCAATACAATTTTAAAGTAATAATATGCATACTTGAATATAATAAATAAAATTTATATTTAAATGACAGATTTAGTCTAACATGTGAATTCTCGTTATTTATAATTGTAGAAAGTAGAAACATAAGTAATTTTTTTCAAAACTTTTAAAACAATTGTTGAATTCTATAAAAGGATATAATCAATCTTGGAAATGCATGAGATAAATTTCTGAAATTATGTTTAAAGCAAGTCTTGTATTGCGACCATCAATTGTGGCATTGCAACACCCCAACAATAGCCAGTGTCGTCACCAAAACAAGCAAGTTCAAAAATCTTTGGCAATGAGACATCGTCGCATGGGTGCGTGCACTTGCGATGTCAGTGATGCAACCTTGTCTTCTTAGTATTTCTTTAGTGCCACAATGTCATCTCAAATCTTCAAAGTCACGTGACATCGAGTGGTTAACACTTGGTGTTCTTGTTTTTTATTTTTTTCTTTTTTTTTTTTTTTTTTGTGAAAACATGATTTTTGTTTTTTATATCTCAATACCAGTCGGTGTTGCACCCAATCCAAAAACATTATACATTTTATTCCCGCATTATATCACAATATAAACTAATGATTTCAAGTTTTTAAATTTGAAATCAAATTTACAAATGGGTTTTAAAAATCACAAGATTTGGATTTCAAATGGACTCACCCTTCCAAATGGACTTACCCTTGAAAGATTATATCTTTATAATTGAGTTTTCTTTTTTATTGTAAAAGGAAATTATTAAAAAATTTATTTATATTGTAATTTAATTTAGCTGTAGTTTAAGGGTCAATCTTTTACAGCAACAATTTGTGACATTAAAATAATCAGCTGTGAAAAAAAGTAAACTAAATATGGTAAACTATAATGTTTAATTATGTTTAAGACATCAAATTTGTTGAGAAAAACTGTATATAAAATTCAATTACACAGTAAATAAATTCATTTGTTCGTCTTTATGTGATTAAGAAAATAAATTATTATAGCAATTGATAATACACAATAAACTAAAGTAGAACATTACGAGACACTGAATTTAACGGATTCGGCAATGTACCTATATCCACGAGAACGAAATATGATATAATCATCTACTATTAAATAATGAGTACACTATAATCTTTTCTAGAATAAACAATAAGAGAAATAAAGACAAGAGCGATTAATTTTGAGAATCAATATTCTCAACAAATAAAAGAAGACATAACTGTTCGATCTTACATGTAAATTTAAAAAAAAAAAAAAAACAGAAAGAAAAATCTTCTTTTTTCTTCTCTCTCTAGACTTACTCACTCAACTTCTCTCTCTATCTTATTTTTTATTTCTTCAATCTTTCTTTTTAAAAACCATTTATCTCTCTCTTTTATTTTTATTTTTATTTTCATTGTGGGCCCACCTCAAAGAGAGGCTGAACCCAACAAAATTACATAATAGTAAATGATTATATTTGTGAAATTTATTGTTCATATTGAAAGTAGATCATATTTGTAAAATTTATTGTCTATGATGAAAAGCATAAATAAGATAATTTATTAAAAAGTTAAAATGAATAGATTAAATTGTCAACGTCAAAGCCAACTCGGTAACACGACTTATTGAGTGAAGGAGAAAGTAGGAGAATTATATCCTTGGATTTTTAAACATGAAATATGGAAAGTGTGGAGCTTCAGGCAATGGGATACGAGGGTTGTCTGGCTAAACCACACAGCCCTTCCTCTGAATCCACCTGCCGTTGAATCCTCATGTATCCTTCTTCACCCCATTGTGTGCCCCATGAATTCTTTAGCACCCAATATTTAGTCCCATCCGAGTCCACTCCATATCCAACGATCGTAACCACGTGGTTTATAAATGTATCGCACCCTTCACTAAGTATGCCGCTTGAATAAAACCTAAAGGCCGTTGAGTTAGAAGCAAGCGTGACTGAAACCGGCTGGTGAGCCACGGCCTTAAGCAGTGCGTCTTCATTGTTTCCAGGCACCTGTTCAAAGCCTTTTATACTTGCTGCAATCTCGCTTCTTATGCAACTTTCTTTTACGCCCTTGTATGGATAGTTAGCTTCGGCGCTGAGTCCTTTATTGTTTATAATGAACTCGAAGGCCTCACTCGCATAACCACCCACACAATCTTTGTTCATACCTTTGGTGTCACAATCGACGAGCTCTTGTGGAGACAAAGAGATCAATTCTCCAGTTGCCAGCTTTACAGCTCCTTCCATGCATGCCACTGCTGAAAATGCCCAACAACATCCTGTATTCCAAAACAAAAATGTCTCGGAAAACAAAACAAAAAACAATAATTCCATCACAGTATATGATACTTTCATACTCTTACCACATCCTCCTTGGTTCTTTACGGGTGTTACTGCTCCTTCCAGTCTCCAGTCTACGGTCGATGGTATGGCGGACACATTCTCGTATTTGAAGGAACTTCTAACATTATTCGCCATCGAATTGATACCATAGTTTAAATCATTGTTGAAGGCAGAGAATTCCTCCTGCGTGAGGTCTGCAAACTGATTAAGACCCAACTTATAGGATTTGTTCGGGGAACTGTTGCTAAGTTCTATGAGTTTCGCATTTTCCTTAAAAATCTGAAATCGAGTCTCTGTTAAAATAAATGCTTTAGAAACAGTTTATAACGGTTCTTTAGAAACAGTTTATAACGGTTGCAAGTGGTTTTCTTTTTATGGTTATTTTAATGTTTTTTTCTTCTGTGTGTTAGTTGTATTCTGTAATATGGGTATTGCTTAATACAATTCTGCTTTGTTGTTCATCCTACAGAAAATTTCTCTTCTTCTTCTCCAATTTATTTCTTTTGTCTTTCGTAAACACCAACAATTGGTATCAAAGCTTTCTTCTTAAGGGACCTGTGTTAATTTTTGATACTCATGGAAACCGAAGCAAGTTCAATCTCTATTGCTCCACCAGTGTTTGATGGAGAGAACTACCAAATTTGGGCAGTTCGAATGGAGACTTATTTGGAGGCTTTGGATCTTTGGGAAGCAGTGGAAGAAGACTATGAAGTTCCAGTTCTTCCAAACAATCCCACCGTGGTACAAATTAAAGCGCAGAAAGAAAAGAAGACGAAAAAATCAAAGGCAAAAGCATGTTTATTTGCTGCAGTTTCTTCTACAATTTTTACTCGTATTATGTCGCTAAAATCAGCAAAGGAGATTTGGGATTATCTCAAAAAGGAATACGAGGGAGATGAAAGAATCAAAGGGATGAAAGTTCTGAATTTAATTCGGGACTTTGAGTTGCAGAAAATGAAAGAATCAGAATCAATCAAAGAGTATTCTGATCGATTGCTGAATATTGCAAATCGTATTAGATTACTCGGTTCTACTTTTACTGATTCAAGAATTGTTGAAAAAATTCTTGTAACAGTGCCAGAAAAATTTGAAGCATCAATTTCAGCCTTGGAAAATACCAAGGATTTGTCTCAGATTTCGCTTACAGAAATTCTTCATGCACTGCAAGCACAGGAGCAAAGAAGAGCCATGAGACAAGATGGTGCTGTTGAAGGAGCTTTATTTGTCAAGCATAAAAAATTTGTGAACAAAAACAAGAAGAAAGATGTTGAAGGAAGTGGAGCAACTTCAAAATCAGCAAATGAAAAAAAGGGAAATGAATTTCAAAAGAAATCGTTTCCACCTTGTCGACACTGTGGAAAGAAGGGTCATCCTCCATTCAGATGTTGGAGAAGACCTGATGCAAAATGCACTAAATGCAATCAATTGGGACATGAAGCTGTTATTTGTAAAAATAAAAATCAGCAAAACGATGAAGATGCAAAAGTTGCTGATCAAGAAGATGAAGATCAATTGTTCGTTGCTACATGTTTTTCGAGCATCGAATCAAGTGATAGCTGGCTCATTGATAGTGGTTGCACATGACACATGACACATGACAAGGATCTGTTTCGAGAATTAAAAAATTCAGACACATCAAAGGTTCGAATCGGAAATGGCGAGTACATAAATGTAGAAGGAAAGGGAACCGTTGCAATTTCAACTTGTTCAGGTACAAAGTTCCTTGCTGATGTGATGTACGTTCCTAAAATTGATCAAAATTTGTTAAGTGTCGGACAACTGATTGAAAAAGGTTTTCAAGTTGTGTTTCGAGACAAATTTTGCTTAATAAAGGATACTGATGGTAAAAATGTTTTCAAAGTAAAAATGAAAGGAAAAAGCTTTGCTTTGGATCCACTAGAGGAGGAGCAAACTGCTCTTCAAATGAAGGAAAATGTTACAGATGTGTGGCATAAGAGACTTGGGCACTACCATCATCAAGGGTTGTTACAAATGAAATCCAAGAAGATGGTGAATGATCTTCCTGAACTCGATGATAAAATTTCAAATTGCAAAGCATGCCAGTTTGGAAAGCAAAGTAGGAAATCATTTCCTAAGGTCACATGGCGGGCAACAAGAAAATTGCAATTGATCCATACTGACATCGCGGGCCCTCAAAGAACGCCTTCTCTAAAAGGTAGTCGCTATTATGTTGCATTTATTGATGACTTCACTCGCATGTGTTGGATTTTCTTTTTGAAATTCAAATCAGAGGTGGCTCAAGTTTTTTGGAAATTTAAAGCCAGAGTTGAAAATGAGAGTGGATTCAAAATTCAGACTCTTAGATCTGACAATGGCAAAGAGTACACTTCTGAAGAGTTTGATAAATTTTGTGAAGAGGAAGGCATTCAACATCAACTAACTGCTCCATACACTCCGCAACAAAATGGAGTAAGTGAGCGACGAAACAGATTCATAATGGAAATGACTCGCTGCATGTTGCACGAGAAGAATTTGCCGAAGCAATTTTGGGCTGAAGCTGCAAATACTGCTGTGTATTTGCAAAATAGGCTTCTCACAAAGCAGTGAAGTATCAAACTCCTTTTGAGGCATGGTATGGTTATAAGCCATCGCTAAATTTTCTTAAAATATTTGGATGTTTGTGTTTCACTCATGTTCCACAAATCAAGAGAGATAAACTTGATAAAAGAGCAGTGTCAGGCATATTTATTGGTTACAGCTTGGTTGCAAAAGCTTACAAAATTTTTCAGCCACAAACTGGAAAAATTATTGTAAGTAGAGATGTGCATTTTATGGAAGATGAAGAGTGGAACTGGGATGAAGAAAAAAAGATAGATCTAACCATAAAAGAGCCGAACTTCAAGTTATCTGAATTGGGGATTGAAGAGCAAAACATTGGAGATTGGCAAGATGACACGGTGGATCAGATTCCTATCAGAGGCACAAGATCACTATCTGATATTTATGACAGATGTAATATTGCCGTGTGTGAACCTGCTGATTATAAAGATGCAAAGATGAATCAAAATTGGATAGCTGCAATGGAGGAGGAGCTACTAATGATTGAAAGGAACAATACATGGGAGTTAGTGGATCGACCTCAAGACAGAAAAATTATTGGAGTCAAGTGGGTGTATCGAACCAAACTTAACTCTGATGGCTCTATTAACAAGCACAAGGCTAGACTTGTGGTAAAAGGCTATGCTCAGATTTTTGGAGTAGATTACTCAGACACCTTCGCACCGGTAGCCAGACTTGATACTATTAGATTGTTGCTTGCTGTAGCTGCACAAAAGAATTGGAAGGTATTTCAATTAGATGTCAAGTCAGCTTTCTTAAATGGTTTTTTGCAGGAAGAAATTTATGTTGAGCAACCGGAAGGCTATATAAAAGAAGAAGAAAAAAACAAGGTCTATCGTCTTAAAAAGGCACTATATGGTTTGAAGCAAGCTCCACGAGCTTGGTATAGCAGGATTGATGAACATTTGCAGAAGTTGGGATTTGCTAAAAGCTTGTCTGAATCAACATTGTACATTAAGAATGAAGGTGCCAACATTCTTATCATCTCTCTTTATGTGGATGACTTGCTTGTGACCGGAAACAACACCAATCTTGTTGAGAAGTTTAAACAAGAGATGATGGAAGCTTTCGAAATGACAGATCTTGGATTAATGTCTTTCTTTCTTGGAATGGAAATTAAACAGAAGGAACATGAAGTATTCATCTGTCAGAAAAAATATGCCAAAGAAATTTTGAGGAAATTCAAATTTGAAGAATGCAAGGAAATGAGTACTCCAATGAACCAAAAAGAAAAGCTCTGCTCAGACGATGGAACAGAGAAGATTGATGAAACATATTTTAGAAGCATAATTGGTTGCTTAATGTATCTCACAGCAACTCGTCCTGATATTATGCATGCTGTAAGTATTCTGTCACGATTTATGCACTATGCAAGCGAAATACATCTTAAGGCAGCAAAGAGGGTGCTTAGATACGTGAAAGGAACATGTGATTTTGGCATTAAATTCACAAGGAGCAAGGAGTTCAAGCTGACTGGTTTTTCCGATAGTGATTGGGGAGGTTCGATTGATGATATGAAGAGCACCTCAGGTTATTGTTTTACATTTGGGTCTGGTATTTTCTCATGGAGCTCAAAGAAACAAGAAACTGTCGCTCAATCCACTGCTGAAGCAGAATTTATTGCTGCAACAGCTGCTGTTAATCAAACATTGTGGTTGAAGAAAATTTTAAAAGATCTCAATATGGAGCAAAAAGAAAGTACTGAGATTTTTGTTGATAATCAAGCTGCTATTGCAATCTCTAACAATCCAGTGTTTCATGGAAAAACTAAGCATTTCAACATCAAGTTATTTTTCTTACGTGAAGTACAAAAAGATGGAGCTATTGTTCTTGTCTACTGTAAAACTGAAGATCAAGTTGCAGATATTTTTACAAAGCCACTGTCTGTGAACAAGTTCGAGTTGCTGAGAGAAAAACTCAACGTTTGCAGATTCTAAAGCAAGGAGGAGTGTTAAAATAAATGCTTTAGAAACAGTTTATAACGGTTCTTTAGAAACAGTTTATAACGGTTGCAAGTGGTTTTCTTTTTATGGTTATTTTAATGTTTTTTTCTTCTGTGTGTTAGTTGTATTCTGTAATATGGGTATTGCTTAATACAATTCTGCTTTGTTGTTCATCCTACAGAAAATTTCTCTTCTTCTTCTCCAATTTATTTCTTTTGTCTTTCGTAAACACCAACAGTCTCCTTCTCTGTCTTGTCTTTGTAAATCTTCCCAAAACGAGTGATCCACTCTTCGTACTTCTCATACATCGACAAATCTTCAAGATTTCTTGACATAACTTGGGCCTGCATTGCTCCTAAAATAAAGAGTATGACTAAACAAATGCACTGACGTTGGCCAGTGAACCCCATGACTGATTATGACCTGTTTCAAAAATTCATAACCATTTAGTGAAATTTTGAGAATGTACGTACTGTATACAAATCCTAAATTTGCAAAAATATTCATTTGTCTACCTTTTTCTTATGACCTCAAATAAGGTTTCTCGGTGTTTCAGTTTACATTTTATAAAAATAAGAACGTCATAACATTAGAAATTATATTTAAACACATACATATAATGAAAACCTGTCTTTGGTTCACGTTTGAGTCGAAGAGGATCTCCCCTTGGTCCCTCTCAGCACAAGGCCACTGCAAGTTGTTTTAGAGCCTGCTCCCGTATTTATACTGACCTCATTTTTACTTCTGGTTTTTGCCATTTATGGAGTTAAAAGGAGAAGCTCCAAAACTACCAAAAACTCATTTAATAAAAAACTTACAACATAAATGGAGCAATAGTAGAGCTTCAAATTAAAGACCAAAAACGCCATTTTATTAATTCTCTGCTCAAAATGTTCAGTAATGGTTCCATGCTTGGTGTTTAAAACTGCAATAATGTTGATTATATTTTAAATCCGAATTAATTCATACAAGCGATACTTTAATGCAGTCAAAGTATGTTTGAGTTTACATCTCTACTATCGCATAAAATGATGGATTGCTTTTTCCTCTAATTTTATGGCTTGTGGTTGGTAGAAATGAGTAGCTTGTCTTCTTCAAATGGCAATGGGATGCGCTCGTCGTAATTTGTATATTTGGCTTTGAGTTCATCTTTGTTCAACTCATTTTCGACCCGGAAAAAGATCCATCGAAAACGCTGGAAGATCTCCGAGGCGGCAATGGTGAAGACAGTCAGGTAACTGTGTCGGAGATGCGCCTACAGCTTCCAGACTTTAGGCACAGATCACCTGAGACAGATCAATATCAGACAAGAACAAAAAGAGACTAGACATAAAACATTGAACAGAATCCGAAAGAAGCTAATAATTTGAAGTTGCCAATGTCAAATACTACTGGTCTGCTTCCGGATTTCCTCCAAACATAGATGTCAGTAGAAAGAAGGAGAAAAACAGCAACCCAGCCAACGGAACGATTAGACAAATTTGTAAATGCAAATATATTGTAAATATGTTGGTATTAATTTTTTGACGATCTACATTTATGGTAATAACATTTTATTCCATTATTTTTCAAATTAGTAGTTTATTTTTGGGTAATCAAGAAACAATCTATTTAGATTATTGGATTGATGAATATAAGAAATCGTGAAGATATTGGTGAAAGTAAAAATTAAGAAACTTGAAGATCAAGGAAAGTATTTGATTTTCTAGAGGCATTTGTTTTCTGGAAAACTTTGTTTTGGAAAGCCAATTTGAAAACGATTTGATAAATTATATAAGGCCTTGAGATCACATTAATCATGGAATACTTTTCTAAGTCTTTGGGATCCATATCCAAGTAGTTGGTGGTACTTTCCTAAAATATCACACGAGGTGTCACACAACCGATTTATTGAGATTTGGTTTCCTTATTCTATGCGGCTTTGAATTTCAATTTGGTAATTGGTTGAATCTCAGATAAGACAGTTGCCAATGATATTTAAGCGTTTGTTTTCTAAGGAAGCGACTAACAGATTTTTTATTATTCTCGAGAGAAGTTTTCTTTGTTTTGCAAGCCGTCGCTATTTCTTTCTCTCCCAACGCTTCTACGTATGGGTTTGTAATTGTTCATTCAGTTCTTGAATGATTATTTTACACACTCTGTTTATGTTATGGAATTCATCAATTATTCGAGTGTGTTGATTTATTGCGTCCGAAGACAACGACCTGATGTTACAGACGGTGTCATAGGAGGCAATCTTCTTATTCTTCATCGAAGCTCAGTCTCGGGAGGAGGCTGCATTGGAACTGGGGAGAAGTTCTGTTTATCGACAAGGAGAGCTTGTCATTTTGATCGTGGGCAAAGGGATCTTGTCATACACGGATTTCGGGAGGAGTCATCAACAACAAGGAGATCTTGTTACTTTTAGATCTCTGGAGAGATCGATCTCAAGTCGAGGGAAGCTCGCAAAAATAGTTTCATTGGAGAAGTTAGGAAGTGGCGGCGACAAAGATAAGAGGGAGTCTTTATTTGTTTAAGTCCGTTTGGCTTGTAACTTTGTGAACTCGTGAAATATTTTTATATCTGGGCGTGGCCTCGCAGACATAGGCAAATTACCAAACTGCGTTACCAACCTCATGTCTCATTACTCTCCGCACATTTATAATTGTCCATCATTGCATTAATAATCGGTGTCACACGAAACACTCTGTGTGACATCGCATAACTGAACTTAATCTTTCAATTGGTATCAGAGAGGGTCATTTCTATTTCTTAAGCGGGATTCGCGGGACAAGATCACAGTTCGTGTGCGATGGACTCTATGAAAGAAGGAGGCTCTACAATGCGTCCACCGTTATTGGATGAAAGTAATTATGCTTATTGGAAGACGAGGATGAGAGCATTTATTAAAACTATTGACGAGAAGGTCTAGAGATCTATTTTAACAGGATGGAATCACCCTATGGACACTAATGCAAAAGGTATCACATCTCCAAAACCCGAAGAAAATTGGTCCATAAATGAAGATGCTTTGGCACACAGCAATTCAAAGGCACTCAATGCTATCTTCAATGGTGTTGATCTTATTCAGTTCAGACTCATCTCCACTTGCGAATCAACGAAAAGAGCATGGAAAATTCTTCAAACCACCTATAAAGGAACATCAATCGTAAAGCTGTCCAAGATGCAAATGCTAACTACTAGATTTGAGAATCTCAAGATGCATGAAGATGAGAGTATTGGTGAGTTCAATGTCAAACTATGTGCGATAGCAAATGAAGCGTTTGCTCTCGGTGAGATGTTTCCCGAAGAAAAACTTGTAAGAAAAACTCTACGGTCCTTGCCACAATGATTTGCCTATAAAATCACTGCTATAGAAGAAGACAAAGATGTCTCTAAAATGAAGTTAGAAGAATTGATGGGATCTCTTAGAACTTTCGAGATGAATCTTGGAGAAGACACGGAAGCAAAGAAGGCAAAAGGAGTTGGAGGAATTTTAGCAGAGTTATAAAGAGATTTGGTAGAAATACTTGCGGTGTCAAGCACAATGTCACTAGCTTCAAAAATGGTTCTTCAAGCAACAAGAAGCACGGGGAAGAAACTCATGTGTCTGATCAACCATTCAAGAGCAAAGGCATTCAATGCAGAGAGTGTGAAGGTTGGGCATATACAAGCAGAATGTGCTAATACCTTGAAGAAAAAGAAGAATTCTCTGAACGCAACTTGGAGTGAGGATGAGTCAGAGAAGGAAGACGAATTTCAGAACAACCATGTGACGCTTGTTGGTAAGACATAATATAAAGAAAATGGTGGTGTTCTACACGGTGTCACAGATAACTTTTCCAATAGTAGTGATGAAGTCGGAAGCAGTCACAGAAGAAGATCTTATTGGAGAATACAAGTTTCTTCATGAGAACTGGACTGAGCTTGTTTAAAGTAAATCAGCATCTACACATCTAGATTAGAAATTTGAAAGATAAGGAGAACAATTTTCAAAATGTGATTGTTGACTTGGAGACCAAACTGAAAACAAGTCAGGATGAAGTTAATGATCTGACCAATGATATAAGTCTCATGAAGAAGAATGTCAAAATGCTGAATTCAGGTTCTTCTAAACTGGATGATATTCTAAACATTAGCAAATCAAGTGTAAATCGGTCTGGACTGGGATTCAAAGGAGAAAGTTCAGTCTCACAAACTATAGTAGTGAAGGAAAATCGCTCTATATTGAAATTCGTAAGGGAAAGCTCGGTGTCACAGCCAGTGTCAGCCAAAGGATTTGATTACAAGGGAAAGCAAGTTGCAAAACAAACTCAAAGAACTGACAGAAAATCAAATTCTTGTGACTCCTATCATGTTTCCAACAGTAAAGATAACAAATATGTTTTTGTGTGTCATTATTGCAATCGTCCTGGTCATATTCGCCCTAGATGCTTCACATATCTTGCTGACCTAAGACTAGGTACTGTTAGAAATGCTTCTTCTTACAGATTCCTTATAAAAAATGGGTGAAAAAATCAAGTTTGAAGTGTAATGTTACACATCTTTCACTAAAGGCAATCGCAACAAATGCATGGTATTTTGATAGCGGATGTTCTAGACACATGACAGGTGAAGAGAGATATTTGAAGGATATCATACCCAAAATTGTGGGAAAAGTAACATTCAGCAACGATGTCTCAATGCATGTCATTGGAAGGGGAACGCTAAATGTTCCTCGTCTACCAAAGTTGAGTAATGTTCTTTTAGTAAATGGTCTGAAATCTAATCTAATCAGTATTAGCCAGCTGTGTGATCAAGATCTGAATGTGCAATTCACACGTGAAAAATGCGTGGTGTTCGACCAAAACAACAAGTGTGTTATTGAAGGAGTTAGATCATCAGATAATTGCTATCTTATTTCTTCCTCATCTACCTGTTTTCGATTAAGTATGGAAGACACTGTTCTATGGCATAGAAAGTTGGGACATATAAATTTGAGAATGCTGGAAAAGATTGTTTCAAAAGGTGTTGTTCGGGGAATTCCTATACTAAAGTTTTATGAAGACAAATTATGTGGACCATGTCAAATTGGAAAGTAAACCAAGGTGTCACACCCGATGTCACAGTCATGTACAACTACCTGTGTGCTTGAATTGCTCCTCATGGATCTAATGGGTCGAATGCCTGTTGAAAGTATTGGAGAAAAATGGTATGTCTTCGTTACTGTTGATGATTTCTCACGCTACACATGGGTGGAGTTTCTTAGAGAAAAGTCCGACACTTTCAAAGTTTTCAAATCAATGTGTACTCGACTCCAACGTGAAAAAGATTGTGTCATCATGAAAATCATTCGCATCAGCAGTGACCATGGGAGAGAGTTTGAAAATACTGAATTCTTGGATTTCTGTAAACAACTAGGGATTGCTCTCGAATTCTCGGCACCTAAGACTCCTCAACAAAATGGAGTCGTTGAAAGAAAGAACCGTAAATTGGCAGAGATGACTCGCATAATGTTTGAAAGGGATGTTCTTCAAAAATTCTGGGCTAAAGCTATAAATACCGTCTGTTATACCATAAATTAGGTGTATCTCCGAGGAAAAACTTATATGGCACTCTATGAGATATGGAAAGGTAAAACTCCGAATCTTAATTATTTTCATATGTTTTACAGCATTTGCTTTGTGTTGAATGACAGGGAATACAGGGAGAAACTTGATCCCAAGAGTGATGAGGCTATCTTTCTCGATTATGCTACAAATAGCGATGCTTATCGAGTTTACAACAAAAGAACTCGAACTGTCATTGAATCAGCAAATGTTCAAGTAGACGACTCTCTGGACACAACATATAATCCAAAAGAAGATGCAAAGCAGATTTCAAATAATGAAGGCACTAGTGTTCCAACTAGTGTCACAGATGGTGTCTCAAACGGTGTCATAGATCAGACTGAGACATCTGATGAAGTAAAGGTGACAACCTCTCACAACAGACAACCATCCACACATGTTCAAAAGTGTAACGCCCCGAACCCGCCCGGCTCGGAACGCTACGTTTGCAAATCAAACCCGCGTTTAAAACATCGTTTAAAAAGTTTTCGTAAATTTTACGACTCATTTTCGGGTTTTTCAAACCCTCGAAATTTATTGAAAAACGGGCCCAAAATACGTTTACAATACCTTGAAAAATGTCAGGTCAAAACATTGTAGAAATAGGGGAAAATTTAAAAAATTTTGAAATTTGGCTCAAAAGGGCGCTGGGCGCCGCGCGCGCCCAAGCAGCGCGCCAGCGCGCTGCGCGCATCTGTGCGCCCCTACCGCGATCGATCGCGGCCCGAAGCCCGATCGATCGGGCCTCCTCGGGTTTTCTCGACCCAAAACACCTAAAACTTCAAATTTTGACCCCTTTTGACCTTTCCCCACTTTTTCTCATATTTCTCCACCCCGAACCCTTCCAAAAATCACGAAACTTTAACCATGCCTTCCCGACACTCAAATCTTCAAATCCCATAAAAATTTTAGAAAACTGACTTAAAACGAATATTACTAAAAATGGCTAACTTAAACCAGACGTTGTTTGTTTTAAAATCAAAACGGACGGCATAACGCCTAAAATTTTTATAAACCCAAAAACCTGAAAAAGAAATGACATTTAAACTCCAATTCAGCCAAATACAAGTACTATATACACCAAAACAAAATAACCAAGCTAACACCACAAATCCAATCCCAAACAAACCACACCACAAACCAAACATATCCAAACATACACACACCTCAATCCTAACTCCAACTCACCAACACATTTCTCACAAAACTAACCATAAAACCTCCACATCTCCAATACAAACCACACCCCAAGGACTAGGTCGAAGTGCCCCGACAAATGACCTGCACCGGCGAGCTCCATGTATCCCCAACTGCTCCTAGTCCTGTCCCTCGGTATCAAGCTCACCAGAAAACACTTCGTCACCTACACCACAGAACACAAAACGTAAGCCTAATGCTTAGTAAGTAGGGATGTATGAATGCAACACACACAATGCTCAACCATCATAATAAATGCAATTTCTAACACTCAGTTTGCCTGCACCAAAAGATGCCTTAGTTGCCTGCACCAACAGGTGCCTTATTTGCCTACACCGAAGTGCCTTAGTTGCCTGCACCGAAGTGCCTTAGTTGCCTGCATCGAAGTGCCTTACTCTGATAAATTGTTATCACCCTCACACCCAAACTGTGACACCCCGAGTTACCTGAACCCGGTTCGTCACATTTGCTGTTCATGTGTCTAACCGTACTTGAAAATCCATAAAAATTTAAAATTTTTCCCATCGTTTAAAACGACATTGTTAAAACATTAAATGTTTGCAGTGAAAAGAAAAGATTACTTTATAGAAGACTCATTATAAAATCTTTGAACTAAATAAAATAAGAGAATGAAATCTTGCTTTACATTTACTATCGTTAAAAAAAACGACAATATAACGTTTAAAACTATAAAACCAAAACCTGCAATTTGAAACTAGACTTCTAATATAATTTCCAAAATATATTCATACATCAAAATAGACACTACCGTTTAAAGACAACTAAACTTGTCATTTACATACAAATCTGCAACTTCAAAATCTTTTGTCCATACATCATCCCAAAATTACCTATACATTTGCCCACAGGTCAAAATCGCCCTAGCGGCTACAAGCACACCCCATGGACGTCCTCCACCAACTGCTCCATCAACCTTCTTGAGGATCAAGGCCCTCACCTGTATCAAATTCACCTACACCACAAAATAAACTAATGAGCCTAATGCTCAGTAAGTGATGTAGTAAAATAAAATGCATGCTCATGATTATGCTATGCTGTTCGTAAAAGCATGTATTGAGTCTTCTTTATTTTTCTTCCATGACATGAGTTATTGGGGTACTGCTTCTAGAGAAGAGATGGCCTAACTGATTGTCCACCTGGCGGGACGACCAACTCGCTCTAGGGGAAGTGGAATGACATATATGACAGTCCCTCTGACGGAACCGGTTCCTCTGGCGGAACTACCAAACTCAGTTCCCTACCCACAACAACTATTACGTATTTTACTATTCTA
Source organism: Begonia masoniana (assembly GCA_022432975.1). NCBI lineage: Eukaryota > Viridiplantae > Streptophyta > Magnoliopsida > Cucurbitales > Begoniaceae > Begonia > Begonia masoniana. The sequence continues at coordinate 37,930,393 of CM039509.1, forward strand.
TATTCTGTTACTCTTGTTTACATGAAAACTATGTATAAAAACTATTTTCTATGCTTTAGGAAAACCATGATGCATGATTACATGTTGCACACATATCCTTCAATTCTATAACATAATATAACTAATAAGCAAATCATTCATTAAACAAACAACTAGCATAATTAACTCACAACCTAAGAGTTCTACCCAACCAACTCTCAAAACTATATTCACCAAATCCTCAATCTCATAATCTTTTGTGGTGTAGGCCAATCGGCCAAAACGCATGCATACATACACTTACCTTGTCTCTTGAGTTTGGTTTCGTTAATGTGCTCAAGTTCCTTCTTAACTTGTATACCTAAAGCATGCCAATCAACAAGATTCATAAAAATTCACTTAATAACATAATTTTCGGAATTCCCTTCAAATAAACAACAAATTTCAAAATCTCATAACTTTTGCTATACATAACCAAATTTGATAATTCTTGAGGCTATGGAATCCTTAAGGAGTCTACTTTAACATGGTAAAGTCAATTTATCAAGATAAACTAGCTCAATGTGCCGAAATTACAGATTTTCAATCTGCCCTGTATTTTACTATTTTCAACTATTCATGCATTACTTGATGTTTTTCCTTCATTTTCAACCATAAGCAACCATTACAATTCATTCAAACCCTAAAACATCAAGAAATTAAGGAGGTAAAACCAAATTTTCGTGCAGCCATCTAGGGTTTATCAACCTCTCCATAATCTCAAGAAAACTCCAATTTTATCAACCTATAACTAGTATTTTACATGAAATAACCTAAAATTTAACTTACCTTGATTCTTCTTGCAAAAGACCGAGCTTTGAGAGAAGGGAGAGCTCTGAAAATGGAGGAGAAATTTATTGTCTCTTGGTCATACTAAGAGTTACCTTAAAGATGAGTAGGAGGTGAGGTGTCGCTTTTAGGTTTAAAGGAGGAATTTTGACTTTTCTTCATGTTTATCCTCATTTTCTCTCTTTACTTCTTCCTTTGATTTCCAGCATGGTTTCCTTCTCCCTTTGTCTTTTGAAAGTTTGACTCCTTCATACCTCCCCTCCATTGGTTCTTCATTGTTGACTATTCAAACTTAACACTATTCGTCATTCCTATTGGTCCTTATTTTCTTTTGACTTTTGAAACTCTCTTCAATTGGTTCATCATTCTTCTTTAGATGTTAAAGTTAATTGCTATTGATATAATACTTGTTGACTTCTCAATATTCCATTGCTTCTCTTTATTTCTAAAATTGAGAAATTTTAAATCATAAAACACTATGCACGAGTAATAGGGTGTACGATGAAATTTTTTTGGTTATTACACAAACACACAACGACAAATCATGTGACAACACAGATCTAGCGTACTCTACATCATGATGCATGCTTCAAAGAAATGCAATGTCACAACACACCACAACTCAACACAACACAATGCAAAAACCATAACACAACGTAACACGAAGCAAAACAATAACAAATAGCCATACCGTTCTATGATGTAGGCCCGAATGGCGAAAGAACATTACCCTCTACTTACCTGATGGCTCAGCTCTCGCTTGCACACTTCTACCGATCGAATCACTCGTCTGACGACCTAAAATAACGAAACTTAGCTTGATAAGTTACCACTTAAATCTAAGAATTTCTTAAAACTTGTAGCACCCGGCTCTATTAAACCAAATTTAATTGCCAATTATAATGTGTTAATTTTATGGAAGAATTGAGGGAGAAAGTGATTAGGTTAGTTAATAACTATGTAAGGACAAAAGGGTAATTAGCAATTTTATAAATGGATAACGTATTTAATGGAGGGTTTAATGAGGTTTAGCCGCCACTGTTTCCCTCATTTTCCTTCTCGGTATTCAGCTCAAGCACAACAGAGCTCCAGGCGATTTCCCTCTCCGATCCTCATTCCTCAAACTAGGTGATTTTTCCATTTTATTTCTCGAGATTTTAGTGGCTAGATAGCAGAGATAGTGTAATGCGCGTATTTTGATAATACTGCGAGTGAGTTGAGTTCGATTTTAGTATTGAGCCGAGAGTGTATGATGATTAGAGATTTCAAACGAGCCCCTTAGATTTCAGAACGATTTAGGATAAGGTTAGTGGTGATCTAATCGGTATTTTTGCTTATGACGCTAGGTGACCAGGGTTTCCAGAGTAGTTGAAACCGAACGATTTCCAGGAGACCAGGTAAGTAAAGTATGCATGTGCCTTCGGGCCTACATCACAAAACAGTAGGGTTATGCATATTGAGAATGATTTTGTATGTCACGCATCATGTTTTTGAAAGATTACGAAAATGAATTTCCATGTAAGAATAGTGAAGTATGAACTGTATGTGACAGACAAACTATTAAGGGAACTAATCCACCCCTTAATCGAGTAGAGGATGTATGACATTGGGAGAATTGATCCCACTCCCAAGGGAACAGAGGGATCAGTTCAGCTATTAAGGGAACTAATCCGCCCCTTAATCGAGTAGATGATGTATGACCTTGGAAAAATTGATCCACTTCCCAAGGGAACCGAGGGATCAGATCAGCTTATGAACGTATGTGAATGCAACTGAGATGAGAAAGTAGAAATTGCATGTTTAGGAATTTATGTTTCAGCATTTCATTCCATTACTGCTTTACTTACTTAGCATTAGGCTAATAGATGAGTTTTGTGATGTAGGTGGAGAAGTTACAGCAGGTGAGCCTTCTGAGTTCATTGAAGGATAGGCTGGTTGGGGGAGCACACTCATGCCACGGACCTGGTATTTGATGAGGCAGTTTAACTGATGTCTGTTGGAGTAAAGGTGAAGTTGACAATGTTTTGATTTGAATAGGTTGAGTCCTCATGACAGTAGTTGTTTCAATGTTTTGAAAATGTTTTGAATTTTTCTGATAATGGTATTCTGCTGAGATTTGACGATGGCACTTGCTGGATTGTTTTAAGTAATGCATTTGTTAGAATGGTATTTGAATGATTTCAGTAATGTGAGTAATTTCATTTCTGTAATTAGAGTTGTGTTTGCGTAGTATGGAGTAGTTGAGTTGTTGTTCTGTTGTCTATCGGAAGATATAAGTAGGACTTTTGTCGTCTTGCGGCCGGTGGATATAGAGTAAAGTCGACCGGATGAGGAAATCATCCGGCTGACGTCACCGGTAGATGTAGGATGTATCCTGTCGTTTTGTGACCGGATGATGTAGCCAAAACTTTGTCGTTTTGTGACCGGATGATGTAGTCGAAACTTTGTCGTTTTGTTATCAGGGAAAAGCCTACTGTTTTCTACGTCAGTTCCTTCCGGTTGACTTCGTTCTTCGGATGATGTGTTTGACTTTCATAAATTTCGAGTATTTCACGCCTAAACTTTCATCCCTTCCGGTTGAATTATTTTCTTAATATTTTATGTGATCATTCAAACACTGTTACATAGTTTTACTCAACTCTATTTTGCTCAAAGATTTCCGCTGTAAGTTTTCATGTTTTATCAAACGTTAAAAATTTGAATTTCGAAGGAAGTTTAAATTTCGGTCCAAGTTTTTTTTTTAGTAATACCCGAGTTTACGAGTAACAAACTGGGTTCAGAAAACTCGGGGCGTTACAGTATGGTATCAGAGACATTCAGTTAAACTGTTCAAAAGATTACTCATCAGTGCCAATCGTTGCATGGGGGTACTCTAACAACTGTAAGTGTTTACCTTAACCTTAGCTACTAGGTTTTTAAGAGTATAATTAACCTTGTGCAGGAATATAGAAAATGTCTAGACGACCAGGAAGACCAAGGTTACCAAGGGAGATACCGAGTCTGAGGCAGGAGGAGGATTCTAGTGTAATTAGGCAGCTGACAGAATTGATGCGTCAGCAGACTGATATAGTACGTCGACAGTCTGACCAATTAGGAGTGCTGTTGAGCCAGGAGACACAAGGAAGTGCCAACTCGGGTTCTAGCAGTGAACATTCTGGAGATAGATTCCGGAGACTGAGACCACCCACGTTTGATGGTCAGTCAACTGATCAAGTTATTGCTGAGGGTTGGCTTAGAAAAATTGAGAGTATGTTTAGGTGTGCCAATATTGGAGAAGAGGACAAAGTCACGTTGGCCACGTTCCATTTGGCTGGTGAAGCTCAACTCTAGTGGGAAACAGTTGAAACCACCACTGACATTCTGACTATGACTTGGTCACAGTTTAAGGACATCTTTTATGAGAAATATTTTAACAACACGGTCCAAACCGTAAAGAAGTTGGAGTTTCTGAATTTGAAGCAGACAGGGACGGTGGCAGAGTACAGTAGGCAATTTGAGTCCTTGTCCAGGTTTGCTGGACATTTTGCTCATAAGGACGAGGATAAGGTGTTCAAATTTGTGCATGGACTGAAGCCAGAGATTTATCGAGGAGTCAAATTCTGTGGCATTAAAGGTTTAACGTTCAGTGAAGTTGTGTCCACTGCTCTGGAAGTGGAAGAAGCTGAAGGGAAGTGTGCTAGACCAAAGGAGGTTTCGCAAAAGTGTATCCAGCCACACCATCAGAGGGGAGAGAAGTGGCCAAGTGAAGGCCAAAGTAACCAAGGATCTGGAAAGAGGGTACTGAATACCCAGAAGTTTCCTCAATGCCCGAAATGTTCAAAGAATCACTCGGGTGAGTGTAGATTTGGATCGGGTAAGTGTTTTAACTGTGAAGAGGTTGGACATTTGTACAAGGATTGCCCAAAGCCCCGGATCGTTCGATGTTTCCATTGCAACAAGGTTGGCCATGTCAACAGAGACTGCCCAGCTTTGAAGGGTGGCCCTGCCAGGATTAAGCCAAGAATATTCTCCATGATGGAGTCAGGTGGTGAGGACCAGCCTGCTGTAGTGTCAGGTACTATATTGATTAACTCTGTACCTGCTTTTACTTTGATAGATTCAGGTGCAACTCATTCTTTTATAGCCTCTACATTTGCTGATAAGTTAGATGTACGGTTTACTCCTTCGGAGCATGTGTATAACGTAGCATTACCTTCTGGTGAGCACATGCACTCCAGTCAAATAATGCCTGATAGTGTGGTGTTAGTAGGGAACATGAATTTGCCTGCTGATCTTATTGTTATGGACATAATGGGATTTGATGTAATCCTAGGAATGGATTGGTTGTTTAAGCATTATGCCACTATAGATTGTAGAACTGGAATAGTTAGTTTTCACCCCCTAGTGGTTTAAACCATACTTTCAAAGCCCTGAAGAAGAGTAAGGAAATGACTGTAATGACTTATGTCAGTTGTAGACCCTCCCCTTGCAGAGAATATTTGTGCTTTTTGGCCAGTGTTTTAGACACACAAACTGTAGAAAAATCGAACCCCAAGGATGTTTTAGTTGTCCAAAATTTTCCAGAAGTATTTCTAGATGACCTTCCTGGTTTGCCACCGAATAGGGAAATTGAATTCGTGGTAGATGTTTACCCCGGCGCTGAGCCAGTATCTAAGAATCCATATAGACTAGCACCAACAGAACTTAAAGAGTTGAAGAAACAGTTAGAGGACTTGTTGGAAAAGGGGTTCATACGCCCTAGCTTTTTACCATGGGGTGCACCTGTCCTTTTTGTCAAAAAGAAGGATGGATCAATGCGTATGTGCATAGACTATAGAGAATTGAATAAGCTAACTGTCAAGAACAAGTATCCACTGCCGAGGATCGATGATTTATTTGATCAGCTTAAGGGTGCAAGAGTTTTCTCAAAGATTGACCTTAGGTCCGGTTATTACTAGTTGAAGGTTAAATTTGAAGATATCCCAAAGACTGCCTTTCGCACAAGGTATGGGCATTATGAGTTTTTGGTTATGTCTTTTGGTTTGACAAATGCGCCAGCAGCCTTCATGGATCTCATGAATAGGGTGTTTCGCGAGTATTTGGACAAGTTTGTCATTGTATTCATTGATGACATTTTAATCTATTCTAGAACTAAGGATGAGCATGCAGGACACCTAAGCTTGGTGTTAGGATTGCTGAGGCAGCACCAACTTTATGCCAAATTTTGTAAGTGTGAGTTTTGGTTGGACAGAGTTCACTTTTTAGGACATGTCATCTCTGGAGATGGGATATCTGTTGACCCAGCTAAGGTTCAAGCTGTTAAGGAATGGCCCCAACCGAAGAATGCTTCTGATATCAGGAGTTTTCTTGGGTTAGCAGGATATTATAGGAAATTCATCGAGGGATTTTCAAAGATTGCCACACCCCTTACTATGTTGACAAGGAAAAATGTGAAGTATAATTGAACTGATAAATGTGAATCCAGTTTCCAGACCTTAAAGCAAAAACTGACCAATGTCCCAATTTTAACTCTTCCTGTCGAAAATGGTAAATTCAGTATTTATTGTGATGCTTCCAAGGTTGGACTTGGTAGTGTTTCGATGCAAGATGGAAAGGTTATAGCTTATGCCTCTAGGCAGTTAAAAGTACACGAAAAGAATTACCCCACACATGACTTAGAATTAGCTGCTGTGGTTTTTGCATTAAAGATTTAGAGGCACTACCTGTATGGACAAGTTTGTGAGATATTTTCGGATCATAAAAGTCTGAAATACATTTTCACGCAGAAAGAACTGATTATGAGGCAACGTAGGTGGTTAGAGTTTGTCAAAGATTATGATTTTGAGATTAAGTACCACCCTGGCAAGGCGAATGTTGTGGCTAATGCTTTGAGTAGAGTGACTCCTTCAGTCTCTGCATTGATTTTAAACATACCAATAGCCTTAGAGACAGAATTCCAAAGATTTAACCTGGAAGCTGTATCTAGTGTGTCAGTCATGCTTTCGGCCATGTCCTTGAGGCCTACTATTTTGGAGAAAATAAAGGAAGTTCAAATGAATGACGCTGAATGTAATAAGTATAAGTTGTGCATAGATTCTACTGACAAGTCGGATTTCAACTGCTCAGCTGATTGAATTCTCAAGTTTCGAAATAGATGGTTTGTTCCGGCTGATACTGAACTTAGAAAGGAAATCCTATCTGAGGCACATTCCTCCAGATTTTTAGTTCATCCTGGAGGTACGAAAATGTACAGAGATCTCAAGCAACATTATTGGTGGTCAGGTATAAGGAGATGTGTGGCGGAGTACGTGGAGTCATGTCTGGTCTGCCAGCAAGTCAAAGCTGAACATCAGAGGCCTGCTGGAACATTACAACCCTTACCAGTTCCCGAATGGAAATGGGAACAAATAACTATGGATTTTGTTATAGGATTACCTAGAACAACAAAAGGTCACGATGCAATTTGGGTAGTAGTTGATCGTTTAACCAAATCAGCTAACTTTCTGCCAATAAAGATAACATACTCGATGGATCATTTGGCTGAGTTGTATGTGCACGAGGTTGTTAGACTGCATGGAGTTCCTAGCACCATAGTTTCAGACCGAGACTCCAGATTTACATCTAAGTTTTGGAAATGTATGCACAAGGCTATGGGAACACAGCTTAGTTTTAGCACAGCCTTTCATCCTCAAACTGATGGACAATCCGAGAGAACTATCCAAACGTTGGAGGATATGCTTTGTGCATGTGTGCTGGAATTTCAGGGTTCTTGGAGTAAGTATATACCATTGATTGAATTCTCTTATAATAATAGTTTTCAAGCCACAATAGGCATGGCATCATACGAGGCATTATATGGGCGTAAGTGCAGATCTCCATTATATTGGGATGAAGTTGGAGAAGCACAGTTGATTGGTCCTGACATTGTGCAGCAGACAGTGGAAAAGATTGCTATTATCCGACAGAGGATCTTAACAGCTCAAAGCCGGCAGAAAAGCTATGCAGACAAAAGACGAAGAGAATTAGAATTTGATTAAGAGGTTTTCCTTAAGGTGTCACCTTTCAAAGGAGTTGTGAGATTTGGGAAAAGAGGCAAGTTGAACCCCAGATATATTGGACCTTTTCAAATCGTGAAGAGAATTGGGAAGTCAGCATATCAACTTCAGTTACCAGCCTCTCTTGAGGGAATTCATAATGTGTTTCATGTTTTCATGCTAAAAAAATGTGTTAGAGATCCTTCACAGATTATAGAACAGCAGAGTATCGAAGTCCTTCCTACTCTTGCATTTGAGGAGAAACCAGTAAGAATCTTAGATTATGCAGTGAAGGTATTACGCAACAAAGAAGTTCCACTTGTAAAGGTCTTATGGCACAACCAGAATATTGAGGAGACAACTTGGGAGCGCCAGCAAGACATGATGGACCAATATCCAGAATTATTCAGGTACTAAAATTTTGATGACAAAATTCTTTTAAGGAGGGTAGATTGTAGCACCCGGCTCTATTAAACCAAATTTAATTGCCAATTATAATGTGTTAATTTTATGGAAGAATTGAGGGAGAAAGTGATTAGGTTAGTTAATAACTATGTAAGGACAAAAGAGTAATTAGCAATTTTATAAATGGATAACGTATTTAATGGAGGGTTTAATGAGGTTTAGCCGCCACTGTTTCCCTCATTTTCCTTCTCGGTATTCAGCTCAAGCACAGCAGAGCTCCAGGCGATTTCCCTCTCCGATCCTCATTCCTCAAACTAGGTGAGTTTTCCATTTTATTTCTCGAGATTTTAGTGGCTAGATAGCAGAGATAGTGTAATGCGCGTATTTTGATAATACTGCGAGTGAGTTGAGTTCGATTTTAGTATTGAACCGAGAGTGTATGATGATTAGAGATTTCAAACGAGCCCCTTAGGTTTCAGAACGATTTAGGATAAGGTTAGTGGTGATCTAATCGGTATTTTTGCTTATGACGCTAGGTGAGCAGGGTTTCCAGAGTAGTTGAAACCGAACGATTTCCAGGAGACCAGGTAAGTAAAGTATGCATGTACCTTCGGGCCTACATCACAAAACAGTAGGGTTATGCATATTGAGAATGATTTTGTATGTCACGCATCATGTTTTTGAAAGATTACGAAAATGAATTTCCATGTAAGAATAGTGAAGTATGATGTGACGACCCGAAACCGGAACCCGATCGGAGTCCGGGATCGGAGCCATCACTCTGGGACAGTGTACGAAAAACGGTGACTATTTTTTTTTTGAACATAAACAGATCGGTCAAAACAGTAGACATTACACTTTAAAAATATTTACAGCGAAATATAATTGAATGACAGAAAACATGCACTATCAATTAAAACCCTAGAAGAGAATAGCTTTACAGAGGGGAGAAACTACAGTGAGTAACAGAAAGCCTTTACAGGGAGAGAGAGTTCTCGGGTGTAGAAATTTAAAACAGGTTTCAATAATGGATAACAGAACAGAAATTAGCATAAGGCTGGCGGAGGAGGAAACAGGAAACGTTGGCGGAAGAGCTGGGGCGAATAGCTGACAGAAGACTTAGTTCAGAGGAGCAGCGGAAGGCTTGAATGACGTCAGCCGGAAGATGCAGTTTTAAACTGAATCGGAGGAGAAATCAGTGGATGACGTCATCGGAAGAGGTAATGACGTCATCGAAAGAGGTAATGACAACAGACAGAGCCGGGTGAGATGATGACGTCAGCCGGAAGATGGATGACGTCACCGGTGGATGTAGGCAAAAACTGTAAATAGACTGGGCGGAAGATGTCGAATAAGACAAAATAGATGACGTCAACCGGAGGATGGGTGACGTCAACTGGAAGATACAGATAGAACTGGGAATAAACTGGGCGGAAGACTTTAGCTAGCGGTGGATGTCGAATAGGACAAGACAGATGACGTCACCGGAAGATGTAATTACACTGGCAGAAGACTTGGGTGACGTCAACCGGAGGATGTAATTTAACAGAAGGAAACGGGCAGCGGTGGACTTGGATTTTACACTTACCGGTGGATGTGACTTTTAAAACGGGCAGCGGGCAGCGGTGGACGTGATCGGATGATATAGTTTCTAAGGTGAAACTTAACAATTTTTAACAGGAAGTCCTAGGAACAGAAAACCTCAAACAGAAGGCATAAGGGCTTCAAACCCTCGAACCCGATTCTAAACACAGTTTTAAAACATGCATGAGAACATGACAGAAGTTAGAAAATCTAACAGAAGATCAAGAAAACAACTGCATGGATTATTCCAAAACCAGAGACAATCCATGCACAGATTATCAGAGAACATCCCAAACAAATTCCAGAATACCACAAGACCTCTTTTAACTATCAAATACAGTACAAATAGAGGGCATAAGAGTTGTAGAACATGCTTTACAATTGACAGAAACAAAGAAGCAGATTGCGTGGACAGCACTAAAACTAGAGGCCATCCATGCACAAACGGATAAAAGATTCCAGCAGTTCCAGAATGATTTCAATACATTTCAAAACATAAATACAACTGTCAAATACAGAGGTTTTAGAATACACCAACAAAACCTATACGTAAATCAGATTTCTAACAAAAATCCAGACAGAGTTTTGAAACAAAACACCAGAGTTCAGTAAAACCTACAGACATAAACTTTACTTAAAAACTGAAACCTCAGAGCAGAAACATGTCTGACTGCAACAACCACCCTGTGAGCTCGATCACCATCTACATTAGATCATCATTTTGAGGAACAAGATCCTCAGTTTCGGGTTCAGTACCTACATCAGAGAGTTCACCTATGAGTCTAAAACTCAGTAAGACATAATCGGTATGCAGTGATGCAAAATGCTATGCATGCCGTTTTTCAGAATACAGTGACAGTACAGAGCATTTAGTTACAGTGGCAGTAGAATTAAGTGGAGCTTATAGGGGAACTGGCAAACAGTGGGGGAGGGGGAGGGTGCACTATCAGGCACATTCAGGGATACAGTACAGTAAACGTAAACAGTAACAGTTCAGTGGCCAGTCCCCGTCCCACACTTAACCTGATACATTTCAGTCGGATTTTATCTTATTAGTTTCAAACGGTGTACGGAAATCGGTTTTTGCATGAATTTTCAGGAAAACAGTGTATGCATGACATTCTCAGTGCCTGAACCTATAACAGCAGACATCAGAAATAACAGGGCATATTGTGAGATAGAAAACAAACAACTAAGAACGTGAACTGAGCAGACAACACAGAACACAAACTGAACAGAAGCTATAACATTTCTACCCAAAACTACCCGACAGAACAGGAACCCTAGTACCTCTGTGATGTAGGGCCATAAGGGCCAACCTACGGTTATGAACTTACCTGTTTGCTGCGGTGTCAGATGCTCGAATGTCCCTGGAATGCTCGGACCTGTAGTATGTATGAAGAGGTATTAAATAGCTGCAAATGTTAACTAGTAAGTTGGTAGAATCTGCTCCAAACTCATCCAAACTCTTAGAAAACAAACTAGTGTGTTTTCATCCAAGAACAGTGAATTTTCTCCAAATACCATAACCCTAAACTTCGATAAAAACCTACATTAAACTTGTCCAAACTTGTTAGCATGAGTAGATGCTTACCTTTGACAGAAAACAGAAGGAAATCCAAGAAGATCGAAGGTGCTTCGATGGTTGCTTGTCGTTTGGGAGAGAGAATGCCGAGAAGAGGAAGAGAGAGCAGAGAAGTGAAATGAAGAAGGTTTCACATAGGGGAAAGAACTTAACTTCTTCAACAAGCTGCCACATGTCAATCATCCATTTGATTTCTCCCACCAACCTTAATTTCTTCCTAATTTGCCCTTCCATTGGTTTTAAACTTAGTGTTATGCTTAGTTAAACATTAGTTTGGTCTCCTCTTAAACATTCCATCATTTCAACCAAAATATACATTGTATTTAAATAATTTAAATACAATACGGGGAAACAATTACGTGGCCAAAATGCCGGGTGTTACATATGAACTGTATGTGACAGACAAACTATTAAGGGAACTAATCCACCCCTTAATCGAGTAGAGGATGTATAACATTGGGAGAATTGATCCCACTCCCAAGGGAACAGAGGGATCAGTTCAGCTATTAAGGGAACTAATCCGCCCCTTAATCGAGTAGAGGATGTATGACCTTGGGAAAATTGATCCACTTCCCAAGGGAACCGAGGGATCAGATCAGCTTATGAACGTATGTGAATGCAACTGAGATGAGAAAGTAGAAATTGCATGTTTAGGAATTTATGTTTCAGCATTTCATTCCATTACTGCTTTACTTACTTAGCATTAGGCTAATAGATGAGTTTTGTGATGTAGGTGGAGAAGTTACAGCAGGTGAGCATTCTGAGTTCATTGAAGGATAGGCTGGTTGGGGGAGCACACTCATGCCACGAACCTGGTATTTGATGAGGCAGTTTAACTGATGTCTGTTAGAGTAAAGGTGAAGTTGACAATGTTTTGATTTGAATAGGTTGAGTCCTCATGACAGTAGTTGTTTCAATGTTTTGAATTTTTCTGATAATGGTATTCTGCTGAGATTTGACGATGGCACTTGCTGGATTGTTTTAAGTAATGCATTTGTTAGAATGGTATTTGAATGATTTCAGTAATGTGAGTAATTTCATTTCTGTAATTAGAGTTGTGTTTGCGTAGCATGGAGTAGTTGAGTTGTTGTTCTGTCGTCTATCGGAAGATATAAGTAGGACTTTTGTCGTCTTGCGGCCGGTGGATATAGAGTAAAGTCGATCGGATGAGGAAATCATCCGGCTGACGTCACCGGTGGATATAGAGTAAAGTCGATCAGATGAGGAAATCATCCGGTTGACGTCACCGGTGGATATAGAGTAAAGTCGATCGGATGAGGAAATCATCCGGCTGACGTCACCGGTAGATGTAGGATGTATCTTGTCGTTTTGTGACCGGATGATGTAGCCGAAACTTTGTCGTTTTGTGGCCGGATGATGTAGTCGAAACTTTGTCGTTTTGTTATCAGGGAAAAGCCTACTGTTTTCTACGTCAGTTCCTTCCGGTTGACTTCGTTCTTCGGATGATGTGTTTGACTTTCATAAATTTCGAGTATTTCACGCCTAAACTTTCATCCCTTCCGGTTGAATTATTTTCTTAATATTTTATGTGATCATTCAAACACTGTTACATAGTTTTACTCAACTCTATTTTGCTCAAAGATTTCCGCTGCACGTTTTCATGTTTTATCAAACGTTAAAAATTTGAATTTCGAAGGAAGTTTAAATTTCGGTCCAAGTTTTTTTTTTAGTAATACCCGAGTTTACGAGTAACAAACTGGGTTCAGAAAACTCGGGGCGTTACAAAACTAACCAACAACTAAAACACATTTCACACTAAAGCACTTAAACTCGGTTTTTTGCACAATTTTGACCTTCGAATTTCAAACGATCATAACTCCCTTGTTTTTCAACGGATTTCGATGTGTCACCCCAATTCGGAAACCTCTACACGTCTACTATCCATTGAAATGCTCAAATCAATTAAAGAAACACCCTAGCCAATCCGAAAATCCCTCAACAGCATCAGCCCTTCAAGTGTTCCTAAACCGATTTTTGTGCAACACTCTTCAAATCTTCAATCTATCACTCAAACAACCTAATCTATTCATTCAACAACTAAACCAACCAATTTGGAAGGAAAACAACCAATTGAAAGCTAAAATTCGGAATCCCTCACCTAGGGTTTTCAAACCCTCACAAAACTCAACCCAAACACTTCAAAACTCCAACAAACTTCATCTAAAGTTATGGAAACCAAAACCCATGTGAGTTTACCTTGAAATCACCTTGAAAGATTGGAGAAAAGAGAGGGAGAGGCGTCGGCTATGGAGGAGGAAATGAGAGAACTGAATGAAGAAGAAGAAGAACTAACCTAATTTAAACCAAACTTTCCTTTACTTTTAATTTCCCTCCTCCATTCTTCCTTAAATTAAATTTTAACCCCACCTTTTCCCTTCATGAAAAGCCAACGTGAAACACTCCTAAAATTCTCACCATTTCATTAGCTTTTTACTACATTTTGATTGGTTAACAAAGTGTGACTTTTCAAACCCAAAGCTTCCACCAATCACAATTTAATTTGACTTGTCAAACTCTCCACTTCTCCTTTCACTTCTAATACCCTTCTATGTACACTAATCTTAAATAATTGAACCCTCATGCTTGACCTAGACTAGGGTCACACACGTTCTGAGAAAATTCCGGGTGTTACAAGAAGAATCATCCTACAGATGAGGTTATTGGTGGTCTGAATGATGGTATACGAACCAGAGATAAGCCGATGGTGAATTATCGAGAAATGATTCAAATGACATGTTTTACATCAACCATCGAGCCCAAGAATGTGAAAGAAGCATTTCTAGATGAATACTGGATAGGAGCTATGCAAGAAAAAGTCAGTCAATTTATCCGAAATCAAGTTTGAGACTTAGTACCGTGTCCTCATGTGAATGTTATTGGTACTAAGTGGATCTACAAGAACAAGAGCGATAAGCATGACAACATCACTCGCAACAAAGCTCGGCTAGTTGCTCAAGGGTATTCACAAATTGAAGGAATTGATTTTGATAAAACATTCGCTCCGGTTGCTCATCTTGAATCTATTCATCTATTATTGGCTATTACTTGTGTTATGTGGTTCAAGCTATATCAAATGGATGTGAAGAGTGCTTTTCTCAATTGTTTTCTTAATGAAGAAATTTATGTTGCTCAGACCCTCATCATCCCGAGTATGTCTATAAATTGAAGAATGCGTTATATGGGCTTAAACAAGCCCTTCGTGCGTGGTATGAACGATTCACGCAATATTTATTAACCAAGGGATATGAGCGAGGGGGAGTAGATAAAACCTTTTTTGTTGGCCGTAACAAATGTCAGTTTTTACTCACACAAATTTATGTTGATGACATAGTGTTTGGCTCAGTGTCACAGGTGATGGTGGATGAATTTGTAGCTCAAATGACTGGAGAATTCGAGATGAGTATGGCAGGAGAACTCAATTATTTCCTTGGGCTCCAAATTCAGCAAGAAAAGAATGATATTTTTATTTCTCAAGCCAAATATGCCAAGAATATATTGAAAAGGTTTAAGCTTGAAAATGCACGACCGAGTAGAACACCCATTGGTACACATTAGAAACTCTCTAAAGATGAAATGGGATTTGCTGTTGTGACGACCCCCGACCCGGTCGGGGACGAGATGTAACGACCCCTTTTCCCAGCAAGATATTGTCCGCTCTGGGGATTGGGTCATAGCCCAATATCCTCCCCTCACGGCTTTGTTTGGCGAGAACTTCCCGGAAGGTCACCCAACCTGGGATTGCTCTCGCCGAAGCACTTTTAACTTCGGAGTTCTTATGAGATCCGTTGCCAATCGTGCTCCAAAACGCGTCTTACTATGTTGGGAGGGATCTCTTACATATGTTTCATTTCCATGTACTTCCCCAAGCGATGTGGGATTGTGACAACCCCCTCTTTACGACCCGGGATTCGCCTATACTCGAGTCCGGGATCCATCCACCCCGCAACCCGAGGTTTGCCCCGCAGTCGTACACATACGTACACATTCCATTCGGGTCATCACAATCACCCCCCCTCGGGGGCCCAACGTCCTCGTTGGCCACATTTCCGGTTGGGTACAGGCTTTGATACCATTTGTAACGACCCCGTTTTTCCAACAAGATATTGTCCGCTCTGGGGATTGGGCCGCAGCCCAATATCCTCCCCTCACGGCTTTGTTTGGCGAGAACTTCCCAGAAGGTCACCCAACCTGGAATTGCTCTCGCCGAAGCACTTTTAACTTCGGAGTTCTTATGGGATCCGTTGCCAATTGTGCTCCAAAACGCGTCTTGCTATGTTGGGAGGGTCTCTTTACATATGTTTCATTTCCATGTACTTCCCAAGCGATGTGGGATTGTGACAACCCCCTTTTTACGACCCGTCACCTTCCGGTTCGCCCGCACGGACGTACCGCCATCCGGGTTCCGGTTCGTGCAGCCATCGTACCATACTTACAGATCCGGGTCATCACAATATTGTGATGACCCGAATGGAATGTGTACGTATGTGTACGACTGCGGGGCAAACCTCGGGTTGCGGGGTGGATGGATCCCGGACTCGAGTATAGGCGAATCCCGGGTCGTAAAGAGGGGGTTGTCACAATCCCACATCGCTTGGGGAAGTACATGGAAATGAAACATATGTAAGAGATCCCTCCCAACATAGTAAGACGCGTTTTGGAGCACGATTGGCAACGGATCTCATAAGAACTCCGAAGTTAAAAGTGCTTCGGCGAGAGCAATCCCAGGTTGGGTGACCTTCCGGGAAGTTCTCACCAAACAAAGCCGTGAGGGGAGGATATTGGGCTATGACCCAATCCCCAGAGCGGACAATATCTTGCTGGGAAAAGGGGTCGTTACAAATGGTATCAAAGCCTGTACCCAACCGAAATTGTGGCCAACGAGGACGTTGGGCCCCCGAGGGGGGGTGATTGTGATGACCCAGATCTGTAAGTATGGTACGATGGCTGCACGAACCGGAACCCGGATGGCGGTACGTCCGCGCGGGCGAACCGGAAGGTGACGGGTCGTAAAAAGGGGGTTGTCACAATCCCACATCGCTTGGGGAAGTACATGGAAATGAAACATATGTAAAGAGACCCTCCCAACATAGCAAGACGCGTTTTGGAGCACAATTGGCAACGGATCCCATAAGAACTCCGAAGTTAAAAGTGCTTCGGCGAGAGCAATTCCAGGTTGGGTGACCTTCTGGGAAGTTCTCGCCAAACAAAGCCGTGAGGGGAGGATATTGGGCTGCGGCCCAATCCCCAGAGCGGACAATATCTTGCTGGGAAAAGGGGTCGTTACACGAGAAGCCATCACTCCGGGACATTTCAAAATGGGGACTATTATTATTATTATTTTTTTTTTTATAAGCAAACAGAAAACACACTGAACTTTTAAAAGTAAAACCTTAAAGCTTTACAGAGAAGGAAAAACATTTTCAGGATTTGGAATCAAAACAGAAAATGAAATATATAATAAACCGGGACGGAGGAAGTAAGCAGAACATATAAATAAACAGGGGCAGAAGAAGAAGTTAGTCGGCAGATGAAATCAGAAGATGTAAGCAGTGGATGACGTCATTCGGAAGATGTGATGATGTAACGCCCCGAGTTATCTGAACCCGGTTCGCTACTCATTACTTGATCATAACTAAGAAATTTCGAATAAATTTAAAACTTCATTCGACATTCAAAATTTGACATTTTCTAAACGTCCAAAACATTTGAAAACTTTGCAGCGGAAAATTATTTAAAACTACAATGGGGATTTAACTAGCTGTGAAAATATTGTTGGAAAGATTAATGGAAATGTTTAAAGTATTCGGTCAAGAGAAAATAAGGTTTAAATGATGGACTACTCAAGGAATTACAAAAGTCGAATTCATCTGCCGACGACAAAGTCAACGGAAGGAAACGGAACGAGGTTTCTGCCAATGACGTCACGAGTTGAACTCGTCTGCCGACGACTAGTCAACGGAAGGAGCAGAAGCAGAAAACCAAAGGCTTCTGCCGATGACTTCTACACAACTTCACCCACAACTTCATCTGCCGATGAAATCATGGTAACTTCACACACCACTTCATCTGCCGATGAAGTTAACATAACTTCATCTGCCGATGAAGTCAACACAATTTCATCTCTCAATAGACAAACACACGTCATCTTCCGATAACAACAATATGACTCCACGCCTTCCGATTCGCTAAACGACAAACGGGTTACTCTACACCTTCCGATTCGCTAAACGACAAACGGGTTTCTCCCTCTTCCGATGGAATGGACTACATCTGCCGACACGTGCTACTCACGTAACTCCTTAAAGCATCTACTGATAGACTTTAAAATTTACATCTTCCGATGGCTTTTCTGAAGACATCTTCCGATAGAATTTAAAATTTACTCAACGTCTACCGACAGATATCATCTGTCGATAGAGAGCAAAACAACAACTCTAATCGCTTCTCTTGCAAATCCAGTAATAAACCAACAGAATACTAAATTCAGAGAAAACTAAGAATACTTTTGAAAACTTCAAGTAACTCATTCTTGCTAAAACTAACCAGAGACAATCCAAACCTTTGTGTCACTAGAATCTCATAAGTACTATCTTGAAATCCCAACAGAATATCGTTATCAGAAAAGAAACGCAAAAGCGAATTCCAAAACATTAAAATTTCTACTGTCATGAAAGCTCAGTATATTAAATTTGAAATACTGTCAATTAATCTTTGTTAGTCAATGACACCAGTCAAACCGCCCCATCAGATGCCTGACCGTTGCACAGCCGTGCTCCACCAACCTCATCTACTCGGTTATGCTCTCAGGGAAATCACCTGCTGTATCCTCAACACCTACATCACAAAACTCATCTATTAGCCTAATGCTAAGCAAGTAAAGCATTAATGAAATGTATGCTGAAACATAAACCCTGATCATGCAGTTTCTAATTTTCTCAACTCAGTTGTGCATCGTTCATAAACTGGTCTGATCCCTAAGTTCCCTTGGGAGTGGGATCGGTTCTCCCAATGTAATAAATCCTCTACTCAGTTAAGGGGCGGATTACTTCCCTTAACAGCTAATACAGATCCCTTAGTTCCCTTGGGAGTGGGATCGGTTCTCCCAATGTAATAAATCCTCTACTCAGTTAAGGGGCGGATTACTTCCCTTAACAGCTACTCTGTTTCATTCAATTCATACTCATCATAACCTTGCACATAAATTCATTTTCGTAATTCTTCAAAAACTTAATGCATGACATAAAGAAAAGAAACACTCAAACATGCATAAACCTACTGTTTTGTGATGTAGGCCCGAAGGCTCACACATTACTTTACTTACCTGGCTCTTGGAAATCGCTCGGCTATATGCTACTCCAAAAATCTGCTCACCTAAAACCATTGACAGATTATGGATTAGATCTCCACTAAACTTTATCTAACTACTGAAGTCTAAGGAAGCCAGTTTGGGGCTCTACTGATTAAGCATTCCCGATACATCACTAAACCCCAAAACCCAAATCTCTCACCCGCAGCTTATCGAAGATACATACATTGCAATCCTTCAGCTACCCTAGCACTAGAACGGCAAGTAGTTGATTCAAAACTCACCTTGGTTGGGGAAAACCGGGGGGGAAAATCGCCCAGAGGTAGTCTGCTTGAGCTGAGAGGTAAGAGTAATAAAACAGTGGCGGCTAAACCTCACTAAACCTTTCCTTAAATACCTTATCCACAATATAAATTTGCAATTACCATCTTGCCCCTGCCTAGTCATTTACAACCTAATCAACATTTCACTAAATTTTAACCATAAAAATTATATACTACCGTTTAATAACTTATTTTGATTTATTGAAACCGGGTGCTACAGATGACGTCAGGCGGTAGAGGTGAAAGATATAAACAGTGGATAATGTGAATAAAACGAGAGTGAACAGTGCATCGGTGGATGTAAATAAAACAAGAGTGAACAGTAACCGGTGGATGTATATAAGACGAGAGTGAACAGTAATCGGTGGATGTATATAAGACGAAAGTGAACAGTAACCGGTGGATGTATATAAGATGAAAGTGAACAGTAACCGGTGGATGTATATAAGACGAAAGTGACAGTAAGTGGAACAGTAACTAACCGGTTGGAATGTATATAAGACGAAAGTGAACATAACCGGTGGATGTATATAAGACGAAAGTGAACAGTAATCGGTGGATGTATATAAGACAAAAGTGAACAGTAACCGGTGGATGTATATAAGACGAAAGTGAACAGTAACTGGTGGATGTATATAAGACGAAAGTGAACAGTAACCAGTAGATGTATATAAGACGAAAGTTAACAGTAACCGGTGGATGTAGAGTTTAAAGATAAAATTGACAACTTTTAACAGGAATCCATAAAACAAAAGTCGTGAAAACAGAAGGTATGAAAGCTTCAAATTTCAGAAAACGATTCAAAACATGATTTTGGACATATCAGGGAAACACGACAGAATTTTAAGGAAACAGATTTCATGGATGGCTCTAAAATCAGAGATAATCCATGCACATCCTAAAGGAGAAAATATTCCAAACAATTCCAGAATACTTCAGAACATAAATTCAACTGTCAAATATAGAGGTTTTAAATACATCAACAACAGAACCTATACATTACAAAATTTCCAGCAGATTTTTAAACAAAACACAGGATTATAACAGAGTTTTAAAACAAAACACCAGAATTCCAGAAGAGTTTACAGATATGAACTTTACTTTAAAGACTTAAACCTCGAGACAAAAAATTATGTCTGGCTGCAGCAACCACCCCAAGAGCTCGAACCACCAGCCACCTATTCATCAGACTGAGTCACAAAGTCCTCATTTTAGGGTTCAGTACCTACATCAGGGAGTTCACCTATGAGTCTAAATCTCAGTAAGAACATATATAAATGCAGTGATGCATATGCTATACATGGACTTTTAGAAATACGGTGACAGTACAGTACATTACATTTCAGTGGCAGAGGGGTATAAGTGGGGCTTATAGGGGAACTGGCAAGTGCACGACAGGCACAAACAGATATACAGAAACAGAACAGTAGGCCAGTCCCCGTCCCGCACTTAACCAATACATTTCAGTCAGATTTTATCTTGCTTAGCTTCAAACTGTGTACAGAAAACAGTTTTGCATGAACTTTCGGGAAAAAAATCTTGTATGCATGGACATTTACAGTGCTTCAACTTAAACAGCAGAGAACAGGAACATAAAACAACGGAAACAGAAAAGGAAACACAGAACTTAACTCTATTCCTTCTACCCGAAACCAACCTACAGGATGTAAAACCTAGTATCTCCAGGATGTAGGGCCCTAAGGGCCAGTCCACACACATGAACTTACCTGTTTGCTGCGGTGTTGAAAGTGTTGAACGTGTTGCCTTGGTGAGGCACGAACCTGAACATGCATGTAAAGAAAATGAGCAAAGCTGCAAATGCTAACTAATAATATGTAGGGTAGGCTCCTAACTCCATTCAGACTTTAGAAAACAAACCAAAGTGTTTTCATGTAATGACAGTGAGTTTTCTCCAAAACACCTTAACCCTAAACTCCAACAAAACTCACTTTTAACATGTTCATACTTGTCAACTAGGTTAGATGATTACCTTTTGCTGAAGAAAACAGAAGTAAGTAAGAGAAACAAAGTTTTGGAGACTTGGCACCGTCGCTTGGAAGAGAGAAAACAGAGAAGGCAGAAAGATGTTTCACGATGGAGTGAAAAGAAGGAAGGAAAGGGGGGGAAGAGAGAAGACATGGCTTTTGCAACAAGTCAGCCATGTGTCAATCATCCATTGGCTTTCTCCCACCAACCCTAATCTTTACCTAAACAGCCCCTCCATTGATTTCTAACCAAATAGTTTGTTTTGGTTGAACATAATTTGGTTTTCCAATTAAGTTGTGACTTAAATTCTTCGATCCGTTTTCTCCAAAAATCCCCTCTTCTGTAAGGTATTATAAAACTTCAAATAAAATAAGCATTTTATTAATGGCCAATAAATTCCATTTCAATAGTTTAAGGAATAATTACATGGCAAAAATATCGGGTGTTACAGCTGTTGATCCGCGTTTATATAGAAGTGATTGGAAGTCTCTTATATCTAACTGCTAGCCTACTAGATTTTTGTTATAGTGTGGGTTTATGTGCTCGATTTCAAGCAAATCCAAGGGAGTCACACCTAGTGTCAGTCAAACGGATTCTCAAATATGTTAGGGAACAACCGACTATGGTATATGGTATTCATTCGACTCTAATGCAAATCTGGTGGGTTATTGTGATGCTGACTGAGAAAGTAGTTTTGATGATCGAAAAAGCACTTCTTGTAACGCCCCGAATTATATAAACCCGGTTTGTTACTCGTAGACCCGAACATAACTAAGAAATTTGGCCAAAACATTTAAATCAGTTTACTCAAAATTTTGACATTTTCTAAAAGCTCAAAACATTTAAGATCTTGCAGCGGAAATCATTTAAGCAAAAATAGAATTGAACAAAACTATAGAAACAATGTTTGATTAATCGGTTGGAATATTAAGAAATAATCGACCAAAGAAAATGAAGGTTTAAATCATGAAATACTTGAAAGATTACGAAGTCAAATGCATCTGCCGCCAAGCGAAATCAACGGAAAAGACTGAAATAGAAAACAGATGACTTCTACCGGTGGCAAATGACAAATCACTTCCTACACCTTCCGATAATCCACATCATCCGGTAGACTCTATCTACCGATGACATCAGCCAGAGGATTTAATCATCCGACTCCTGCCGACCACAAGACGACAAATCTTTCACTTCCGATAGAACAAGCTACATATACCGGTCACTAAACGACAAAACCTCGATATCATCCAATGGCTTCCACTGAGGACATCTTCCAATAGACAACAGAACAACTACTCAACATCTGCCGGTAGACTTCATCTACCGATAGAGAACAGAACAACAACTCTAACTACAAAAAGGAATTTACTCACTTCATCGAAACCATTCAGAAACAATTCAAACCATTGCATTACTAAAATCCAGTGAGTTCCAACGTAAAATCTCAACAGAATACTAATGTTAGTAAATCCCAAAAGTATTCAAAACATTGAAACCACTACAGTCATGAAAATTCGACACACTTAAATTGAAACATTGTCAACTAAACCTTCATGCTATTGACACCAGTTAACCCGCCTCATCAGTTTACCAGGCCGAAACATGAATGTACTCCTCCAACCTCGTCTATTCATCAGTGCACGCAAGAAAATCACCTGCAGTATCCTCAACACCTACATCACAAAACTCATCTATTAGCCTAATGCTAAGTACGTAAAGCAGTAAGAAAATGAGATGCTGAGACGCTGAAAGACAAAATTCCTAAACATGCAGGTTTTTACTTTCTCATCTCAGTTGCATTTACATTCATTCATAACTGATCTGATCCCTCGGTTCCCTTGGGAGTGGGATCAATCCTCCCAATGTTATACATCCTCTACTCGATTAAGGGGCGGATGGATTCCCTTAATAGCTAATCTGATCCTCCAGTTCCTTTGGGAGTGGGATCAATCTCCCAATGTTATAAATCCACTACATCAATTAAGGGGCGGATTAGTTCCCTTAATAGCTATCATAACACGTTATGTTCTTGCCTTACCATTCATTCCATGTAAAATTCATTTTCGTGTTTCTTCAAAAATATGATGCATGACATAAAGAAAACACTCAAACATGCATAACCCTACTGTTTTGTGATGTAGGCCCGAAGGCACACACAGTACTTCACTTACCTGGATTCCTGGTGAATACTCGGTTAGGAGTTGCTTTGAAATTGCTCACCTAGAACCATAAACAGAGCATTAAGCCAATCCTTACAAATCCTCATTCTAAAGCATTCAGAAAACCTAAGTGAACAGTTAGGAGTTCTATTCACTGAGCATCCCCAAATTTTATATTAAACCCGAATCTACTCTCATTCACAACATCCGCGAAATCCCCACATTATACTCCCTCAGTTGTCCAACTACTTAAACTCAAGAGAAATGAGGAAAACTTACCAGGTTGAAAGGGAAATCGGGTGGGAGAATCTCCGAGAGCTCTGCTGAGCTTGAGTCGAATACAGAAAGGAGTAAAGATGAAACAGTGGCGGCTATAGTGCATTTATCACTAAATCTCTTCCCTTTAATAGGATATCCACTTTTAAATTTCAAGTTACCCTTATACCCCTGCCTAGCCACTCCATAACCCTACATTTATTATCACCATTTAAAGTGTGTCATTAATTTTAGAAAGAAATAAGACTTAGTTCTAAAGAACCGGGTGTTACACTTCTGGTGGATGCTTTTATGTGGGACACAACTTGGTGTCATGGTTCAGTAAGAAGCAAAATTCTATTTCTCTATCTATTGCCGAGGCAGAATATATTGCAGCAGGTAGCAACTGTACTCAACTTCTTTGGATGAAACAAATGAAGAAAGACTACAATGTCACACAAGATGTCATGACACTCTATTGTGATAATTTGAGTGCTATCAACATTTCTAAAAATCCTGTTCAGCATTCTCGGACAAAGCATATTGATATACGACATTATTTTATTCAATCCCTTGTGGAGGATAAACTTATTAATTTAGAACATATGGTGACCGAAAAATAAATTGTCGATATTTTCACCTGAGCATTGGATGGTGTAAGGTTTGAAGAGCTGAGGTATGCCCTATGCCTCTGTGTTATGTAAGTAGGTTATTGCTTTCATTTATTTTTTTTAAAAAAAATCGCCACTTGCATTAGGCGTTTGTTTTTATTTTTTTTTTTTGGGCAACCTACTGTGTCACCCTGCAGAAAGTGATTCTTCTTGATATTATCTATGGAACAACATCGTATGTGACATAAGAAATTCTGTTATCCTTATGAAAAATCGAAAGTTTATATTCAATGAAGATTGGAGCAACATTATTCTATTGAGTTTATTTCCTATCTTGCAGAAATCAGAATTATTTTTTTCAAATGATACATGAGAGATTATGTGATTTATGGAAATTATGTAGATTTTTGGATTTATTTTTCGAAAATTTCCTAAAAATCTGGGTTTTTTTTATTATTTGTAGGATTTGATGGTTCTTTATGAGAATTGATTGACATATTCCAAGTTTAAAGAATTTTCCAGAATACTCTCTTTCTTCTTCTCCTTCTACAATCGGCAATCAGGGCTTTCTACTGTTTCTCTTCGCAATGGTGATTATTGAAGGAGTTTCCGATGACCAGTTCACAGGCAGTGTCCTAATGCATGTTTCAGAGAAGTTGTCAAGTTCAGAATCAGCAATGGCGGTTTATTCGCCTCTTTCACCGTCGGGAAATCCCTTTATTCACGAAAGAGAAACTCCAAAAATTACAGAAGATGCAGTTCCCATCCAACAGATAGACGCTTCAGGGATTAAATGGAAATTTCAAAAAAGCAAGTGCAGATAGATTTAAAAACAAGTTCAGTGCCTCCCAAGGCCTCTAGAGGATCCAAACTCACTCCGGCTTCAAAGGGAAAATGGCCGAGAGTCAAAAAAGCAACTTCTTCTGATAGCTCCTGGTCACAAGAAGAAGTTATTGAACTCGATACAGATAATGAAGACGAATTCGTTGAAACACATCTAAAGGAATCAACTAGGAGCTTTCGGTCGATTTCTAGAAGAAAATCCTCAAGGTTATCTGCTCCCAAATATTCTAAGTCCTCTGCTCCAAAATATTCGAAGCCCACTGCTTCAAAATCCTTGAAGTCCACAGCTCAGAAATTCTCGAAGTCCTCAGCTCCAAAATCGTCAAGGCCCTCTGTTGCAAAGATTCAAAAGCCTACTGTTGTCAAGACCCCACAATCAAGTCCCTCCAAAACTCCAAAATCCAAAAAGCAGAAGTCCAGCATAAGTCCAACAATAAAAGACTCTACTCGCTCCAAAACTACCACTCGGGGTGAATCAAGCACCAACACCAGTAAGTTTCCTGATCAATGTCCTGTAGAAGATTTTAAATCTATACTACATGCTAGCCGTTGGGCTAATTTTTCAAAAAGAAATATATGGTCTGGAAGGAAAATACATAAAAGTGATTTTACTCAGCGTGAGGCCATAGAATACCATCTGATGAGTTTAGGACTGGAGAAAACTTTCAGAGACATAAAGCCATTCGTTTGGAAAATTATTCAAAAATTTTACTGCAATTTAGATTCAACTGTGAAAAATCCTACTCATCCTAGTTATGGTCATGTATTTGTTCGTGGACATGTCTTTAACTTCACTCCTTCTGTCATTAATGATTATCTATGCATCAAGATGTCTGATTCTGAAAATTTTGTGGCGGATTATAACAAAATAATTTTTGATGTCACTAGGGGTGTCAGAAGAATCTGGCCCGATGGAAAAGACTTTCCAACTTCACAGCTCACAGTAAAATATGGAATTCTTCACAAGATTGTCATGAAAAACTGGATGCCTACATCCCATGGAACTGGGGTGAATAAGGCAATGGCTGCTTTACTGTTTAAAATTGGAACTCAATCTCATTCGATTTCAGAAAACATTTATTTGATCAAATAATGAAGCATGAGGATGGCAAAAATGAAAGGTTAGCTCTTCCATTTCCTTGTCTTATATATGGTATCTTGTCTTCTCAACAATCTGTTATAAGAGAGAGTGAAGTGTTGTATGCGGACAAAGAAGAAATCCGTATTAGCTACAAAATTTGAATGGGGGAGCATATTAATGATCTTGAAGAATTTCTAGAAGGACTACCTATATCTGAATCAAGAACCGACTCTACTCTGTTAGCTAGGTCTGTTAAATTTTTAGTAGATATGTCAAAATCGATAAACATTCAAATTTGTGCTCTTGAAAAACAGAAGTCTGTAATTTCTGTACTACTAAATGATATCTACAAGAAAAATCCTCACATGGATTTCTCAGACCCGAATGACAAGTCGGCTAAAGAAGCAAGTACATCTGGTGTTCCACCGGATGTCACAGAAGGTGTCCCAAAAAATATTCCAAAGAATGCTGATGATCCAAATTCTACAAGTGGGATGGTTACCTCAGATGATCTCATTCATTGAGTATTATTGAACTACTTCTTTTATTTTTTGGTTTCTGGATATTTCTTCGTTGATATGTTGCCTCTTAATATTATATCTATGGATGATCTGTTACATCTGAATATTATATTTGTCGTGATATTGGTTATCTCTCTATGGTGCTTATATGTGCTCATATGTACTCATATTGTGATTCTGGTAATTATTTGGTGATTATGGTATTTATATGGTGATTATGGTGCTTATGTGGTGATTGATATTCCCTTTTATATCTTTTTTTTGTCTGGTAAAAAGATGGAGTATTTTGAATGATGAATGAATTATTTTTTATGACGTTTTGAAGCCACCAATCAAGGGGGAGTTAATTCAGGGGGAGTTATTAGTTTTAATGATTTTGCCAAAAATGCCAATGAGGGAGATTATAAATGCAAATATATTACAAATATGTTGGCATTAATTTTTTGACAATCTACATTTATGGTAATAACATTTTATTCCATTATTTTCTAAATTGGTAATTTATTTCTTGGTAATCAAGAAATAATCTATTCAGATTATTGGATTGATGAAAATTGGAAATCATGAAGATATTGGTGAAAGTGAAAATTAGGAAACTTGAAGATCAAGGAAAGTATTTGATTTTCTCGAGGAATTTTTTTTTTGAAAAATTTGTTTTGGAAAGCCGATTTGAAAACGATTTGATAAATTATATCAGGCCTTGAGATCACATTAATCATAGGATACTTTCCTAAGTCTTTGGGATTCATATCCAAGTAGTTGGTGGTACTTTCCTAAAATATCACACGAGGTGTCATACAACAGATTTGTTGAGATTTGGTTTCCTTATTCTATGCGGTTTTGAATTTCGATTTAGTAATTGGTTAAGCCTCATATAAGGCAGTTACCAATGATATTTAAGCGTTCGTTTTCTAAAGAAGCGACTGACGGATTTTTGATTATTCTCGAGAGAAGTTTTCTTTGTTTTGCAAGGCGTCGCTTTTTCTTTCTCTCCCAACGCTTCTGCGTATGGGTTTGTGATTTTTCATTCAGTTCTTGAATGATTATTTTACACACTCTGCTTATGCTGTGGAATTCATCGATTATTCGAGTGTGTTGATTTATTGCGTCTGAAGACAACGACCTAGTGTTACAGACGGTGTCATAGGAGGCAATCTTCTTATTCTTCATTGAAGCTAAGTCACGTGAGGAGGTTGCATTGGAACTCGGGAGGAGTTCTGTTTATCGACAATGGGAGCTTGTCAATTTGATCGTGGGAAATGGGATCTTGCCATATACAGATTCCGGGAGAAGTCATCAACAACAAAGGGATCTTGTTGCTTTTAGATCTCGGGAGAGATCGATCTCAAGTCGAGGGAAGCTCGCAAAAAACAATTTCTTTGGGGAAGTTAGGAAGTGGCAGTGACAAAGATAAGAGTGAGTCTTTATTTGTTTAAATCCGTTTGACTTGTAACTTTGTGAACTCGTGAAATATTTTTATATCTGGGCGTGGCCCCGCAGATGTAAGCAAATTGCCGAACTGCGTTACCAACCTCCTATCTTATTACTTTTCGCACATTTATAATTGTCCGTCATTGCATTAATAATCGGTGTCACACGAAACACTATATGTGACATCGCATAACTGATCTTAATCTTTCAAAAATTTTGACGGAAAATTTTAGCTAAAACTTCACCAAAAGATCATGAAAATCATAAAGTGACGGAGACAAAAAAGCGAAGATTGGATCAAAGCAGATTCCAAGAGCTTTAAATGCAAATGATTCTGCTTTCGTTTTTATGCAACCCATCATCTGTAGTGCGAGAATTAATCAGGATCACCACCCATTGGGCGTAAACGGTTGCAGAGAGTTTGCTTAATATTGAATCATAAGAGGGGAAAATCTGAAACGACAAAACGTTTGAAGTTAAGAATTTGAACAGCAAAAACAAGGTTATTGTGATGTTCTTACATTAAAATTTATTATTTTTCAACTAAAGTTCAAATCTTTAGGCCAAGGTTTATGATGGTGACCAAATGTTCATTTCATAACTCGTCTTTTAAAGTTGATTTTCTTGTCAACAATCGATCTTGGATTCTAGTTAAATGTAGCTTATGTCTGAGCTTAGTCTTGAGATTAACATACACAGATGGACATCATTGATCCCTTGAAGAAACTAGTTCAATCAGCAACTGATCTATTGCTGTTCTACGACTGAAATCAGCGTAAGATTTTGAGTAATCCATACGTCAACTAATTATTAAAGGATAAACTATAAATTAATATGTAGAATTTGGGATTCAATCCAACTTTTTTTCTTTAATAAAATAAATCTAAAACTTTACACAATTAATAAATTAGAGACTATTTGATTTTGCTATGATAGCAACGATAGTAGCAAACCGACCCGATATTATAATATTTAAAAATTATGAAAAATCGAACAAAACCGACCAAAATCAGCCTAAACTACCCTAAACAAACTAAACCCTGATCAAAAATTTAGTTCAAACCGATTCAAACTTAGTCTGATTGAGAAAAAAAGAGTCGGAACTAAATCAAACAAAATAAAAAAAAATCAGTTTGAAGTTCATTTTGTTTATATCGCAAAGTTCAACGTTCGTTTTGTTAAAAAAAATAAAATTTAAGTTGAACAAATTTCAAAAACTGAAGTTCTTTTTATTCAAAAAAAAAACTAAGGATTTATTTTGTACGTTACTGTTGTTGAAATAATAATTAGTTTAAGTCTACTCTGATCCAACCTAATATAATATCTAACTCTTCCTAAAAAAAAAAAAAAAAAAAACTTGCAAACTTACTAAAAAAAGTTATGAATAATTGACCCACAAGACGCCCATAGATCGATCTATAGGCCTCTCTCGTTCGAACTTGCCTTATGCTTTAGCAACTCTTATCTCGTAGCTTGGAAGCTTAGTGCCACAACCTAAGAATCTAGCACTGTAGCGTCCAGCTTAAAGCTTGTCCTATCAATTTTTTTAAGGATTTTTTTTTTTATATTAAACCCTAAACTTTAGTTTTTTTTAAAAAAAAAAAAAAAAAAACCTTAAAGTTTACTATTTATCGGTTCAAACTTCGAAGTTTCGAAAATAAGCAATTTAAACATTTTGGTCCAGACACTTGAAGTGCCCTGCAATTTTAACTGCAAAACAACACCGGTTTAAGAGTGACTAAACCGGCCGGCCTCCACCTTTAAACCAACAAAACTCGTGACAAAGCCACGGGTTTTGTCTTCTTCCTCGGAGGCCGGCCAGTTCAGCCGTCCTCCTATTGAACCCCCCTCCCCCCCCCCCTTCTTCTTCAAATCATTCTCTGTCAATTTCTTCCTTGCTCCGGCGATATTTCTCCGCGTTTACGGCTAGGTATGAAGTTTTTTTTTTTTTTTTTTGTAATTTAATCATTTACTTTATGAAATTTAAAATAATATTGACATTTTAATTTTTTGAAATTGTAAATATTTTTCTCTATATAAGCCACGACTTTTTGTTCTCTCCGGCTATATTTATCTGCGTTCACTAACTAGGTATGAAGTATGTTTTTTTTTTTATAGTTTTATTTATCATACTGTAGTTAATTGAATCCTATCTGTTATCGTTTCTTATACTGATTATTAAGTGGTGTGATTGTACTGTGTAAGTAAGTTCTGTCTAGGAGACTGGAATTTATGTGGACCGTTAGTGACCCTCCAGTCTTTCTTGGGAACTTATTTGGAAAAAAAAATTATGTCTAAGAAGATTGTTAAGAGCAATCTTTCCTAAAACTTATCCTGATCAGTACTTTCAACAGTTTAATTTTTTAATTTAATTAATTTTGATTTAAATTTGTTTTTTTTTATATTTTATTTCATTTTTATCAATTATATAATATTTATTTTTGTATTTTTTTATTGTATTGACGTAAGAATATTATAATAAATTTTTATATATTAGTTATTTGTTTATTTTAATTAACTTATGATTTTTGTTATTATTACATTTTATGCAAAAAAAAAAAATTGTTGTTTTACTTGATTAATTTATTTTAATATTTGTATATTTTAACATTTTTCTCTCTATTAGAAATGACGATGGATTCTGATTCAAATAGATCAATTTATTTAGACGAGAGATCAACTGGTGATGCCGAAATGGATTGATATTCAGACAGCATGCCTGTATATGGTGATCTACGGTTTGCAGATGAAAATGAAGAATTATTTGCGTATTCGACCTTAAAAACTCTAGACGATGAGCTTCAAACATCGGTCGGCTCGGATGACGAGAAGGTGGAAAGTAGACTGGTAAAAGAACAAATCGGTATGAGTTTTTTTTTTTTTTTTTTTTGGTATAAAATATGCTTCTTTAGAAGTAATTAAAAAAGAAATATGCAAATATTCTTTGGAAAACGGTTATGGTATAAAATTCACTAAAAGTGAAAAGAGCCGACTGACGGCTGAGTGTGAAAATGGATGTGGATCGCGACTGTTAACTTAAAATATGTTTAAGTATAACTTTATTTTTTATGATTGTGATTAATATGAAATATATACATATAAAATGAGTGTTGGAAATGAATGTTATTAATAGTTGTAGTATCTGTTTGGGAATGCCCTTTAAAAAGGGTATTATGTTTTTCTAACGATTTTGGTTAAGTGTTGTTTGTTGAGTCTGGTGCATACAAAATATTAAAGGAACATAGACCGATGTCAAAGCAGACTTCATCCGCCAGATATATCAATCGAACAGGAAAGTTGACTGATTGCGAAATCAATTACTTTGTCGTCCAGACTTAGAAGTCATCTGAAATCAACGTCGTCCAGATTTTAGAGTCATCCGAAAAACAACGTCGACCAGATACTAAAGATAGAAGTTTAACGAAAATAACATCATTCGATTCAAGAAGACGTCTACCGAAAGTAGTATCTAGATAACATCAACCGAATCAAGACTTCTTCCAAAAAGGTCAATGTCATCCGAACAAAGACTTCATCCACTAGAATAACATCTTCTGAATCAAGAAGTCTTCCGCCACGAGTGATAGCGACTCCAGATCTCAACGGCTAGATTTCTACGTACGGACTCCTCACAACGGTTATATTTTTGTACGGATTCAAGGAGTCGCCCGAATGGTTACGAAGACCATATAAATAGAAGAACAAAACTGGGAAAAAGACTTTTTGAATTTTCTCTTACGCGCGAACCTTTGCTTGCTGCGCATACTTTTCAAGAGCTTAATCTGTGTAATACTCTTCTGTTTTCTACACCTTTCCAAATCCTAACTTTAGATATAGCTTTCAAGAAGGTGTAGATTTGATTTATCCTCTTTACAACCTAGAAAGTGTAAAGGCAGCGATTAACGCCCATGAAGATCAATCGAAGTGTAAAAGGTAGTTGATTGGCGCCCATGAAGTCCAATCAAGATTTCTCGTGGAAGAAAAGTAGTGAATCTTCAAGAGGGAATCCTTGAAGCATGGACGTAGGCAAGATTGGCCGAACCACGTAAAAATCATGGTGTTATTTTTCTCTCTCTCTCTCTCTGTTTATTTTGAATCAGTAAATAATATTTTAAGTAATTTATATTGTATTAAGTAAACTCAATGAGGAGAGAAAAGTCTAATTCACCTCCCTCTTAGACAATAACGGTCCTACAACAACTGCATGCTTCGAGAATGCAAAAGGAGCATACGTTTCAAATAAAGAGTTTGATCGACTCTCACAGCTGTTCGAGGAAAGTTGATAATCGACACGCTTCAGCAAAATGGGTGGCGCAACATTACCTAGACATGTTCAAAAGTCACCCTACCTGGGACATCCCTTCTATTATCGAGACAGTGAGGAAGGATTTCACTGTCGACATTTCACTCAGTCTTGCCACAAGAGCAAGAAGCATAGCTCGAACCCTCAACGAAAGGAAGTGCGACGAACAGTACGGACAACTGTGGTCGTACGCCGCCGAAATATTCAGATCAAATTCGAGCAACACAGTAAAAATTGATGAGAACCCAATGGGCCCTAATTCTTTGAGATTCCAAAGATTGTATATGTGCATGGCTGCTTCCAAGACCGGGTTGGTGGAGTGCGGGAGACCCATTACATGCTTGGATGGCTGTCATATGAAGGGGTCATGTGCCGGTCAATTACTCACAACTGTCAGTATTTATGGCAACAATGGAGTATATCATGTTGCTATTGCCAACGTCGAATCTGAGTGTGCAGACTCATGGATATGGTTTTTGCAAATATTAAAGCAAGATCTAAACACTGAATTGGGTCGTGGTTGGACACTTGTTTCAGATCGACAAAAGGTATAATGCATTTTTATATTTTATTTCAAATTTTGTGGCGTTGTGGCAGTAATATTGTTTTATTGAAGCTGCTTTTCGTGCAAATATCAAAGGTTGCAGAGAGCTATTCGAGAACAATTCGAACATGCTGGACATCGCTTCTGCCTCCGGCATATGTACGCGAATTTTAAAAATCATTTTCGGGGCAGAGTATACAGAGATGCGATGTGGAATGCAACCAGGGCACCCATAGAGGCGTATTTCAAGCATGAAATGCGTAAATTATACCAGCTTAGTATGGAGGCCCACGCATGGTTTCGAGTAGAATAACCTAAATATTGGGCTAATTATGCATTCTCTTCGAATCTTAAGCGCGATCTAAAATTGAATAATTTGTTTTAGTTTATTGAAATTGTAATTTTTGAAAGGTGATTGAAATTGTAATTATTTATTTTAGTTATTGAAATTGTAATTTTTGAAAGGTGATTGAAATTGTAATTATTTATTTTAGTTATTGAAATTGTAATTTTTGAAAGGTGATTGAAATTGTAATTATTTATTTTAGTTTATTGAAATTGTAATTTTTGAAAGGTGATTGAAATTGTAATTATTTATTTTAGTTTATTGAAATTGTAATTATTTATTTTAGTTATTGAAATTGTAATTTTTGAAAGGTGATTGAAATTGTAATTTTTGAAAGGTGATTGAAATTGTAATTATTTATTTTAGTTATTGAAATTGTAATTATTTATTTTAGTTTATTGAAATTGTAATTTTTGAAAGGTGATTGAAATTGTAATTATTTATTTTAGTTTATTGAAATTGTAATTATTTATTTTAGTTTATTGAAATTGTAATTTTTGAAAGGTGATTGAAATTGTAATTATTTATTTTAGTTTATTGAAATTGTAATTATTTATTTTAGTTTATTGAAATTGTAATTATTTATTTTAGTTTATTGAAATTGTAATTATTTATTTTAGTTTATTGAAATTGTAATTATTTATTTTAGTTATTGAAATTGTAATTTTTGAAAGGTGATTGAAATTGTAATTTTTGAAAGGTGATTGAAATTGTAATTATTTATTTTAGTTTATTGAAATTGTAATTTTTGAAAGGTGATTGAAATTGTAATTTTTGAAAGGTGATTGAAATTGTAATTATTTATTTTAGTTATTGAAATTGTAATTTTTGAAAGGTGATTGAAATTGTAATTATTTATTTTAGTTTATTGAAATTGTAATTATTTATTTTAGTTTATTGAAATTGTAATTATTTATTTTAGTTTATTGAAATTGTAATTTTTGAAAGGTGATTGAAATTGTAATTATTTATTTTAGTTATTGAAATTGTAATTTTTGAAAGGTGATTGAAATTGTAATTTTTGAAAGGTGATTGAAATTGTAATTATTTATTTTAGTTTATTGAAATTGTAATTATTTATTTTAGTTTATTGAAATTGTAATTATTTATTTTAGTTTATTGAAATTGTAATTATTTATTTTAGTTTATTGAAATTGTAATTATTTATTTTAGTTTATTGAAATTGTAATTTTTGAAAGGTGATTGAAATTGTAATTATTTATTTTAGTTTATTGAAATTACAATTTTGAAAGGTGATTGAAATTGTAATTATTTATTTTAGTTATTGAAATTGTAATTTTTGAAAGGTGATTGAAATTGTAATTATTTATTTTAGTTTATTGAAATTGTAATTTTTGAAAGGTGATTGAAATTGTAATTTTTGAAAAGTGATTGAAATTGTAATTATTTTAGTTTATTGAAATTGCAGTTTTTGAAAGGTGATTGAAATTGTAATTATTTATTTTAGTTTATTGAAATTGTAATTTTTTAAAAGTACTTGAAATTGTAATTATTTATTTTAGTTTATTGAAATTGTAATTTTTGAAAGGTGTTTGAAATTGTAATTATTTATCTATTGAAATTGAAATTGTAATTAATTATATACACTAAACTACGCCAGTGGGTCATCGTCGTCGTCGTTGCGGTCTTCCGCCATTAGGGTCTTCCGCCATCAAATTCTGGACACTCACATCCAGTCCATCGACTCTGCCTATGAGGTGCTAGATGTTCCACTACTGGCTCTGCTGTATCTCCAGTACTTGCTGTTGGTGCGTCTGCTGCATTTGATACATCTGCTGGTAGTACGTATGCTCCATCTGTGCCATCTGCTGCATCTGAGCCATCTGCTACTGGTGCGTCTGCTGCATCTGATACAGCTGCTGCAGATATTGTCTCGTGCCTCATCCACTAGCCTCATCTTCTTCCTGGAGGGCCAATGGCGGCGATGTGGTCTCCTTCATCAGCACTGCCCGAGAGGTTGTAACACCCAAAAAATTTCTATAACATGCATAGTCTTAGATTAGTTACGAGGGGGGAGTTTAAATGTTATTTAAGGATTTATGTTACATATAGAAATGAGAGAGTGATTTTGGAAGAGGAAATTGCGAGAAAACCTAGATTTAAGTATTAGAAACTTTTGTTGAGTTAAACTTTATATAAAGAAAATGATAAGAAAATGCTAAGTGAACAAAAAGTGAAAGAAATGAGGTCTTTCACGTTGAAGTTAAGAGAGTAGAGAGGGGAGGCAATTTTGTAAACTTAATAAAGAAGTGTTTGAAAAGAGAAAGTGTTTGGAAAAGAGAAAAAGAAATAATTGGTTGAAAAGTCAAAAGATATAAAGGTAAATTTAATAGAACAAAAAAAGGTGGAAATTTAGGGCTTCCACGTTGGATTAGAGTGATACTTGAGAGGGAGTGGTTATTTTACAAAAATGTAAAATTTTGTGGCAAAAAGGAAAAGTAGAAAAAAAAATGTGGAGTTAAAAGACAAAATTCCAAGGAAGTATTCATCTTCTTCCTCTTTTCTTCCCACGAAAAACCAGCAACTCTAGAGCTCTTTCTCTCCTCCTTTTCTTTCAAGTTTTTGCAAAGTTTCAAGGTAAGTTTTTATGGGTTTTGTTGATGATACCCCTAGGTGAAGATTGTGAGTGTTTTTGATGTGTTTTGGGTGAGTTTTAGGAGAGTTTGAGAAACCCTAAAATGGAGCTCCGAAATTCTTGTTTCTTTTGATGATTTTCTTTCTATTTTGGTTGTTTAAACTTTAGATAGATTAGTTGATGTTTTTTATGGAGTTAGATGGGAGTATTGGTAGAGTTTGTGGAAAAACTGATTTTGTGGAGTAAGAGGGCCGAGTCTGTTTTGTGCATTTTGGGTTGGTCAAATTATTTGAATGGTTAATTTGAGTGTTTCAATGAATAGTAGACGTGTAGAGGTTTACAGATTGGGGTGGCACGTCAAAATCCGTTGAAAAATGAGTAAGTTATGACCGTTTGAAGTTGGATGCTAAAAAGAGTGAGAAAATCGAGTTTTTAAGTTTTGAATTGTTTAGTTGGTTGAATTTTAGTTAGTTTTGGGTTTAAGATTTCCTTAGACTTTTCTAGAATAATTGCTAAGTTATTTTTCTAATTGTTAGGTTGTCGAGCGAATAGTTTGGTTGGACGAAGTGAACAATCGAATGCCGAGCAACCAGGTAAGTAGTGGAATCCTTTTGTTGCCTATGGTCTACACCATGGAACGGTAGGGTTGACGGTCGGTTTCTTATTCGTGTTGTGTTGCGTTGCATATTTGTTGACATGCATCATGGTTTTCACTTAAGCAAAATACGAGTTTTATTGCATGATTTGATGGTGAGTGTGAAACGTAATCAGTTAAAGTGAATGGCAAAACTGCATCTTGATTAGAGTGACTTGTCGGGAACAAGTGCTGGAGTGTAGCACCCCGATGGGATCTCTATGAGAGATGACCAGCTAAAACTGCATCTTGATTGGAGTTGCCTTGTCGGGAATCAGTGCTGGAGCGTAGCAGCCCGAGAGGACCTCTATGAAGGATGACCGGCTAAAACACGTAATGGTGGTTCTGGGAATGGCCGTCCTGTACGATTATAGGATGTGAGCTTACCTGATCCACACCGGCTAAAATACATAATGGTGGTTCTAGGAATGGCCGTCCTGTACGATTATAGGATGTGAGTTTACCCGATCCACACGGCTTATGAAATGATTAAAGCAACAAATGGCAAATGAGCACAACTGAGTGTTAAAAACCGCATGTGATAGGA
Source organism: Begonia masoniana (assembly GCA_022432975.1). Lineage (NCBI taxonomy): Eukaryota > Viridiplantae > Streptophyta > Magnoliopsida > Cucurbitales > Begoniaceae > Begonia > Begonia masoniana. The sequence goes on from CM039509.1 coordinate 37,967,294, forward strand.
TTGGTTGCTTCGTGTTTTCATAGCATTCGTTATTCCTTACTTACTAAGTATTAGGCTTGCGTTTTGTGTTCTATGGTGTAGGTGATGATATTTACCCAGGTGAGGTAAATGAGATAGCCCAGGACTAAGTAGCAGTCGATGATGCTTGGAATATGTCGGTGCGGGCACTTGTCCGGGCGTCACAACCACGTACTTCGGGTAGCTGTGGGAATTTTTGGTATTTGGCTTTATTAGTAGTTAGAACTATTTTGGGATTTTTCGAACTATTCTGGATATTTGACGTATTTGGTAGTTTGGTCAGTTGTTGGATTTGTTTAATGTGAAAAATAGTGATTTTATAAAGGTTTGTGTAATACCCGGCTTTACGGAATATTAATATTATAATATATGATGGCATTTTTGTAAATATGTCAAATCAAGCCCATTTTACGAAAAGAAAGCTTTATTACTATCTTAGAGATTAATAAGAATTTGAAGGAATTTACGGGATTTTTCGGAGTAATAATGCTATATTCTGAGTAATTACGTTTCTCGTAATATAAAGGACGTTTTAGTAAAAATAGTAAACGAGATCCGATTTGCGAACGGACAATTTTATTAAATCTCAAATAATAAGTTGGACTTATTGGTGAAATAAGGAAAGTTGGAGAAGCAAAATAGCTAGCTAATTAACGAAACAAAGGACGAAATAAATATAAAATATGTAGTAAGGGCAAAATGGTAATTTTGCAAACCAAATTTTATTAAAAACAATCTTCTTCTTCCTCCTCCACCATTTTCACGCCAGGAAGCTCCCCTTTTGCGATCTCCTTCTCTGCCATCGACGATTTCTCAACTCCGACCTCCGATTCGTGCTCCGTTCGTCTCGTTTTCTTCGCGATTTCTCCTCATCTCGCAACTCTAGGTATGAATCTATGATCTTAGAGCGTTTATTTCGATTTTTACGGAGTTTGAACAATTAGGGTTTCGTTTAGGTTTTGTTAGAAATCGAGATTTAGGGTTCAAAATCGATAGATTGTTGTAGTTTATGAATGTATAGAGCGTATTGAACGTTATTGGACGAAGTTGGAGTGGTTTGTGAGAAATGTTAAAATTGGAGAATTTTCGGGTTTTAGGAAAACTCGTTAATTGTGGTTTTAATCTATCGAGTGTTAATCGTTTGTTTAAATGCTTCGATTAGTTAGGTTAAGATTTTAGGAAAATTCTTTAGTTAAGGTTTTTGTTGAATTTGGACGTTTAGAAGTTTGAATTCGTTTTAACGATAAATGTTCTAAATTGCTTAGGTAAACAACGCTCGTGGACGAAGCTTGAGCTGCTTTGGACACGAGGTAAGTTCTCGTGATCTTCTCTGGCCGATTTGGCCTACACCGTACGTCGAAGTCATCTCGAGGAGTTTGGTGATGCGTTTGTTTAAATAGTCTTGGTTGGGTAGTTAGGTTAGTTGTTTATAGGTTATGTTTGTTTATAGTCTTGATGGTACACATGCTGGTTGTTTACTTTATGCATTTGACTGCTCATGCATCACGTCTGTTAAAGCATATGTTTAAGAGAACAAACGAAATGAATCTACGTAATCTGTTATCTGGTCACGGCGAGGTGGTTTAGACCTCGATGACATTCTGTCTGCGACCTAATTAAAATGTAAAATGAACCAACGAAATCTACGTAATCTGTATCTGGTCACGACGAGGTAGTTTAGACCTCGGTGACAATCTGTCTGCGACCTAATGAATCTGAATCTGAATCTGAATCTGTTATCTGCATGAATCTGAATCTGAATCTGTTATCTGCATGTTTTATGAATGACATAAGCATCTGCACGCATCTGCATTTACGAGAGCTTGCTGAGATTTTTATCTCATAGTTTGTCTGTATGGTGTAGGTAACATTGAGGCAGGTGAGGATGAGATCCCTCCACCTGAGGAATGAGGCAGTTGACGTAGGATGGCTTGCGGTGGTGTGTTGGCGCAGTCGATGCTTGACCTGACCCGTGGGGAAGTATGTATAGGTTTTGTGGTTTTTGGGATGTTTTGGGCTGATGGTTGTATAGACATTTTAGGATGATTGGTTCTGTTAGTTGATAGGTTTTAAACGTTTTCAAAAATCTATTTTGTAAACTGTTTTTGTAAAGTTTTTATGGAATTGCTAGATGATTTTAATAGGAGGAATTGTACAGTTTTAAACATATTCACGCAGTTCGTTTTCAGGGAACTGTACTTCGTTTTAAATACGTTTTAAGTCGGTTTTGGATGAGGTTACGAGAGCGTGTGAATGTTGGGTTTTGATTGGGTTTAAGTCTTTATGATGATTGTTGTGTTTGTTAGTAATGAAGTGTGAAGAAAATAAAGAATTGTGGATAGTGTGAAGTTGGCGCAGGGGAAAAGGAAAGAAAGAAGGATCGCCGCTCTCTGGAGAAATCCAGAGAGCGTGGCGATCAATCGCCACAAATTGTGGCGACTGATCGCCACAGGCGATTTGCAACAGGCGAACATTCGCCTGTTGCAATCGCCCCTGTATATTGGGAGCAAAACTCCCTTTTTGTCCCTGTGATCGAATTTAGTTGTTTTAAATCAATTATTTTAAGTTTTAATTAAATTGTTTTAATTGTTTTAAAGTTTAATAATTGTTTTAAGTCCTTACTAAATGGTTTTCAAAAATAAATTTAGACGTTTTACAAATATTGTTTCCGCTTTAAATTCCGTTTAAATGCAGTTAAAGTTATTAGGATAAAAAAAAAATATTTATGTACGGAAATTGGGTACAGTATTAGGGTCGTGACAGTTTATATTTCAGGTTTTGGGTTTAGTAATTATAGGCGTTATGCCGCTCGTTTTGGTTTTAAAACAAACGACGTCAAATTTATTTTCTCTATTTTTTTTGTTAACCATTTTAAGTCGGTTTTCCGAGATTTTTACGAGTACGGAGTCGAGAGTGTCGAGAATGTGTGGTTAAATTTTCAGGGGATTTGGAGGTGTTTGGCTCGAAGAAAATTGAGGAAAAAGTCGTAAAAGTCGAAAGTGGGCGTTTTTGGCCGAGGAGGCCCGATCGATTGGGCGCTGGGCGCCGATCGATCGGGCGCGGGGCGCGCAGGCCTGAGCGCGGCGACCGGCGCGCGGTGCCCAACGCACGGTGCCCAGCGCGCGCCCAGCACCATGTTTAAAAAAAAAAAAAATTATTCCTATTTCTACAATGTTTTGACCCGACCTTTTCCAACGTATTGTAAACGTATTTCACACATGTTTTCCAACATATTTCGAGAGTTCGAAAAAATAGAAAACCGAGTCGAATAATTTACGAAAATTATTTTAAACGTCATTTTAAACGCGAGTTGAGTTAGCAAAGTAGCACACCGAGCAGGGGTGGGTTCGGAGGCGTTACAGAGGTGGATGCCCTCTGTAACACCCGAGTTTTTCGGGTTTCCGCTCCAAGGCTATTTTCGTAAATAAGTAAATTAGGTCCGTTTTGCGAGCGGATAGTTTTATTAGGACCCTAGAAATTTACGGGGATTTGTAGAAGAATAAGTGAAATTTTAGAAACCCAAATCGAGAAGAGTAATATTAGAGTTCCCGTTTTAACCTTTTAGTATATCAATTTGTAAAAATAGCAAAATAAGTCCGTTTTGGGAATGGTGAGTTTTATTAGAACCCTAAGATTAAATTGGAATTTGTGGAGATATACGAGATTTAGCGAGAATCGAAACGATAAACGAGGATTAATAAATGGTTAGTTTTATTATTAGTTATATTATTATTATTATTATTATTATTATTATTATTATTATTATTATTATTATTAATAATACAATAAAAACAACAGAATGGCCTTCGGCCATTCTGTTTCGAGCTTGAGCCTGACGACACCCGACGCCGAGAGAGAGACGAGGGAGAAGCGGCGATTTCCGACGACGAGCGCCGGCGATTTCTGACCTTTCCGGCCAGACGACGGCGGCGTGCAGGCTCCGGCTCGTCTTCGCGCGCAACTTGACTGGTATGGCTCGGTTTTCTCCTCCTTTCGGTTCGGTTGGTGGCCGGGGGTGGTGAGCTCGATTGAGCTCCGATCGCCGGCCAAAATAGGCTGCTTCCGGCGTGGGTTTGCCAACCCTTGGTCCGGTTTTCATCGCTTGGCCGTAATGGTTCTCGTTTGGGCGAATTTCAGTGAATGCCCGATTAGGGCAATTCGGGTTTGTGGTTTGGAACTTCGATTTTTGGTTAGATTATTCTAATTGAGGGTAGATGTGGTCGATTGGTGATGAAATAGGTGGAATTTGATAAAAAATTGGAAAAGAGAATTTTGGGAAAAAGGGGCAGAGTCGGGTTTCTGCAAAATTGACCTAGCTCCGGTTATTTGTTTTAAAATTCCTTTTGGCAGATTAAAATAGGTTATTAGAGGAGTACGTGGCCGCTGGAATCGTTCGATTCCGATAACCGACGCAAAAGTTACGCGCGTTTGAGTTTCGGGTCGGTTTTTACCGGACCCAAATTAGTGGCCCATTTAATTAGGTTTTAATTGGATTAGGCTAGAAATAGTAGTTTAAGAAGTTTTCACAAAAATGAGAGTTTAGTTATGCCCGAATGAGAAAATGGAAGTTTTATGAAAGAATTTCCTTAATTAGGAGATTAGTTTAAGTTTGAAATTAGTTTAATTAGGATCGATTTTAATGTCCTTTGTTTATGAAATGCCTTAGGTGGACACGGCTTTTTGGACGGTGCTCGGCTTGCTACGGACGCCAGGTAAGTGAGCGTTAGGCTTTCCGGCCACTAAGGCCCTACGTCGTACAATGTTGATAATGTTGATTGTTTTTTATGAGAGTGATTGTAGAGGTTGGTGGAAGACGGGTAGTTAAGGAAAGAGTGATAGTTAAGTAGTGCCTTAGTTATGTTGTAGTGCTCATGTGATAGGTTCTTCCTTACGTGTATGTCTCCTCATGTATCATGTTTTCTTAAAGTGCATACGAACTATGTTTTCACGGGACTATGTTTTCACGGGACTATGTTTTCACGGGACTATGTTTTCACGGGACTATATGAATGATGAATGATTCTCACGGGACTATATGAATGATAAATGATTCTCACGGGACTATGTTTTCACGGGACTATGTTTTCACGGGACTATGTTTTCACGGGACTATGTTTTCACGGGACTATGTTTTCACGGGACTATGTTTTCACGGGACTATGTTTTCACGGGACTATGTTTTCACGGGACTATGTTTTCACGGGACTATGTTTTCACGGGACTATGTTTTCACGGGACTATGTTTTCACGGGACTATGTTTTCACGGGACTATGTTTTCACGGGACTATGTTTTCACGGGACTATGTTTTCACGGGACTATGTTTTCACGGGACTATATGAATGATAAATGATTCTCACGGGACTATATGAATGATAAATGATTCTCACGGGACTATGTTTTCACGGGACTATGTTTTCACGGGACTATGTTTTCACGGGACTATGTTTTCACGGGACTATGTTTTCACGGGACTATGTTTTCACGGGACTATGTTTTCACGGGACTATGTTTTCACGGGACTATGTTTTCACGGGACTATGTTTTCACGGGACTATGTTTTCACGGGACTATATGAATGATAAATGATTCTCACGGGACTATATGAATGATAAATGATTCTCACGGGACTATATGAATGATAAATGATTCTCACGGGACTATATGAATGATAAATGATTCTCACGGGACTATATGAATGATAAATGATTCTCACGGGACTATATGAATGATAAATGATTCTCACGGGACTATATGAATGATAAATGATTCTCACGGGACTATATGAATGATAAATGATTCTCACGGGACTATATGAATGATAAATGATTCTCACGGGACTATGTTTTCACGGGACTATGTTTTCACGGGACTATGTTTTCACGGGACTATGTTTTCACGGGACTATATGAATGATAAATGATTCTCACGGGACTATGTTTTCACGGGACTATGTTTTCACGGGACTATGTTTTCACGGGACTATGTTTTCACGGGACTATATGAATGATAAATGATTCTCACGGGACTATATGAATGATAAATGATTCTCACGGGACTATATGAATGATAAATGATTCTCACGGGACTATATGAATGATAAATGATTCTCACGGGACTATATGAATGATAAATGATTCTCACGGGACTATATGAATGATAAATGATTCTCACGGGACTATATGAATGATGAATGATTCTCACGGGACTATATGAATGATAAATGATTCTCACGGGACTATATGAATGATAAATGATTCTCACGGGACTATATGAATGATAAATGATTCTCACGGGACTATATGAATGATAAATGATTCTCACGGGACTATGTTTTCACGGGACTATGTTTTCACGGGACTATGTTTTCACGGGACTATGTTTTCACGGGACTATGTTTTCACGGGACTATGTTTTCACGGGACTATGTTTTCACGGGACTATGTTTTCACGGGACTATGTTTTCACGGGACTATGTTTTCACGGGACTATATGAATGATAAATGATTCTCACGGGACTATATGAATGATAAATGATTCTCACGGGACTATGTTTTCACGGGACTATGTTTTCACGGGACTATGTTTTCACGGGACTATATGAATGATAAATGATTCTCACGGGACTATATGAATGATAAATGATTCTCACGGGACTATATGAATGATAAATGATTCTCACGGGACTATATGAATGATAAATGATTCTCACGGGACTATATGAATGATAAATGATTCTCACGGGACTATATGAATGATAAATGATTCTCACGGGACTATATGAATGATAAATGATTCTCACGGGACTATGTTTTCACGGGACTATATGAATGATAAATGATTCTCACGGGACTATATGAATGATAAATGATTCTCACGGGACTATATGAATGATGAATGATTCTCACGGGACTATATGAATGATAAATGATTCTCACGGGACTATATGAATGATGATTGATTTTCACGGGACTATGTTTTCACGGGACTATGTTTTTACGGAACAAGAAAAAGGTTTTTACGAAATGAAACTGTTTTACAAATGTCATGCATGTATGTAAAGTTATGTTTAGTACGCTCCTTACTAAGCATTAAGCTTAATGTAGTTGTTGTATGATGTAGGTGACAGGTGTGAACTCGATGACAAAGAATAGGTGGTCGACGGATGGTGCTCGTGGCGACGGGGTGTGTTTTGGCTTGAAGATCCGATGATTTGAGTGATGTATGTCGAATGGATGTGAGTTAGCCTTGTTGGTTAGTAGGTCTACGTGTCGGTTTGTTTATGAAAATGTTTAAGTATATGGATTAGAGGTTTTGATAGAAAATTGTATGATAAGTCGAGTGTTGATGTATATGTATGAAAATGTTTAAGTATATGGATTAGATGCTTTGATAGAAAATGCATGAATAGTCGAGCTTTGATGTATACGTAGTGGTAGTAGATTGTTTAGAATGTGAAGTCTTTATTTTGGAGAATATACTGGAACTGTTTGGGCATTTTTAAATGTTTGGTCATTTTAAAACAGGTATGGATGCGCTCGATTTTAGAGCGATCCACGCAGTTTGTTTTCTTGAGTATAGGTTATATTAGTGTCGTGTTTTAATTGATCTTACTTTAATTGTTTTAAATGTTTTATTTGTTTTAAGTTATTAATAGTTTTGAGTCTAGTTTTAAATGTTTTAAAAGTCGAAATGTTTTACGCTCAAATGTTTAATGTTTAAGTCAAAGTTAGTCCATAAAGGTTGTTAGAGGTGGGTCAATTGTCTAGGTTCGGTTTATTTTATAGTGTCGAGCGAAAAAGAAAAAGTTTATGAGAAAATACGAGGGCTTAGGTAATGATTATGTCACGGCAAGTCCGTGACGGCCCTGATCGGGTTGGGGTCGTCACACCCTCTGATCGCTCTTCAGCACCCAATCGCCATCGACTTCCCTGAAGCTCATCTTCATCAAATGCGAGGTGTTAAATACGTTGGTGGCTCTTTAAACTGTTCTCTGCTCGCCAACCGATAGCTGAATCTCAGCTCGATCGACGATCTTCATAATCAATGCCCCGTACGAGAGATTTGTGTTGCTTACCCGCTCAACCTCATGCATATGACTTAAAATTAAAAATCCAGGGTCAAAAGGCTTCTCGTTGCACAGTTTCTCTATGACATACAGGTCTATGCAGCTCACGATATTTCGATATCCCTCTCGTGGCAAAAGGGTGTGGGCTAGCATGTTGCGAAGAACTTGACCTCTAATATTCAAATCTTTGGTTCGTGGTTTGACGAACACCTCGATATTGGAATTGATATGAATTCCTCGCAGAAACTCTACTCCTTCGGACAATGTGAAAAAAGGCAGTCTTTGGAAACATGATAATATTGATCCACACATTCGATGGCAAACTTCAACAATTCATTCACCGTCTCTCGACATGTCATAATCTCCATACCAAAAGATTTAAATTGATTATTTTCAAAATTTCAAAGTTTTGATAGATGAATAATAAATTTTAAGAATTAAAAAAAAAAAAAAATCAAAGTTCAGGGTTTAATATAAAAAAACGTTTTTTTTTTTAAAGGAGCTGATTGAGTCCATAGACCAAAAATCGCATCAATCTTTTGGTTCATACTAGGGGTGTGCAAACCGAACCGGAACCGATGAACCGAACCGGAACCGGTGAAATCGGTTCGGTTCAGATCGGTTTTGAGCCCCTGAAAACCGAACTTCGGTTTAGTATTGTAGGAACCGACTTTTTAGGTTCGGTTTTCAGTTTGGAATGGTCAAAACCGTTCCAAACCGAACCGAACCGTTCCAGGAAGAGTGAAGCCCTAAATCTGTAAATCGTTTCTTCATTGTATCACTCCCCCACCAGACTCCAGAGGCAGAGACGACACACGCACTGCGACTGCGACTGCGACGACTAGAGACGATCAGGCGAGGCGACGATCAGGCGACGGCGACGACTCTTCCACCTAAATCGACTACGACGACTGCGACGATCAGACGAGGTGACGACTCTCAGTCTTTGCTACGGGTATGTTCTATAACCGGGTATGTTCTATTCTTTGCAAGGTGGTTCTGAACATCGACAATCAAAGCTCCAAGAAGAAGAAGCTGCTCTACAGATTCAAGACCAAACCCCTCTCCAACTAAACAAAAAAGCAGTCAGAATCGCAGAATAAGCAGCTCTTTGATTTTCAATACAATGTTTTTGTTTTTGTTTTCTCATTCTGTTTATGGATTCTTCATTCTTCTGAAATTTTATTAGTCTAGAACAACATAAATTTGTGGGGTGGGTGGAAGTTCAATTATTTACTTTCTGGGTCTGATCTGGATCGAAGAAGACGACATCACCTGGAATATGGGAAATGGAGGAGATCGATGATGTTCTTCTTTGCACATTGTGGATTTACATGATGTATTGATAAATCATACACAAGCAGAACATACGTAATAATGTACATTTTGCTATCTGTCGTGTGTTCACAGAGAGCAAAAATTGTTTTTGCTCTCTGTGAACACGACAGAGAGCTAATTTTTTTTATTTTTTGAAAAATATGTTGTAAAACCGAAACCGAACCGAAACCGAACCGAAAGTTTAGGTTCGGTTTAGGTTCGGTTTTGGTATGCTCCAAAACCGGTTTCGGTTCGGTAAGTCCGAAACCGAAACCGATCGGTTCTGTTTCGGTTCCTCCCAAAACCGAACCGAAACCGGTTTTGCACACCCCTGGTTCATACCTAAATAATTATCTAATCAATTATTCATCGACTGACACCACGACCTTGAAGCCACCTCCACCCGATCAATAATTATATAAAGAAGAAGAACGTGGCCCTCCGCCTCTAGCATGAGTTTCCTGACCGACACCACGACCTCGAAGCCACCTCCACCCGATCAATAATTATATAAACATGTCAAATATGGTCGAATGCGTTCATTAATAATTATAATACATTATAATGAATTGTCTTCTATTCAAAGGTCCTATAAGGTTAGATTTAAAAATAAAAATAAACTAGTCATTTATTTGTAGAATTGATATAGGACACGTGGTAGCCAGACACAGCGCCACCTCATGATCTGATCGTATAAAGGCTGAAATGGGGTCTCTTCTTCATCAAGCCTCCATTTTTTTGTTTTTTATTTTTTTGACGATTTCAATGTTGCAGAAGAAGAAGAGGGAGAAACCCAGCTTGTCTCGCTCCACTTCCACAATCTCATTCTGCTCCGCTTTCAAAATGTCTTTTTCCGCCATTAAAATCTTCCTCTTAGTCCTAACCGCGCTCTTCATCGTTTACGTTCTTGTTCACCCATCTCCTGCCCCTTTACCTTTTTCCTCGCTCCCTGTTCTCTCTCCCATTACAAGACGTCACCTCGTCTTCGCCATTGCTTCTTCTTCCAAATCCTGGTCCCGACGGAAACCTTACATACGCCTCTGGTATAATCGCGATTCCACTCGTGCTTTTGCATATCTAGATAGCTTGATGCCGAAGCTGGATCCCGATGATCCATCTGTCCCTCCTATTGTAGTCTCCGGCGATACCTCTGAATTTCCGTACACTTTTGTTGGAGGTCTACGATCGGCGATCCGTGTGGCCCGCATGGTCAAAGAGATTGTTGATCGAGGGGAAGCGGAGGTGCGCTGGTTCCTATTTGGCGACGATGACACTTTGTTCTTCGTGGATAATCTGGTGAAGACGCTGGGTAAATACGATCACAGAAAGTGGTACTATATTGGGAGTAATTCTGAGAGTTATGAGCAAAACCTGAAGTACTCGTTCGAAATGGCGTTTGGTGGTGGAGGTTTCGCCATTAGCAGTTCGCTTGCACAGGTTTTGGCTAGAGTAATGGACTCGTGCTTGGTGAGGTACCCGCATTTGTACGGAAGTGATTCCAGGATCTTTTCGTGCGTAACTGAGCTTGGAGTCAGCCTGACCCATGAACCTGGGTTTCATCAGGTAAAACTCGGATTGTAATTTTCTTTTTTCTTCAAATTTGATTCTCTTTTCGTTTTTAGGACTGTGGAGGAAAGCGTAGTGGTTAAGAAAAAAAAGTTAAGGACTCTAGCTGTTAAAGTTTTGTTCAGGCGTCAACCATAAGTAAGAATCTTTCAAATTGGCATTGTGCCCTATCTCCTGGAAGTTGGGTGGATCAACTCTTGGTTAATCCTTTTCAATTTTCCACCTTTTCTAAACTCTACCAGCCTACCTGTATTGCCTCTCCTGAAACTTACCCTAAACCAAAAAGCTATTAGCCATAATATTAGCAATTGAAATCCTGGGAAATCGATAAATAGAAGATGTTAGAACTTCGAATCCTGGTAAATACTTCCAATTACCATCACTATGTGCTTTGGTACAGATTGAATATGATGATAAACGCTGACTAAATATTGTTTGGATATAAATCATTAGGTATTAGTTCTGCCTCAAGACCTCTGCTGATATTTTTTTGTGTTTATCGTTTCGCACATTTTGGCGACTGGTTTTGATGGGTAGCATATTTTTTTTTCAGGTTGATATGAGGGGTAATTTGTTTGGAATGCTTTCAGCACATCCCTTGTCGCCCATACTTTCCCTTCATCATTTAGATGCAATGGAACCAATATTTCCAAACATGACTACAACCCAAGCTTTGGAGCATCTTTTTGAAGCCGTGACTGTCGATTCTGCCAGGATCTTTCAACAAACTGTGTGCTATGATAGGTCCAATGCATTGACTATTTCAGTTTCATGGGGTTATGCTATCCAGGTGTTTGAAGGTAATCAACTTCTTCCAGATCTCCTTTCACTTCAGAGAACTTTTATGCCTTGGAGAAGGAGTGGTAGTTCGATTGCAAGTCATTTTATGTTCAACACTCGAAACTATCCAAAAGATCATTGTAAAAGACCTATTCTTTTCTACATGGAGAACATTTCCTCGTAGACAAACATGTTGGAGCAA
>CM039509.1:37979343-38024621 GCA_022432975.1 Begonia masoniana
CACTTCCAAAACATAAATGAAAAGTAAAGTACATCTAAATATAAAAACAAGTTAATTACTTTAATTCAATTAAATATACAACATAATTAGTACATTAAAAGAAATATATAATATAAAATAAACTACGGTAAGGGTGGATGTTACGCCCCATTTCTCATGATGCATAAAAACATGGGCCAAGGGCCCAAGGAAGGAGGGGCGAGGCATCCTCCTTAGGCGTGCTAAAATATTCCAAGTGTTGGTGGGCACTTGAAGCATGCGGGCTGGATCACTTGGAGTGGGGCAGTCCAAATCTGGGCGCTAGGCGCTGGCCCAGGCGCATATGGCGCTGGGCCGAGCATTGGGCCGATGGGGCAGGCCCACGCAAGAAGGTAGAAGGGTATTTATGTTAGTGCTCACATTCATGTTAGTGCTCCTTTATGAGGATTCATGTACATGGCCTTGGCCATTTGTGTATAAATAGGCCATGAGCAACCAAGCCAAGACATAAACTTCGAGTTTGAGTGTCTTGAGCATTGTGGTGTGCCTTGGAGAGAAATTGTTTCCTAGTTCTTGTTTTCGGAAATCAAGGAGGGTTGGGAGAGTTTTCCCGTAAACACTTTGTCTCTTTTATATTCCGCATTATTGAAAGGAGGGGCTGGCCTAGTCGAGGACTTGGCGCCATCACTCGGTGAAAATTCCGGCAAGAATTTAACCGTGTGACAACTTGGTATCAGAGCGCGGTTTCGTTGGGAACAAACCGACCACAAATAGATGGATTCTCTTCCGCAAGGAACCTTGGAGGCTATTCTTGCGAGGCTCGAAGTGTTGGAGAGCCTAATGGGCGTTTCAATGGTGACATCGGAGGACAAGCCATTGATCGTGGGTCACCGAACGATGAGATTGGAGTTGGATGAATTCCAAGCATCGGTAGGGGCGGATATTCTTGCTATCGAGCAACGCATGGAGGGCTCTATCGAGAGGATAGACAAAGGGTTGGCTCGGATAGGCAAGGAGGCGGTTGGTGGTTCAAGTCAGAGGTTGGGAACCTCGGCCACACAATATAAGGTTCCGGAGCCAAAACCTTATAATGGAGACCGCAGTGCAAAGGAGGTTGAGAACTTTCTTTGGGACATGGAGCAATACTTCATGGTGGCCGGAATTGAAGAGGAGAATCAAGTCATGATCACGAGCATGTACTTGGTGGGGGATGCCAAGTTATGGTGGCGACAAATCCAACACATGGAGCCACGAATTGGCACTTTCGAGCTTTTCAAAAGAGAGTTGAAAGATCGGTTCTTACCTCTTAATTCGGAATGGACGGCTAAGGAAGCTTTGAGGGGGCTTAAACAAATGGGTTCGGTGCGCGAATATGTAAGGGAATTTAGCTCTATTCTACTTGATATTCGGGAGATGCACGAGAGTGACAAGTTATTTAACTTTGTGGCGGGTCTTCAACCATGGGCTCAAGTGGAGTTGAGGCGGCATGGGGTAAAGGACGTTCAATCGGCCATTTCTATAGCCGAGAGTTTGGTGGACTACAAAGCCATGTCCTCATCCGAGAAGAAAGGGAAGGAGGAAAAACATTTGGGTAAGGCACATGGTGAGAGCAAAGAGAAGGGGAAAACATCTCAAGGTGCTTTTAAGTCGGTGGGAGGTGATCAATCACAACCGAGGAAGACTTCGGGGTGCTTCATTTGTGGAGGATCTCACTTTGCAAGAGAGTGCCCAAGCAAAGGCAAGGTGTCCACATTGCGGGTTAGAGGAGAGGACTCCGACAGAGAGGAGGTGCCTCGAGCTAACTCCATGCAACTTGTCAAGGCCATTTCTAGTAGTGATGAGGAGGTGTATCGGGTGAATTCATTTCAACTACTAGACACCATTGTGGAGCAACAAAAAGGGGCGGGTGGTCCCCTTGCAAGGAAGTGATGAGGAGACTTTCGGGTTCCGTAAAGGCCTTCGGAATTCATGGTTCATTTGACAGAGCCAAGATGGGCGAAGTGGATGCAAAGGGGAGGCAAAAGTGGTCGCTAAACAACTCAAACGGACATGAGGAAGGCAAGGACTACGGCATTTGACGAGTTTTGTCAAAGGTATCATCATCAACAAAAGCTAGCCGAGGAGGGTTTGTTGAAGCTTTTGGGCGTGGGAGCCGAGTGATGAGAGGGCGCGGGTCTTTGGAGGGAAAGCCAATTACCGTGCATAGATGTGGAACATCCAAAATCAAGTGGGTGCTACAATTGTTTGAAGACAACTTGAAGTGGGCCTATGGAAGCTACGTGGGAGGACGTGGGTCTATGGCATTTCAAGAGGTGGACCTAGTTGGGGGTTGACGAGGACGTCAACCATGATAAGTGGGGGAGATTGTTACGCCCCATTTCTCATGATGCATAAAAACATGGGCCAAGGGCCCAAGGAAGGAGGGGCGAGGCATCCTCCTTAGGCGTGCTAAAATATTCCAAGTGTTGGTGGGCACTTGAAGCATGCGGGCTGGATCACTTGGAGTGGGGCAATCCAAATCTGGGCGCTGGGCGCTGGCCCAGGCGCATATGGCGCTGGGCCGAGCATTGGGCCGATGGGGCAGGCCCACGCAAGAAGGTAGAAGGGTATTTATGTTAGTGCTCACATTCATGTTAGTGCTCACATTCATATTAGTGCTCTAATTTATGTTAGTGCTCCTTTATGAGGATTCATGTACATGGCCTTGGCCATTTGTGTATAAATAGACCATGAGCAACCAAGCCAAGACATAAACTTCGAGTTTGAGTGTCTTGAGCATTGTGGTGTGCCTTGGAGAGAAATTGTTTCCTAGTTCTTGTTTTCGGAAATCAAGGAGGGTTGAGAGAGTTTTCCCGTAAACACTTTGTCTCTTTTATATTCCGCATTATTGAAAGGAGGGGCTGGCCTAGTCGAGGACTTGGCGCCATCACTCGGTGAAAATTTCGGCAAGAATTTAACCGTGTGACAGTGGAGGTGGGGCATCGTCGCCTCCGCCTGCACGCCAACGCTCGAAGGCATCTTCGATCGCATAACTCCCGCATTATACGGTTAACCGTGTAAGGCATGCGGTTAACCGTTGCACCCAGTCCGGGTCAACGGTTAACCGCCAAATTTTTTTTGCACTTTCGAAAGTTTAAATTCTTTTAAGAATTTTTTTTATAATTTAAACTTCTTTATGCACTTAATCCTGTGTTAAATAATCTGATTTATCATGTATCGATAATGAGTTATGAGTTTGGAGATGGGAGTCTCCGGGTTGGCTTCCAATTTCCCCAGAAACATCCACCCTTTCTTCTTTTCTACTAATATTCGTAAAATCAATGTGCATCGACTATCGACATGCCCGCATTCATTGTTCAACAGCTAATGACTTGTCCCATTAATGGACGCCTAAGCACCCATTTTTTATTTTCCTAAAAAATAAATGCATTTATATCGTTGAAGTGAACCTCAAGTTTTATTTTCTTATATAATATATTTTTTGCTGATATAATATACTATATATATATATATATATATATACACACAAATAAAAGCTGTCAAAACATGAAGTTTTATTTAAATTTTTTGGTGCATATAAGATGGGTAATGACAATGAGACTGTTCTTACAGTCTTCTCTCTAAGTAGGTTGCATAGTTTCTTTCAAAGTCGTCTTGTATTAGTCAAAATAATCTAGCATATCTTGTGTATAATTTAAAAATTACAAGTGTCTACCCATGGCTATATCCACAGCAGAAGGGTCATCTTGTTAATGCTTCATATATTAATGTTTTGAGAACATTTTAAATATCTGTCACCATTAGCTAATGATCTGTCGTCAGGCTCAATAAAAGAATTGAAAGAACTTTTAAAATGACAAGGATCTAAACCTAAACAGAAGAAGATAGATATACTCGAGATTATTTTATTCCATCTCAATCAATGTGGAAGTTAGTGTACCTGATTGATAAAGTTACAAATAGTTTATCATTTTTGTTATAAATCGAACGATGATCGGGAAAAAAAAATACGATGTGAGACATCAAATTTACGTAAAAAAAAAAAATTCGAAGAAAAAATCACAGTCAAATGATAATATCACTATGAAGATCGAAACACAATTGCGAGTTTTACAACCTTATTTTACATGAAATTACTTAGAAAATAAAATTTTCAACGAAAATATAACCGGCCTTACCCATATAGAATTCGGATCACCTTGAAATCTAACCATTTTTTTTAGTTTAAGTTTATTTTTTGTGCTTTTTAAAATGTCTTAATTTTTGACTTGCGGTGTCTGAAATGGAGGAAATGAGCTCACTGAAACAACTCTTGACAATGGAGTTTGAAACAACTGAAAAAGAGAAAACATTAAGCTTAAAGAGACAAAGTCAAGGTGGTTAAACCTAAAGTTACCAATGACTAACTAGAGAGAGAGAGAGAGAGAGAGAGGAGAGAGGGAGAGAACTGTAAAGTTGTGACTAGAGTCTACACAAGATTTAGTAGTTATCATTGTAGCTTTTTTCCGTTTTTCAACTATGCCTCCTTGTTTGCTCTCCACTGAAGTCTTAACTGGTCTGAGAACTTAACAGGCAGCTATTGTTTTCTTACTCATGGAGTTAGATCTTGAAAACCCATTACTCTACGCCCACGACCTTCACTCTGACCCACCTTCTTCTCTATTTCTCAATGAATCCGATCACATGCCGTCTGAATCTTACTTTCGGACTTTTGAAGCTCTCGACTTTGGCAGCTCACTTAGAGCCCAGACCATCTCTTTAATCTCGCAGGTTCTCACGATTCCACATGAATCGAATGAAAAAGAAAAATGGGCTTTTGTTTCTCTTCTTATTCGTTTTTGTTTTTTTGGCAGTTTTGCTGCAACTTCGATCCTCTCTTGTCCTACCTTGCTGTAAATTATCTCGATAGATTCCTGTCTATACAAGGGATTCCGGTCATCTTTTGTTACGCCTAGCATTGTTTTCTTTCTGGGTTTAAAAGAAATCCAACAATATTTGACAAAATCTTGCTATTGCAGCAACCAAATCCATGGCTGATCAAGCTTTTGCCATTTCCTGCGTTTCTCTGGCTGCCAAGATGAAAGCGGTAGAATATTCACTTGCTGATCTTCAGGTGCAGTATATAATGTTCATAGTGTTTTTTCAACATTTTCTTCAAACTTCGAAGTTTTGATCTTTGGAGCAGGCTGTTGGAAGATCAAATTTCGATACGCAAACAATACAGAGAATGGAGTTCATCATTCTGGGAGCTTTAAAATGGAGAATGCGCTCTATAACTCCCTTCTCTTTCACCCCTTTCTTCGTTGATTCTCTGCAACTCGACGACCCACGATTGCTCCGAGCTCTAAAAGCCAGAGCTTCAGATATAATAATCAGAGCTCAAACTGGTAAATACCCTTCAAAGAAAAATCCTTTATTTTTCTGAAAATGGAGTTTCTTCATACGACCTATTCCTGCATTTTAATTCTTGGATTGCAGAGATTAAGCTTTTGGAGTTCAAGCCTTCGGTTATCGCAGCTTCGTCTCTTCTCTCTGCTTCTCATGAACTCATCCCATTGCAGTACCCATTCTTCAGGAAAGAAATCTCCAATTGTTCATTCGTAATTAAGGTACAGATCTTATGATTATGTCATTTGAGAGATTTTTAGACGTAAATACTTGTCAAACATATCTAATTAATTAAATGTATTTCAAATATTCCTACGTTGAAGCATTTATTTTTTTGGGTATTTATCCTGCAGGAAAACATTAATCAATGTTTCAATCTAATTCAAGAGATTGTCAGGATGTGTTGAGAGATGGTTTCTAGCCCAGTCAATGTGCTGGTCTGCCATTGTTGAGTGCTCAAGCTCTGAAAGTGAACATAGCAATTTCACAGCGACCATCTCCACCAACTCAAGACAAGAGAAGGGCCAAGAGAAGAGATTGATTGCTGCGAAAGAAAAGAAAAATCAGACGGTACAGATTTCTCAGCTCCATCACTGCTGATAAGACTAATTGCAGGTCTACGGCAGAGGAAAAATGGAGGGAAAATCACAAATGAAATCTCTCGAGATGAAACAGAAAAAGAAGAGAGAAAAAAGGATGATTGGTTGGGGAGCCTAAGACAACATTATTTTGAACTGTTGTGTTGTTGGGATTTCATGTTTCAGGTGTTAGCGTGGCTGTCTCTCTGTTTCTGGCAAAGGAATAAATAATCCTAAATAATAATAAAACAATAATTTCAGACCCAAATCGGAAATCTCTATTGCTATGATCTTCCTTTGTTTCCAGCCGTTGGATCATCGTGATGGCCCCACCCAAACAACACGTCTCTCTCTCTCTCCCCTATATATTTTGATGAGTGAGAAAGGGTACAATGTCTTATTTGCACAACTGGAATTAAGTTTGGCTGCCCTGTCTCTCTTTACTGATTCACATGGAATCCGAGAGAGGGAGGGAGACGGAGGGAGAGGGATCATCTAAATGAGTAGAGATGTTAAAGAGGCGGGGTGTGCCCGCTACAGTAGCGAGCCGAGCTCGGCTCGGCTCGCTACTGTAGCAGGCCGAGTTTGGCTCGGTTCCGTTAGGCGAGCCGAGCTAAGCTTAAAATTTTGGCTTGCGAGCCCGCCAGGAATCGGGCCAAACGAGCGGGCCAACGGGCCGGCTCGTTGGCTCGGCGAGCCAGCCTGCCCCAGCTAGGCCCCTCCCCTTCCCCCCAGCCTTGCCTCACCTCACCCACGGCCCGACCGTCGACAAAGGGAAAAGAGACGTTGCCGTTCTTCTGCGGAGAAGGTGCTGATCAATCGCGTCTCAGCCTTCTCTAATGAAGACAGTTGTCTTCCGTTCACAGATTGCTGAACGTCAGAGTCTCTACCTCGCACAGTTCGCCGATCTACTTTCTCCGACCTTGAAGAAGAAATCGCCGACAGATTCGAACCTCCGTTTACACTCCGTCGCAGCATTACCAGTTATCGTTCATCGTTCTTCAGTCTTCACCCACAGGCCACAGAGAACTCGTTGCCTCGCCTGTTGGTCTTCTCTTCTTCAGACATTTTAGATATTTAATAAAATAAATATTCAATTTTTAACATTGCTTTAATAGTTTGATTTGGGAAATTGGCTGTTGGCACTTGACACTTGGCACTTGGCACTTGGCAGTAGAAAGACACACAAATTAACAACTTACACGTGGTTAAAGAGTTCAATTGATTTGATTGGTTATAGAAAATAAGAATGAGTGCGCTTTTGGTTTTCCGACTTGCTACTGTAGTACTATATGTGGTAAATAGAGATGATAAACAGGTGGGCTAGCAGGTCGAGCCAAGCTCAGGGCCCTGTTGCCCTGAGGCATCTCCAACGCCCGACAATTGGCCGTCTCCGACACCCGACAATCGCCCGTCTCCGATGGCTCGGTCAAACCAAGTCGATCAATCGCGCAATTGTGAGGCGACAAGCATTGAGCGATCATAATTCTTAGCGACAGCCGAATAGTCGATCAATCGCCCAAGTGGGGCAATTGATCGGCTGCCACGCTGAATTTTGTTTTGGTGTTTAGTTTTTTTATTTATGTAAAACAAAGGTTGAAAAATATTTTCGATCAGCTTTGAACAGGATGTAAGACAAAAGTTGAAAAATATTTCCGATCAGCAAAGACGCATCGAACATTGGTTGACGCATATGCAAAATCATTCGGTAGAACAGACAAACTTCTTTGCACGATATGTGAGAGCATTAAATGCTCATTATGACCATTCGGATCCAGCGAACCCAAGTTTACCTATCTTTTCAGAGCACCTATTGAGACCATATCACCCTCCATAGGAGAGTGAAGACAACGATGAGCTCGACCAGTCATGACTCATGAGTTATGTTATTTTTCACCTACGTTTTTAGTTTATTTTATGCATTGAATTTGAAGATATATTTATTTTAAATTTAGGTGATTATAGTATATTTTATGATATATTTTAGTTATACAATCGGAGATCTTTATTTATATAATTGTAAGCTCGGCTCGTTAAGCTCGGCTCGTTATGCTCGTTAGGCCGGCTCGGCTCGGCTCGGCTCGTTAGGCTCGTGGCTCGCGAGCTGGCTTAGGTTGGAAATTTTTTTGATCAACTCGTTAGGCTCAGCAGGCCCGTTAGGCTCAGCTCGTTAGGCTCGACAGACTCGTTAAGTGATAAGTGTGTATTTTACACACTTATTTATACTTTTTACACTTGATTTGATAAGTTTTTCTCAAGTGTGTGAATGTATTTGATGAGTTTTGTTTGAGTGTGCAGCAAACTTATTTGAAAAATAGGAGAGGTGAGAAAAGAAGAAACAAGAGAAGAAAAGAAAATTTAATTGATGAACTAGAGAAGGAGGCGAATGATCGCCATACTTCTCGCGATCATGCACCTCAGGAGAACGCGAATTGTTCTTGGGAGAAAATTTTACAGAAGAAGTGGCGATCAGTCGCCACATACAAGCCACCGATCGCCACAAACACGAAATTTTTAGAATCTGTTTGCAAGAAAAAAGAGAAGGTGGCGATCGATCGCCACAAGAGAATAAAATCTGAAGCAAAGAGGAGGCGATCAATAACTGGCGATCGACTGCTGGCGATCGAAGCACAGAAACGAGAGGCGATCGATCGCTCGTCTCAGGCGATCGATCGCCACACGAATTCAATTTTGGAAAGCTCGCTGCATCTAATCTGGACCGTCAAAGTAAGACATCATTGAAGCTCTATCGTTGATCGAATTGACAGAAAATATTAAAACCTAAAGAAGCAGTGCTTTGGATATTCTAGCATTCGGCAATTCTGGACTTGGCGATTGAGGGCAAGCAGCTGGAGGCGATTTTCAACGGCAGAGAAGCAACTTTCACACAATAGTTTTTTTATTTCTTTTTATCTCTATTATTTGATTATACAATACTTTATTATTATTGTTTTTATTTATTTTAGCATGAACTAAACTTTTCTACTAGGGCTACGATGTAGCCAGACGATTGTTATTTTTATGCTCTTCGTTTAATTATATTTTATAAGTATTTCTTCCAATATTGTTGGCGCATTTAATTTCTGTTCTTAAAGCCTGTAAATTTCTGGCCAATCTTTACTTGATTTTTGTGGTGTTTTGAGACCGAGAGGTGATAAATACCCGAGCACTGAATTAATGTCATAAATATACGTAAGCTAGAGATAGTTACGGTATTGATGTGATCATTGTGATTTCTTGATTATTTGTATTTGATTAATGTAGGATTTGAGATTGAGAAGTGATAACCCATTAATCAGACAAACTACGCAATGCTCGAGAGAGATTGTACTAGAATTTAGTGAAATCGATCATCAACATAGGAAGATTATTTATGAAGATAATTGCGAAGAACTGAAATACTTTATTGTCTTGGTGAAATCGTAGTACCTAGGTTTTTATCAATTAAATTTAATCTCATTTTATCTGTTTTGTTATTTTACATTAGTTATTTTATTGTTTTAATTACTTAGTATAATTTCAATTCTTAAAAATCATCAAACGTGTGTTCAATTTAGAATTAAGATTAATTATTTCGATATTAATTATAAGTCCTCGTGGGTTTGACACTCTATTTTATCACTATATTACTTGTTGCGACTCGTACACTTGCTAACTAATTTTCACACATTAAGCTCGGCTCGTTTGACTCGGTGAGCCGGAACTTTCTCAGCTCGGCTCGGCTCGCTCGTTTAACATCTCTATAAATGAGAAACGCCAAAACTCATAAAAGAGGTGTATGTCTCTCTTTGGTGGAAGATGGAGCTGAATTATGCAGCTCTGCAGTCAGTCCCATTTTTCGATCGATGGTTTCTCATGTAATCCATTGAATTTGCAGCAACTAAGAACAATTTGCAGACAAATTATGAAGATAAGCAGAAGTGATTGAAGCAATTAAGAACAATTTTTGCAGGGATGGAGATGGATACACATAAAGATGGATACACATAAAAGTGTTATTTTAAGATATGCAAACTATGATTATTATATTACATAGCAGAAAAGGTAAAATATAGATACACTAAGAATATTGAATATCACTACTAAACAAAAGGAGTTTAGAAAGAAAGAAATACTTCAATTTTCTCTCACGACTTGGAGCTAGTCGACGAAGTAATACTCTTGACCTGCGAGGTAGCTGTCAATGTGTTGCTCCAGGTTTCTGAGTTCGGGTTCGAGGCTGATTCAGTGAAGAAATTATTTGCTCCTGGTTTTCTGCAAACAATTGCAAAGATCTCGGGATTGGAGGAGTATTAACATCCAAAACCCCCTCCAAAAATCTGAGCCACCTGAACCATCGGAGGCCGGTTAATGTCTTCGTCTTGGACGCACCAACAGGCCACTTTGCACACTCTGATCACTTCGTCAGCACAAGCATCTCCTTCCAATCTGGGGTCTAACAGGCTGAGTACATTCCCTTCTTCATTAAGGACTTTTGCAGCCCAGCTGGGAAGAACTTCACTTTTCCATCCTCAGCTTGCTCTGAGTTTCTCCTTCCTGATACGATTTCGAAAAGCATCATCCCAAAGCTGAAAACATCAGCCTTGGCTGTTATTGCCACTCCTGATATCCATTCTGGTGCAAGATAACCTCTCGTGCCTCTCATAGTTGTTAGGACCCGGCTGAACTCTCGTCCCACGAGCTTTGCCAGGCCGAAGTCAGCCACTTTCGGACAAAATTGAGAGTCCAAGAGAATATTTTCTGGCTTTATGTCACAGTGTATGATACAATCTCTGCACTCTTCGTGTAGATAGGCTAACCCTCTGGCCGTCCCAAGAGCGATTTGATATCGTATTTTCCAGCTCAAAAGCTTTTCATGGTAAAGATGAGAGTCTAATGAACCATTAGGCATGTATTCATAGACTAAGAGCTTCCTATTCCCTTCTGAGCAGAACCCTCGCAGTCGGACCAAATTAACATGTTGGACTGTCCCGATAGTGCAGACTTCGGTTCGAAATTGCTTCTCTCCTTGACTAACACTTTGAAGCTTCTTCACTGCTACCACAGTTGAATCGGCCAATGTTCCCTTGAAGACTGAACCGAAACCTCCTCCTCCAAGCTTTTCGGAGAAATTCTTTGTCGCATTTTGCAAATCTTTGTACCCAAAAGCAAGCAATGAACCCTCCACTGTCTTTCCTGCCCCTACGGTTCGTTTCCTTCGCCTAACAATGACAAAAATAAGAAGGCCAAGCAGAATTGCAATCCCAATAACTGAGCCAACTATAGCGCCAATAACCACTCCTGAATTGTTCTTTGAAGTTGAAAACTCTGATGCAGCCAGCCTAAGTTTCAGAGTCTTGCCATTACCTGCAGAGAGTTGCTGCAAATCCAAAAGATCCTCTGTCCAAATTTGACATCCACCATCGTCATAAACATAAGCAGAGCAAGAGCAATTGGTCAAGCAAGTTGATGTGCATTGCTCATCACTTCTGACTGAGACTGACTGCGAATTAGGAGGCAATGACATGCTTGACATTGCTAAAAACCTGTCCGCCTGACTATTCTGATTGGCATTTCCACAACTTAGATTGGTTTTTCTCATACAACCATCAGAATAATCCGCTAAAGACCATTTATTCGCAGACCTTGGTTCGAATCCAGTCAAACAACTACAAAATGGGAGAGAGTTTTCACTGCAAATGCCAAATTTTCCACAATAAGCATATACTTGACATTGTCGTCTGGGTTGGGACCAAAACAGATTCCACTGCTTAGAGCTTTCCAACCAAGTCAATTGCTTAATTTGCCCTGAAACATCTATCACAAACCGAGATATGATAGACGAATCGTACAAGGAATAAGTAAAATAGCTCTCATTTGCATTATCATGGTAGCTGAAATTGTAGAGATAATTAGACCTCATCTCCGGAACCAAGCTGAAAATTTCTCCATTCCAAGGTCCACTAGTCCAGTATGAATTAGTCATATTCCACACGATAATGTACGATTTGGTTTGATTCGGGTCAAGCTCAAGGGAGGAAAGCCCACTAGCTGGATCCTCTGAGTTTTTCCAGGACGTAAGAACCTGATTTTCGTTGGTGATTCTATTAAGCCCTACTTTACTACCTGGAAGCCAAGTATGGGTTGGATAATCAAAACTCTGCCATAAGGGTTTCGTCGAATTAGAGCTATCTCTCAAAACGAAATTTCCATTGTCAAGAATAACAGCTCGTACGGAGCCAGAGGAGCTTAAATTGGTGGACCAGACAGGTAGTTTTTCCTCGTTCAAGAGAACCAGATTACCGACAGAGAATTTTAAAACTGAAGAAAATCTATCGGAAATTGGTTTTTCTCTGTTTGCTACCCAAACTATCGTCTGAAGCGAGACTTGTTTGTACCACACGCCTATGTAGTAGTTCAAAGAATTACCTGGAGTGAAGAACCCCAGTTCGAAAATTCCACCGGAGGATACAATAGTTTGGTCGCCGGAGAGTGACTGGTTCACAGAGATAGAATCAGCTGCAGAGGAAAGAGTGATGAAGAGAGAGAATCCGAACAAGAGAGCAAACACAAGAAGCCACGGCCTTCTCTTCATTTCTATGGCTGCAGAAGATTTCCGCCGGTATCGAAAAAATCTAGTTGGAAAAATCAATTTGTTGAGCAGAGGAAGGAACCAGAGACCAAGACTCTGACCCCATGACCACGGCAGAAAACTACATTTATTCAATAAGAATATTTCTGCATGGACTCCTTTGCCCTTTTCTGTATCCATTAATTACCACGAACTCACAAGATGCCCTCGGTCGCAGGTATTTTGGTAATTGTCAAAACGGAAAACCTGATTGGTTGGACAAGTCAAAGAAACTTTTCAAATTTCCTAAGTGATAACTTTGACTTTTTAAGAACAATCTCGAACCTAATTGGTCCACTTGGCTTACTTTCACAGGCCATATAATCGCCCGCTTTGCACACCTTCGTGTTCGTCCAACTTGGATTATAAAATTAGGGAAAGTAATTTACTTTTTACACACTAATCAACAAAACTTAATCTTCATCACCGATGATCCCATCTTGCAATCACAACCGTCGAAAAGGAAAAACAATTAATGAGATAAGAATAATAATTTAAATTATTAGTTATGGCTGGACCCAGACAATAAATTAAGTTGTTTAATAGGTTTTGGTGGGTGGGGAGGGTGGGATAAATGCATTCACACACACAATAATCCATCAAGCATCAGCCTCACCAACAATCGGCTGGTTTCATTAACTACGAATTACTCAAGTTGCTTCTTTTTGTCGCAGCAGCTCATCTAATGGCATTTGATAGTTTTATGAAGGCCAAGAACTTTTTTTTTTTCAAGCCATTGATTAATCGATCTTAAAAAATTCTCTGCAAAGATACAACTAAGCATATTTGGGACTCCACGAAGAAGTACCAAGGATCAACAAGGGCAAAAAGGCAGCAACTTTCAGGATTACGCACAAAATTTGAAACACTTCGAATAAGTTTGGAGAATTTGTTAGCGATTATTTTTCACGAGAAATGACAATTGTCAACAAGATGCGAATATATGGTGATAAGGCGGAAGATGTTATCATTGTTGAGAAGATACTTCGAACAATGACATCAAAGTTTAATTTTGCTGTCACTTCCATGGATGAGTCCAATGACATTGATGAACTTTCACTTGACGGACTCCAAAGTTCTTTGATGATTCATGAACTGAAGATCAACCAACAAGATAAGAGGAACAAACATTGAAGGTGTCCACTATTGATTACAATCAAGATCCAAACAAAATAGATTATGGTTATGCAACAGCAAACAATCGGTTTGGTGTAAAGGCAGATTTCAGTCAAGCACTCAGGGTAGAGGTAGAGGCAGAGGTAGATCAGCAGGCAAAGCAAATGTGGAATGTAATGCCAAAGGTATTGGCATTACCAATTTAAATGTTGGACTAACTTGTCTCAAAACAGTGGAGAAAATTCAAATTTTGCAGAACAAGAGGAGGAAAGTTCTTTGTTGATGGTCTGCCATGTAAGAGAAGAGACCAACAACAATGGTATATGGATACTGGTTGCAACAACCATACGTGTGGAGAAAAAAATTTATTTTCTTTCTTTGGATGAATCATTTTGGGATGATGTCAAGTTTGGAGATAATTCCAAAGTCTCAGTAATGGAAAAAGGGCAGGTAACGATGCTTACTAATAAAGATGCCTATCAAATTATCTCAAATGTGTTGTTTGTTTCAGATTTAAGGACAACTGCAAAAAAAGGAGTTTGCAGAATTGATGATGCAAACCTGAGACTTATTACACAAGTTAATATGACATCCAATCGCATGTTCCCAGTCTATCTTAACAATGTCAACTAGACATACTCCTCAGCAAGATTGAAAGATGAAGCTTCGTTATGGCACTTCTGCTATGGTCAGCTAAACTTTGGAGAATTGAGAACACTTCAACAAAAAGACATGGTGGATGATCTCCCACAGTTTAATATTCCATCAGAAGTGTGTGGAGAGAATGTGTTGCTAATAAACAAAGACAAAAACCAAAAGAGCAACAAAGCCACCGGAGATGGTACATTCTGACATATGTGGACCAATTAATCCTGCTTCTAAGGGAGACAAACAGTTTCATTACTTTCATCGATGATTTTAGTAGAAAAATTTAGATTTATTTTTTACATGAGAAATCTTAAGCATTTATGGCTTTTAAAAACTATAAAGTCGTTGCTAAATTTTGTGAAAATCATGTCATCAAGCCTACACTCCACAGCAAAATGGGGTGTGTGAGAGAAAGAATCGAACCATTCTGAACATGGTTTGGGGTCTATTAGTGCAAAATCAAGTTCCGAAGCAATTTTGGCTTGGCGCTGTGAATTGGAGTATCCATATTCTGAACAGAAATCCTACTGCTGCAGTTCAAAATCAAACACAGAAGAGGCTGGGGTGGAAGGAAGCCAACTGTGAAGCATTTCAGAATTTTTGGTTATATTGCCTATGTCCATATACCAGATGAAAGAAGGAAGAGGTTAGATGATAAAGCAGAGAAATGGATTTTTGTTGGTATTAGTAATCATTCAAAGGCTTACAAGTTATATAATCCCAACAACAAAAAAATTATTAATAACAAGGTTGTGTTTTTTGATAAAGAAGCTTTTTGGAAGTGGAATGAAGATAGAGTTGAACAAATAATTCCTGCAAACTTTGACGGAGAAGAAGAGGAACAACCTGCAATGAACTTGCAGCAACCTATAATCAATTCAGTTGACTAGGAAGCCATAACCCACTCTCCACTTACAGTATAAAGAAAGCCTAGACCACAGGCTTAGAAGAAGACCTGCTTGGATGACTAACTATGAGGTAACAGGAGTTGATGACTCTGCCGATACTTTCACCAATTATGATTTGTTTTCAGATTGGGACCCTGTCATTTTTTATGATGCTATCAGTTAGAATTCTGAAGACGATGATGAAAGCAACAGAAGAAGAGAGAACAAGAGGGAATGAAAGAGTGAGGGATTGATTTCACTGTATATTCAAAAAGAGAGAGATTACATTACAATGTAAAAGTATGTGTATATATACTGAAAATAATACTAAGGCTAAATAAGGAAAAGGCTATAATTAAGAATAAACCATAAGTAGAAATAAAATAAAAAACTATAATGCTATATATGCTAACATCCCCCCTCAAGAGCAAGGCCGGGGGCCGAAGATCTTGGATGAAAAAGCAGAAAAACTTGATGGAGGGAGAGGCTTGGTGAGAGCATCAGCGAGTTGGGAGTGTGAAGGAGTAAATTTCACAATTAAGGACTTCTTTTGCACCTTGTCCCGAACGAAATGGAAGTCAATCTCGACATGTTTGGATTTGGAGTGTAAGACGGGGTTGGATGCTAAATACGTGGCACTCAAATTATCACAGTATATGATAGGAATATCGGAAGATATAATACCAATCTCTGTGAGAAGGGACTGTAACCAAATGGTTTCTGCGGCGCCATTTGCGATGCTCCGATATTCAGATTCAGTACTCGAGCGAGAGACCGACTTCTGTTTAACGGAAGACCAGGAGATAAGATTGGATCCCAAAAATATGCAATATCCACTGGTGCTTTTACGGTCATCAGGACACGAAGCCCAATCGGCATCAGTAAAACAAATTAAGTTAAACTGTAAGGAAGGAGAGAATTGAATACCCAGTGAATGTGTCCCTTGCAGATAATGTAAAATCCGTTTAACAGACTGCCAGTGAATGTCAGTAGGTGCATGCATAAACTGACTAACTTTATTAACTGCAAAATCTATATCTGGACGGGTAAGGCAGCAATACTGTAAACCTCCAATGATGCTGCGGTAAAGATAGCCATCTGGTAAAGGAGTGCCAGAATTTTTGGACAATACAGGACCTGAGACCATTGGAGTAGGTACAGGTTTGCAGGAGTCCATGTTGGCCCTGTGAAGCAATTCAAGGATATATTTGGACTGGGAAAAATGCATACCAAAAGCATTGCGAGTAACTGAAATACCAAGGAAGAAGGAGAGGGGGCCTAGATCGCGAACCACAAATTGTTTATGTAGATAAGTGAGAAACTGATCCAATAAAGTGGCGGAGTTACCAGTAAGGATGATGTCATCAACATAGACTAACATAAGTAATGTGGAGGCTCCGTTGCGGAAAAGAAATAAAGATGCATCAGATTTGGAAGCTGAGAAACCCCAGGCGAGCAAAGCATGATAGAGCTTGAAGTACCAGGCCTTCAGAGACTGTTTGAGGCCATATAGTGCTTTCCGTAATAAGCAAACAGCAGAAGGATGAGAAGGATCAACGAATCCCGGAGGTTGCTGCATAAAAATGGTGTCAGATAAATCGCCATGTAAGAAGGCGCTGCTTACATCCAGTTGTCTGATTATCCATCCAAGAGAAATTGCTAAGGCCAAAATTGTGCGTATGGTAGTAGGTTTGACCACTGGACTGAATGTCTCATCATAATCAACTCCTTCAGTTTGATCATACCCCTTTGCTACTAACCTCGCTTTATAACGACTGATGGAGCCATCGGAATTAAGCTTCTTTTTGAAAACCCACTTGCAACCGATAATTTTGGCACCTGCAGGTAATGAAACTAGTTGCCAAGTGTGATTCTTGTGAAGGGCAGAAATTTCATCTTGCATAGCAGCCATCCAATAATCATGTTTGGAGGCTTGAAGAAAGGTCTTGGGCTCAAAGGATAAATCTGTGAGAGCGGAGAGAGCTCTGGGTTTGGTAATGCCAGATTTGGAGCGAGTTCTCATGGAATGACGGTTGACGGTAGGAGATGTAGGTATCTGGGGATCAGGGAGAGTTGGGACACGAGGAGAAGAGATAGGGACAATGGAGTTGAGAGGGTTAGGTGGTGGGCTAATGGAAAGGTGATCGGTGGAAGTGTTTCTAGAAGTTTGAAAAGATGGAATGGGTAAAGTGACGATGGGAATAGAAAGAGGGGGTGAAGTGGATGTAGGTGGAGAAAGGGAAGAGTAAGGAAAGGACAATTCATCGAATGTGACATGACGGGTGATATAAATTCGATTTGATAGAGGGTTAAGACATTGATAACCTTTGTGATGGGAGCTATATCCCAGAAAGACACAAGGAAGAGAGCGGGGTTGTAATTTATGCTGATTGTAAGGGCGAAGAAATGGAAAACACAAACAGCCAAAGACACTAAGTGATGAGTATGGAGGTGTAGAGTGGAATAAACATTCAAAAGGGGATTTATTGTTTAAAACTGGTGTGGGTAAAAAATTAATCAACATAGTGGCCGTGTGAAAAGCATAAGGCCAAAAATGTTGAGGAACAGATGAATGAAAGAGTAATGCCAAACCAGTTTCAACCACATGTCGATTTTTACGTTCAACCCGACCATTTTGATTTGGTGTATAAGGACAAGAAACTCGATGATGAATTCCAAGAGATTGAAAAAGTGGAGTTAAAGATTGGAACTCACCACCCCAGTCAGATTGAACACTTTGAATGGGGCAACCAAATTGGGTGTGAACAAACTTTGTGAAAGACAAAAAAGTTTGACGAACTTCACTTTTTAATTTTAAAGAAAATATCCATGTGAAACGAGTACAATCATCAACACAAAGCAAAAAATAACGATCACCCGTAACAAAAGAAATAGGGGATGGTCCCCACACATCCATGTGCACAAGTTCAAATGGTTTGACAGCATGTGAAGTAGAATTGATAAAAGGTAACCGATGATTTTTACTCATTTGACACGCAGGACAGAGTGGAAAGGAAGTAGAACGATCAAAAGAAACATTACATAATTGTAAAGCAGAATTTAAAACAGCAGGAGATGGGTGGCCGAGACGAGCGTGCCACAAAGCAGAAGTGGAAATTTTGGCGGAGGATGCAGGGGCCGAATTCGTGGAAGTCAGGGATAAAGCATGAGCAACAGAAGGAGTTTTGTAAAAGCCATTATTGAGAGAACCCCGAAGGAGTATCTGGGATGAACTCCGATCCTTAATTAAAAAATAATCGGAATGAAATTCAACGAAAATCGGATTATCACGACATAACTGATGAATGCTTAAAAGATTATGAGAGAGTAGGGGAGCATGGAAAACAGATTTTAAAAGAAGAGGCCGATTAAGAGTTTCAATCATAGCAGAACCAGAATGAGTAATGGGGAGGGAATTATCGTCAGCCGTCAAGACGTTAGTAGATCCACGGTATGGTGTAGGGTTGTGCAGCAATGAAGAGTCTGGCGTGAAGTGATGAGTAGCGCCAGAATCGAGCATCCACTGATCGGCCGGCGCAGAACCGGGAAGTGGCAGCAAACCGGCAGTGTTTGCCTGAGCTGAGGAGAGAAGAGGGTTCGGGTTGGGGGAGGTGGAGAAGTGAGGGTTGTTTGGGTTAGAGTTGGGTATACGGGTGGGATAGGAGATTTGGGTATGTGGATGTGGGTAAGTGGTAATTGGGTAGGTGGTAGTGTGGTATGGGCCAGAAGGGTGTTTGGGCCTATAGGACCCGTTCATTCGATGGTAGCAATGGGCTGCTGAGTGGCCCAGCTTAAAACAGATTTGGCACTTGGGCCGATTTGAGCCGGGTCGAGGGGACCGCCAACCGGGTTGGGGATAGCTGGCAGTGCCCGAAGCGTTTATCAGCTGATTGTTCGGGATGGAAGGTGAAAAATTAGGGGTCGCCAGATTCGGGTTGAACGACGGCCGAGGATGACAGAACTGTCGCTGAACGGCGGCATTGGCTTGAAGGGAACTCAGATTCGGAAGGTGAGAAGAGTTCTGTTTCTCCAGGCGAAAGTCGTAGCTCTGAAGGAGGCTGTGGACCTCGCCGAGAGTGGGTTCATCGGAGCGGTTTGTGATAGAGGTGACGAAGGGGTTATAGTCACTACCCAGGCCGCCGAGGAGGTAGATCAGGTGATCACGGTAGGATACCGGTTCTCCGATGGCGGATAAGGTATTGCATATTTTTGTAATCTTCTGTATATATGCCGTGGCCGAGAGTCCATCCTTTGATAAACTGTGGAGTTGACTTCGTAAATCTGTTATTCTGGCTAATGAAGTAGAGGAAAAGTTTTGATCGAGAGCTTTCCACATTTCATTTGCAGTGGTGAGGCTCACGATTTGGGGAAGAATGTCTTCAGAGACAGAGGAGAAAATCCAGCTCATTATAAGTCTGTTATAGCGCTGCCAAGTTGAAAAATCTGGATTCGGTTGGGATTCAATAAATTGGGGAGGAGAAGGTAAAGATCCATCAAGAATGTTGTCAATGCCGTTTGCAATGACAACGTTGAGAAGCTGGGCTTTCCAGACGAGAAAATTTGTCGAATCCAATTTAATTGTTAGAGTTTGGTTCATGGAGGGGAAAGGGGGAAGAGAGGCAGCAAGGGGAGAATTTGGTACTGTAGAACTAGAGGACGCCATGGCTCTGATACCAAGTTAGAATTCTGAAGACGATGATGAAGGCAACAGAAGAAGAGAGAACAAGAGGGAATGAAAGAGTGAGGGATTGATTTCACTGTATATTCAAAAAGAGAGAGATTACATTACAATGTAAAAGTATGTGTATATATACTGAAAATAATACTAAGGCTAAATAAGAAAAAGGCTATAATTAAGAATAAACCATAAGTAGAAATAAAATAAAAAACTATAATGCTATATATGCTAACACTATCAAGCAAAACAAAGGGGAAAAAAGTAATGGATGGTGAAATTGATGCAAGTGAAAAAAATGACACTTGCAAATTCACTGATCTTCCAAATAGATACAACACTATTGGTGTCAAGTGGGTGTACAATACAAAGTTGAAGGAGAACGGAGAAATTGATAAACACAAAACAAGGTTGGTTGCTAACGGCTACAAGCAAAAATTTGGAGTTGACTACAAACAAGTAATTGCGCCTGTTGCAAGACACGATCAATCAGGTTGGTGATTGCTTTAGCTGCTCAAAATCATGGCCGATTTATCAATTAGATGTCAGATAAGTTTTTTTGCATGGAAACTTGGAGGAGCATGTATTTGTTAATTGTCGCAAAAAATGCTAACGCAAGTGTACGTGTCGCAAAAATAATAAAGTTCGTAAGTACGAGTCGGTCCCACGAGGACTAGTTTCACTAATTACCAAACGAAATTAATTCTAATTTATAATGAATACGAAACTTTGATAATTTTAGATTTAAAATAACACAGTAAAGTAATTTAATTAAGGTAATTATCGATTTTAACCTTGTACATGCACTTTATTTCCGTTAGCCCCCTGTACTAAAAAAACTAGCAAACCAAACCCTGTACTTTGATTCTGTTATCCGTTTTGACCTTCTATCAATAATTTTGTTAAACCCTCATTTAAAAAATTACTAAACGATATTGGATTCAGTTAAAATTTTTACCACATGTTCACTACTTAATGAGAAGATAATCTGAAAATATTCTTGATTTGTTAACACATGTACGATTTATTGTAATTTTATTTTAGTATTTTATAACAATATTATAATAAATCATACAAGATTTAGAAAATCACGAAAAGTTTTCTATTATCTACCCATGATATGGTGAACATGTGAAAAAAATTTTAAATAAATCAAATATTGTTTGTTATTTTTTTTAAATTAATTAATAAAGTAAAGAAGAAACTAAGATTAATTTTAAACACATACCAAAAGATATTAGATTCATTTGAAAATACTTTCACATGTTCATCACATCATGGCTAGATAACAGAAACATTTTCGTAATTGTCTAAAACTTTTATGATTTATTATAATATTTTTATAAATTACTAAAATAAAATTACAATAAATCGTACATAGGTTAACAAATTACAAACATTTTCAGATTATTTTCTTATTAAGTAGTGAACATGTGGTAAAAATTTCAACTAAATCCAATATCGTTTGGTAATTTTTTAAATGAGGGTTTAACGAAATTGTTGATGGAATGTCAAAACTGATAACAGAATCAAAGTACAGGGTTTGGTTTGCCAGGTTTTTTAGTACAGGGGACTAACTGAAATAAAGTGCATAGCATAGGGTTAAAATTGATAATTACCCTTTAATTAAATAGCAGAAATTAAATGAGTTTTAGAATGTGATGAGAAAACTCTAGGGTTTCCAATTTCACATAAATTAATCATATTTAGCATTTATAATCAAATTCATTAATTTCTATTTTTATGTGTTAATGACAATTTCACAAAATTATTTATCAATCTCTCTTGAGTAATGACAAACTTATTCAATTAAAGAATTATTACCTCTCAATCTATAATCCTGAGAATTAATTGAATACATTAAGAACGAGAAATTAAAATACCACATAAACGCATTAGCTATCTCTAGTCTAACATTCCTTTCATAGTAAATTATTCAGTGCACAATTACTTTTCAACTCTCATCACTCAAAATAATCCTATAAACATACTTTTGGTGATCAGACAATCGCAAGCATTAAAAATAGAATAAATTACTCAACACAATTACGAAACAGAAAATTAATAACTTGAATTAAAAGAAAAACTAAATAGTCATAATTTTGCTACATTGTAGCCCCAGAAAAGTAAATTAGTTCATGCTAGAATAAAGAAAAACAACGAGAATAATAAAGATGTTCATAGTTGAGAAGATAAGAAGAAAGAAAAACTAGGGTTGTCGATATGAATTCTCCTTTCCCGATGCTCTCGCTCTGTTCCGGTCTCCCTAACGATGTTCTGAATGATAGTCCCCCATTAGGTTAACCTCATTCTTGGTTAAGCCCGCAACCTCTTTTTTTTTTTAAAACCCTAAAACACCCCTTTTTAAATTCTCGATAACCGACCGATCAGCTAAGGTGTGCCGATCGGTCGGCACTATCTCTGCTCGATCTACATCACCATTGCTGCTTCAGCTGATCGATCGCCCGAGTTTGGCCGATTGATCGGCTTCTCTTCTGCTCGTTAAATGAATATTTAGACTTTGGCTGATCGATCGCCCCTCATTTAGTGATCGATCGGCAACTGCACTGTCCACAATCCTTCAATCATTTTCTTCAGCCGATCGATCGCTCAGATTCGGCGATCAATCGACGACGCCTCCATTTCCTGATTTTCTTCTTCTTTTCATCATGCGACCAATCGGCCCTTCAGGCGACCGATCGGCCACACTTTGATATTTCTTTTTTTTTTTTTTTTTTTTTTTTTTTTTTTTTTTTTTTGCTTTATTATGACCAAAATCGTCTAATTTTCTTTGTTGATATCTTAACCTGTTAAATTCAATCTTATCTGCACACTTACACCAGAAACGTCAAATTCATTCAAATGCTTGAGAAAAACTTATGAAATCGAGTTTAAAGAGTCTAAATAAGTGTGTAAAATACACACTTATTATTAATCAACCTCCTGGATATGTTAAAATAAGTCATGAGCATAAAGTATATAAGTTAAATAAGGCTTTATATAGATTAAAGCAGGCACTGCAGACTTTGTGTAGTTGTATAGAAGCTTATTTATTGAAGGAATGATTTCACAAGTGCCCCTACGAACATGCATTTTTTGTTAAGAAAACCAAAGTTGGGAAGATGTTAATGGTTTGCCTATACAGATGATTTAATCTATACAGGAATGACTTGACCATGTTTAAAAAATTCAAGAAGTCTATGATGAATTTGAAATATCTCATCTTGGATTAACATATTATTTCTTGGGTATAGAAGTGATTTAATCGGAAGACGACATCTTTAATTGAATGTTAATGTTCTTTCAACTTATCACTATCAAGTTCAAAATATGTACGAAACATCTAAGATGCATCAAATCTCCATCTAATACCAATCTTTTCAATTTTGCAAACCTCTAAGGAAATACGAAACAAAGACATCACAGAAACATTTTCAATGCTCCAATCAAGCAAAGAATTTTCATACAAGTTTCTGTTCTTTATGATTAAAACTTTGACAACAATTCATTATCTTTTTTTGCACCTTTCAAAATTTTAATTAAGAAAAAATAAATATAATATAATATGAATAAATTAATTAGGGAATCTTGTACTGCATTAATCCTCTCCTCTTGACACAAAACTCATCCTCGAGTTTTATAACTGCAAAGAATTCATCTAGAAGAAAATACTTTGTTTGCCATTGCATAAAAATATGGAATGAAAACAATTCTCTTATCAAATCACTTAAAAACAAAAACATTATATTGTCATTATAAGTTGCATCAACATCATAAAGTCATGATTGTCCGAGTAAAATATGGTAAGCATCAATATCCATCGCATCACACGTAACTTCGTCTTTGTAATACTTTATGATTGACATTAGAATATTGCAAACTTCAGGGCCCTTTTTAATCTAGCCAATTTTGTACGAGAAATGATGATTTTCAATATACAAATCATTATCTTCACCAAAGCTTGTAAACAATATTTTCAACCCTGTCACTATCAATGATTATGTTACAAACTTTGTCACCAATTGTACGTCGTGTTCAAAAAATTTTGTGACATCGAAAGTTGTCTTATTCTTTTGAGGTAAGCAAAAGCCATTGGAGAACGCACACTATTTGTAACACCCCGGTTCCCTGAACCCGATTTGTTACTCAAAACCCCGAATATTACTAAGAAAACTTGGGCCAAATTTAAAACTTCGTTGAAAATTCAGAATTTGAAATTTGACAAAACATGAAAACTTGCAGCGGAAATCGTTTAAACAAAAGTAAAATTAAACAAAGCCATGTTAAAATAATCGTTGGGAATATTAAGAAACAATCAGTTGAGAAGCAAAGGTTTAACTCGTAAAATAGTTTAAAGATTTCAAAAGTCAATTTCATCGACCGCCGAACAAAGTCAACAAAAAGGGAAGGCTGCTTGAAGACATCCACCGATGACTAAACGACAAAGCACAAGATTTGTCATCCGGTCACTAAACGACAAAACATAAAATTTGTCATCCGGTCACTAAACGACAAAACATAAAATTTGTCATCCGGTCACTAAACGACAAAATATATCCTTCATCTACCGGTGACGTCAGCCGGATGACCTCTCTCATCCGATCGACTTTACTCTACATCCACCGGTGACGTCAGCCGGAAGATCTCTCTTATCCGGGCACTAGACGACAAACAAAACACCTATATCATCCTACGAACAAAACACTCGACATCATCCGATAGAAAAGAAACACAACACTATCCACAGAAAAGAATTTACTTACTTCCCAATGACCATTCAGGAACGACTCAAGCCATAGCATTAATCAAACCCGATAAAATCAACATTTAAAACTCAATAGATTGCTAGTATCAGTAAATTTCAAAACGTATTCAAAATGCTAAAATTTCTACTGTCATGAGAACTCAACATACTCAGACTGAATCCTTGACTACTAGTCCTCCACACTGACAGACATCAGTTAAACCGCCCCGTCAGCTGCCAGAACATTGAATAAGTGTACTCCTCCAACCCGACTAGTCCTCAGTGAACTCAGTAAACACACCTGCTGTCACTTCTTCACCTACATCACAAAACTCATCTATTAGCCTAATGCTAAGTAAGTAATACAAAATGAAATGAATTACTGAAACATAAACTCCTAATCATGCAATTTCTACTTTCTCCTCTCAGTTGCTCATTCATCGTTTTTAATTCAGATCCCCCTGTGAAATTGGGAGTCGGATCAACTCTCCCAAAGTATGTATCCACTGACTCATTAAGGGGCGGATTAATTCCCTTAACAGTAAATCTGATTCACATGTTCAGATCCCCCTGTGAAATTGGAAGTTGGATCAGCTCTTCCAAAGTATATATCCACTGTCTCATTAAGGGGCGGATTAATTCCCTTAACAGTAAATCTGATTCACTTTGCTGTTTCATCACATTCAATCCTCTCCATACCAATGTGTATTCAAATTCATTTTCGTATACATTTTGAAAACATGATGCATGGCATACAAACATATCCAAGTAAATACAAACCTAACGTTTTGTGATGTAGGCCCGAAGGCACAAGCAAACATTACTTACTTGGATCTCCTGGAATTGTCTGGGTAGCTAACCACTTCGGGTATTGCTCAACCTAAAACCGTAGACAGAGCATATATTAAATTCCCTCTAATCTTCATTCTAGACCACTATAAATCTAAGGGAAACTCTAGTCATTGTGCATTCTCGATTTCGACTTAAACCGAACTAACCCTCACTTACTGTATTCTCTAAAACCTCAATATCATCCCTCCCACCAACAATAGATACAATGTAGCTAGAAATAGAGGCAAAACTCACCAAGTTCGGAAGAAGTCGCTGGAGAAAGTCGAAGGGGGGTCTCCTATCGTGCTCTGCTAGGCTGAGGAGCTAAGAATGGGGAGGAAATGAAATAAAACAGTGGCGGCTACTTCAATAATAGTTTCCTTAAATACGTTATCCACCTTTAGATTTCTAATTACCCTTATACCCTTGCCTAGTCATCCACTAACCCTACATTTAATATTGTCATTAGTTTTAAAAAAAAGAAT
The DNA here is from genome assembly GCA_022432975.1 of Begonia masoniana. Lineage (NCBI taxonomy): Eukaryota > Viridiplantae > Streptophyta > Magnoliopsida > Cucurbitales > Begoniaceae > Begonia > Begonia masoniana. The sequence continues at coordinate 38,005,285 of CM039509.1, forward strand.
AGAGAAACGGTTTAACAGGACCGGGTATTACAATCTACCCTCCTTAAAAGAATTTTGTCCTCAAAATTCAGTACCTGAATAATTCTGGATGTTAGTCCATCATGTCTTGCTGACGCTCCCAAGTTGTCTCCTCTATGTTCTGATTGTGCCATAAGACTTTCACTAGTGGAACTTCTTTGTTGCGCAATACCTTCACTGCATAGTCTAAGATCCTTACTGGTTTCTCCACATATGCAAGAGTAGGAAGGGCTTCAATGCTCTGCTGTTCCATAATCTGTGAAGGATCTCTAACACATTTCTTCAGCATGGAAACATGAAACACATTATGAATTCCCTCCAGAGAGGCTGGTAGCAGAAGTTGATATGCTGACTTCCCAATTCTCTTCACGATTTGGAAAGGTCCAATATACCTGGGGTTCAACTTGCCTCTTTTCCCAAACCTCACAACTCGTTTGAAAGGTGACACTTTAAGGAAAACCTCATCACCTACATCAAACTCTAATTCTCTTCGTCTTTTGTCTGCGTAGCTTTTCTGCCGACTTTGAGCTGTTAAGATTCTTTGTCGGATAAGAGCAATCTTCTCCACTGTCTGCTGCACAATATCAGGACCAATCAACCGTGCTTCTCCAACTTCATCCCAATATAATGGAGATCTGCACTTTCGTCCATATAATGCTTCGTATGGTGCCATGCCTATTGTTGCTTGGAAGCTGTTATTGTAAGAGAACTCGACCAATGGTAAGTATCCACTCCAAGATCCTTGAAAATCCAATACACATGCTCGGAGCATATCCTCCAAGGTTTGGATAGTTCTCTCGGATTGTCCATCAGTTTGAGGATGAAAGGCTGTGCTAAAACTAAGCTGTGTTCCCATAGCCTTGTGCAAACTTTTCCAGAACTTGGATGTAAATCTGGAGTCTCGGTCTGAAACTATGGTGCTTGGAACTCCATGCAGTCTAACCACTTCGTGCACATACAACTCTGCCAGTTGATCCATCGAGTATGTTACCTTTATTGGCAGAAAGTGAGCAGATTTGGTTAAACGATCGACTATTACCCAGATTGCATCATGTCCCTTTGCTGTTCTAGGTAATCCCATAACAAAATCCATAGCTATTTGTTCCCATTTCCATTCGGGAACTGGTAAGGGTTGCAATGTTCCAGCAGGCCTCTGGTGTTCAGCTTTGACTTGCTGGCAGATCAGACATGTCTCCACATACTCCGCCACACTTCTCTTCATACCTGGCCACCAATAATGTTGTTTGAGATCTCTGTACATCTTTGTACTTCCAGGATGAACAGAGAGTCTGGAGGAATGTGCCTCAGATAAGATTTCCTTTCTAAGTTCAGTATCAGCCGGAACAAACCATCTATTTCGAAACTTGAGAATTCCATCGGCTGAGCAGTTGAAATCCAACTTGCCAGTAGAATCCATGCTCAACTTATATTCATTGCATTCAGGGTCATTCATTTGAACTTCCTTTATTCTCTCCAAAATGGTAGGCCTTAAAGATATGGCCGTAAGCATGGCTGACACACTAGACACTGCTTCCATGTTAAATCTTTGGAATTCAGTCTCTAAAGCTATTGGTATATCTAAAATCAATGCAGAGACTGAAGGAGTCACTCTACTCAAGGCATCAGCTACTACATTCGCCTTGCCAGGATGATATTTTATTTCAAAGTCATAGTCCTTGACAAACTCTAACCACCTACGTTGCCTCATATTCAGTTCCTTTTGCGTGAAAATGTATTTCAGGCTCTTATGATCTGAAAATATCTCACAAGATTGTCCATACAGGTAATGCCTCCAAATCTTAAGTGCGAATACCACTGCAGCTAATTCTAAGTCATGTGTAGGGTAATTTTTCTCATGGACCTTCAACTGTCTAGAGGCATAAGCTATCACTTTACCATCCTGCATTAACACACAACCTAGACCGATCTTGGAAGCATCACAATAAATGCTAAACTTACCATTCTCGACAGGGAGGGTCAGAATTGGAGCATTGGTCAGCTTCTGCTTCAAAGTTTGGAAACTATGCTCGCAATCCTCAGTCCACACATATTTTACGCTCTTCCTAGTTAATCGGGTAAGGGATGTTGCAATCTTTGAGAATCCTTCGATAAATTTCCTGTAATACCCAGCCAATCCAAGGAAACTTCTGACATCCGTAGCATTCCTCGGTTGGGGCCATTCCTTAACTGCCTGGACCTTAGCTGGATCCACAGATATGCCATCTCCAGAGATGACATGTCCTAAAAAGTGAACTTGGTCCAACCAAAATTCACACTTGGAAAACTTGGCATAAAGTTGGTGCCTTCTCAGTACTTCTAACACTAAACCCAAATGTTTTGCATGCTCATCTTTAGTACTAGAATAGATTAGAATGTCATCTATGAATACAATGACAAACTTGTCCAAATACTCGTGAAACACCCTATTCATGAGATCCATGAAAGCTGCTGGTGCATTTGTCAGACCAAAAGACATAACCAAAAACTCATAATGTCCATACCTCGTGCGAAAGGCAGTCTTTGGGATATCCTCAGATTTAACCTTCAGCTGATAATAACCGGATCTAAGGTCAATCTTAGAGAAAACTCTTGCACCCCTAAGCTGGTCAAATAAGTCATCAATTCTCGCCAGAGGGTATTTATTCTTAACAGTTAACTTATTCAATTCTCTATAATCAATGCACATGCGCATAGATCCATCTTTCTTCTTGACAAAGAGGACCGGTGCACCCCATGGTGAAAAGCTAGGGCGTATGAACCCTTTCTCCAACAGATCCTCCAATTGTTTCTTTAACTCTTTGAGTTCTGTTGGTGCTAGTCTATATGGATTTTTAGACACAGGCTCGGCTCCGGGGTAAACATCCACAACAAATTCGATTTCCCTATCTGGTGGCAAGCCTGGAAGGTCATCTAAGAATACTTCAGGGAAGTCTTGGACAACTAAGACATTTTTGGGACTTGATTTCTCCACTAGTTGTATGTCTAAAGCACTAGCTAAGAAGCACAAATACTCTCTACACTGGGAGGGTCTACAATTGACAGAAGTCATTACAGTCATTTCCTTACTCTTCTCTGAGGCTTGAAAGGTATGCCTCAAACTACCAGGGGGTTGGAAACTAACTATTCCAGTCCTACAATCAATCGTGGCATAATGCTTAAACAGCCAATCCATTCCTAGAATTACATCAAATCCCATTATATCCATAATGATGAGATCAGCAGGTAGACTCACACTTCCTACTAACACATCTCTGTCAAGCATCACTCGGTTAGAGTGCATGCGCTCACCAGAGGGTAAGGTAACATTAAACACATGCATGGAAGGGGTAAACGGTACATCTAATTTAGCAGCAAATGTAGATGCTATAAACGAATGCGTTGCACCAGAATCTATCAAAGTAAAAGCAGGCACAGAGTTGATCAATATAGTACCTGACACTACGGCAGGCTGTTCTTCACCCGACTCCATCATGGAGAATATTCTTGGTTTAATCATAGCAGGACCACTCTTAGGAACTGGACAGTCTCTGCTAATATGGCCGACTTTGTTACAATTATAGCATCTGGTGACTCTAGGCTTCGAACACTCTTTGAACGTATGTCCAACTTCCTCACAGTTGAAGCACTTTCCCAAGCCCAGTCTACATTCTCCCGGGTGGTTCTTCAGGCACTTTGGACACTGGGGAAATTTCCTGACATTTTGCACCCTTCCCCCTGCTCCTTGGCTATTTTGGCCCTCACTTGGCCTCTTTGTTCCCCTTTGCTGGTGTGGCTGGTTAAACCTTTAATGCCACAGAATTTGACTCCTCGATAAATCTCCGGCTTCAGTCCATGCACAAATTTGAACACCTTATCCTCGTCCTTATGAGCAAAGTGTCCAGCAAACCTGGACAAGGACTCAAATTGCCTACTGTACTCAGCCACCGACCCTGTCTGCTTCAAATTCAGAAATTCCAACTTCTTTGCGGTTTGGACCGTGCTGTTAAAATATTTCTCATAGAAGATGTCTTTAAACTGTGACCAAGTCATAGTCAGAATGTCAGTGGTGGTTTCAACTGTTTCCCACCAGAGTTGAGCTTCGCCAGCCAAGTGAAATGTTGCTAACGTGACCTTATCTCCTTCTCCAATGCTGGCGCACCTAAACATGCTCTCTATCTTCCTAAGCCACCCTTCAGCCACAACAGGATCAGATGACTGACCATCAAACGTGGGTGGTCTTAGTCTCCGGAATCTATCCCCGGAATGCTCGTTGCTAGAACCCGAGTTGGCACTTCCTTGTACCTCTCGGTTTAGCAGTACTCCTAGTTGATCGGATTGTTGGCGCATTAATTCTGCCTGCTGTCGCACTAGATCCGTCAACTGTCCGATTACACTAGAATCCTCTGCGCTTCCCGGAGTTGGTGTCTCTCTCTGCACTCTTGGCCTTCCTGGTCGTCGAGACATTTTGCTATATTCCTGCGCAGGGTTAACTATTTTATAAACATCTAATTACTAAGGCTAACATAAACACTTACAGTTGTTGGAGTACTCTCATGCAACGATCGGCACTGACGAGTAATCTTTTGAACGGTTTAACTGAATGTCTCTGATACCACACTGTAACACCCCGGTTCCCTGAACCCGATTTGTTACTCAAAACCCCGAATATTACTAAGAAAACTTGGGCCAAATTTAAAACTTCGTTGAAAATTCAGAATTTGAAATTTGACAAAACATGAAAACTTGCAGCGGAAATCGTTTAAACAAAAGTAAAATTAAACAAAGCCATGTTAAAATAATCGTTGGGAATATTAAGAAACAATCAGTTGAGAAGCAAATGTTTAACTCGTAAAATAGTTTAAAGATTTCAAAAGTCAATTTCATCGACTGCTGAACAAAGTCAACAAAAAGGGAAGGCTGCTCGAAGACATCCACCGATGACTAAACGACAAAGCACAAGATTTGTCATCCGGTCACTAAACGACAAAACATAAAATTTGTCATCCGGTCACTAAACGACAAAACATAAAATTTGTCATCCGGTCACTAAACGACAAAACATAAAATTTGTCATCCGGTCACTAAACGACAAAATATATCCTTCATCTACCGGTGACGTCAGCCGGATGATCTCTCTCATCCGATCGACTTTACTCTACATCCACCGGTGATGTCAGCCGGAAGATCTCTCTTATCCGGGCACTAGACGACAAACAAAACACCTATATCATCCTACGAACAAAACACTCGACATCATCTGATAGAAAAGAAACACAACACTATCCACAGAAAAGAATTTACTTACTTCCCAATGACCATTCAGGAACGACTCAAGCCATAGCATTAATCAAACCCGATAAAATCAACATTTAAAACTCAATAGATTGCTAGTATCAGTAAATTTCAAAACGTATTCAAAATGCTAAAATTTCTACTGTCATGAGAACTCAACATACTCAGACTGAATCCTTGACTACTAGTCCTCCACACTGACAGACATCAGTTAAACCGCCCCGTCAGCTGCCAGAACATTGAATAAGTGTACTCCTCCAACCCGACTAGTCCTCAGTGAACTCAGTAAACACACCTGCTGTCACTTCTTCACCTACATCACAAAACTCATCTATTAGCCTAATGCTAAGTAAGTAATACAAAATGAAATGAATTACTGAAACATAAACTCCTAATCATGCAATTTCTACTTTCTTCTCTCAGTTGCTCATTCATCGTTTTTAATTCAGATCCCCCTGTGAAATTGGGAGTCGGATCAACTCTCCCAAAGTATGTATCCACTGACTCATTAAGGGGCGGATTAATTCCCTTAACAGTAAATCTGATTCACATGTTCAGATCCCCCTGTGAAATTGGAAGTTGGATCAGCTCTTCCAAAGTATATATCCACTGTCTCATTAAGGGGCGGATTAATTCCCTTAACAATAAATCTGATTCACTTTGTTGTTTCATCACATTCAATCCTCTCCATACCAATGTGTATTCAAATTCATTTTCGTATACATTTTGAAAACATGATGCATGGCATACAAACATATCCAAGTAAATACAAACCTAACGTTTTGTGATGTAGGCCCGAAGGCACAAGCAAACATTACTTACTTGGATCTCCTGGAATTGTCTGGGTAGCTAACCACTTCGGGTATTGCTCAACCTAAAACCGTAGACAGAGCATATATTAAATTCCCTCTAATCTTCATTCTAGACCACTATAAATCTAAGGGAAACTCTAGTCATTGTGCATTCTCGATTTCGACTTAAACCGAACTAACCCTCACTTACTGTATTCTCCAAAACCTCAATATCATCCCTCCCACCAACAATAGATACAATGTAGCTAGAAATAGAGGCAAAACTCACCAAGTTCGGAAGAAGTCGCTGGAGAAAGTCGAAGGGGGGTCTCCTATCGTGCTCTGCTAGGCTGAGGAGCTGAGAATGGGGAGGAAATGGAATAAAACAGTGGCGGCTACTTCAACAATAGTTTCCTTAAATACGTTATCCACCTTTAGATTTCTAATTACCCTTATACCCTTGCCTAGTCATCCACTAACCCTACATTTAATATTGTCATTAGTTTTAAAAAAAAAGAATAGAGAAACGGTTTAACAAGACCGGGTATTACACTATTTTTTCTCCCCCATCAGTTTCGGCAAATTCACCACTTGCATATATATATATATATATATATATATATATATATATATATATATATATATATATATATATATATATATATATATATATATATATATATATATATATATATATATATATATATATATATATATATATATATATATATATATATATATATATATATATATATATATATATATATATATATATATATATATATATATATATATATATATATATATATATATATATATATATATATATATATATATATATATATATATATATATATATATATATATATATATATATATATATATATATATATATATATATATATATATATATATATATATATATATATATATATATATATATATATATATATATATATATATATATATATATATATATATATATATATATATATATATATATATATATATATATATATATATATATATATATATATATATATATATATATATATATATATATATATATATATATATATATATATATATATATATATATATATATATATATATATATATATACTATATATATCTATATATATATATATCTCTTTTAAGACTATGTTATGAAGAAATAGAGAGAAAATAGAGATTACTCATTAACACTTAAAATGCAAAAGCTACACATAAATATGTTTATATAGTTAGGATAAACAAATAGAATAATCAAAGACTAAAATACCCTCTGGACATTAATTATAATAATAATATATGCTAACATCCCTCCGCAAACTCACGATGCGACAACTATAAGCATTTAGAGTTTGTTAGACAAAAAATAGAATCGCGAAACGAAGTGTGCCTAGGTAAACAAATCAGCAATCTGCAGAGAAGAAGAGACAAAATGTAAGGTGATGGTGCCAAGGTGAAGATGATAGCGGGTGACATGAAAATCAATCTCAATATGCTTGGTTCGCTCATGAAAAACTGAATTACGTGTAATCTGGATAGCACTCTGATTGTCACAATGTAACCGAGTAGGATGACGAAGATAAACACTCATATCTGCAAACAATCAACGTAACCAAACAATCTCACAAGTGGTAGAGGTCATAGCACGATACTCGGCTTCAGTAGAAGATCGAGAAATAACATCTTGTTTCTTACTCTTCCATGAAATAAGTGAATCACCGAGGAAAATATAGAATCCAGTGGTGGACTTGCAATCGGTAGGATCACCAGCCCAATCAGCATCAGAGTATGCACATAGCTTGAGAGATGACATAGAAGGGAACAAGAAACTCTGAAACTGAGTGCCTCGAAGGTACCTGAGAATACGAAGAACAGCAGCCCAATGAACAGTAGTAGGAGCAATAACAAACTGACTAACCACATGAACAACATTCGCAATGTCTGGACGAGTCACAGTAAGATAAACCAAGCTGCCAACAACAGTACGATATAAATCGGGATCCGACAAAGGAAGATCATCCGACAGAGAGTACCGAGCATTAGTCTCAAGAGGAGTATCAACAATCCTGTTGTCAGTGGGATGTGCACGCTCAAATAGATCAAATATATACTTTGACTGGGATAAAATATAACCTTTTGGGGAATAAGCGACCTCAATTCCCAGAAAATAACGTAGCAAATCTAAGTCTTTCATAGCAAAACAACTGGCCAACTCAGACTTTAAAGATTCAATCTCATCACAATCATCACCAGTAATAATCATGTCATTAACATACAAGGATAACAAAATACGACATGCACTCGTATGCCTAACAAACAATGCAGAATCATGATGACTAGGACAGAAAACCAAGCGAAGTGATCACTGTGGAGAACTTCTCAAACAAAGCACGAGGTGCTTGTTTGAGACCATAGAGAGCCTTACAAAGTCAACAAACTTCACCAGATTTATGGGCGACACCAGGAGGGGGCATCATATAGACTTCTTCATGAAGATCACTATTCAAGAAAGCATTCTTGATATCAATTTGAGATATTCTCCATCGACGAATAGAGACAACCACAATCATAGTATAAACAGTCGTCATCTTTGCCACAGGGGCAAAGGTTTCTTCATAATCCATGCCATACTCATGGGAGTAGCCCTTAGCAACAAGTCAAGTCTTGTATCATTCAATTGATCCATCATACTTAGTTTTAATCTTGTAAACCCAACGAGAACCAATTGTACATTTTTCGAATAGCAATAGTACCAAATCCCATGTATGAGTTTAATGAAGAGCAGTAAGTTCCTCATCCATAGCATTTTGCCAAAGTGGGTCACGAACAGCCTCTATATAGAAAAAAAGCTCAGAAAGATGATGAACAGAAGCAACAAATGAAACAAAAGAACTAGAATAGGAAGAGTAAGAAAAATCAGGTAGTTTAGTAGACTTACGAGGTCGAGTGGACTGACGAAGTGGAAGAACATCCGCAATCTTAGGAGTTGATTGAGTGGTCGTAGGAGTAGGAGAATGAGAGGTAGATGTCTCGGGAACCTAAGTATTAGACTTTGTCGATCTATTAATAGGAGCAGTTTCCTCAGTGTCAATATCAAAAGGATTAATACGAATGAGATCTGATTGAGTTATATGATGTGAACTAGTAGGAATAGAGAAGAAGTGAATATGCTCTAAAAATACAACATAACGAGAGACGTACAATTTTTTACTAATAGGATCAAAACAACGATATCTTTTTTGACCAACACTATAACCCAAAAAAACACACAGGATGGACCGAGAGGACAATTTATTATGCTCGACGTGTGGTCGAAGAACAAAACAAGTACAACCAAAGACTCGCAATAAGGAATAATTAGGCGCATGCCCATACAACTTTTCAAAGGGAGACAAATTGAAATTATGAAAGGTTGGAATTCTATTAATCACATGAACAACTGTAAGAATCGCTTCGCCCCAAAACTCACTAAGAACATCAGCTGACAACAAGAATGAGGGGGCTGTTTCAACAAGATGTCGATGTTTTCTTTCAGCAACTCTATTTTGTTGAGGAGTGTCAGTACATGAGGTTTGATGTATAGTCCCATCAGAAGCAAGTAAATAAGAAAAATCATTAGAAATGTATTCATTTCCCAAATCACAACGAAGACACTTGATGGTAGCTGAGTGTTGGTTTTTACAAGAGCCCTAAAGTTGGTGAAAATGGTAAGATAATCATACCTACGTTTCATAAGGTAAATCCAAATATAACGAGTTCAATCATCGGCAAACGAAACATAATATCTTGAACCCCATTTTGTTGGAACAGGAGAGGGCCTCCAAACATCAGAATGGACAAGATCAAATGGAGAAAAAGAAGAAGAAAGACTTTTAGAAAAGGGTAAGACTGAAAATTTGGCCAATTTACAACCATGGTAATCAAAAATGTCATGATTGTCAAAATGTCCTAATGCTCTTGTAGACACCAAAAACTGCAAACGAGACGTTGAAACATGACCTAAATGAGAATGCCATAAATAAAAATTAGAAAACGAACGACTCAAATAAAAAGAAGACAAATCCACACCAAAAGCTGCAACATATGATACTTTGAGTTGATCCAAAACATAGAGTCCTCCCTGCTTACGGCCTGTCCTAATCACCTTATGAGAGCGCGGATCCTGTACGGAATAAATGGATGAAGAAAATGAGACTAAATATCCAGACTCACATAATTGACTAACAAAAATAAGACTGAGAGTAGGATTAGGAATATAATATGTAACGACCCATTTTCCCAGCAAGATATTGTCCGCTTTGGGAATTGGGTCGTGGCCCAATATCCTCCCCTCACGGTTTTGTTTGGCGAGGACTTCCCAGTCGGTCACCCAACCTGGTACTACTCTCGCCGAAGCACTTTTAACTTCGGAGTTCTTATGGGATCCGTTTCCAATTGTGCTCCAAAACGCGTCTTGTTATCTTGGGAGGGTCTCTTTACATATGATTCATTTCCACATACATCCCCAAGCGATGTGGGATTGTGACGACTCCCTTTTTACGACTCGGGATTCGCCTATACTCGAGCCCGGGATTCGCCTACACTCGGCTTAGGTCCCGAGGTTTGCCCCGCAGTCGTACTCATACGTGCACATTCGGGTCATCACAATCACCCCTCCTCGGGGGCCCAACGTCCTCGTTGGCCACATTTCCGGTTTGGTACAGGCTCTGATACCATTTTTAACGACCCCTTTTCCTAGCAAAATATTGTCCGCTCTGGGGATTAGGCCGCAGCCCAATATCCTCCCCTAACGGCTTTGTTTGCCGAGGACTTCCCAGTCGGTCACCCAACCTGGTACTACTCTCGCCGAAGCACTTTTAACTTCGGAATTCTTATGAGATCCGTTGTCAATTGTGCTCCAAAACGCGTCTTACTATTTTGGGAGGGTCTCTTTACATATGTTTCATTTCCATATACTTCCCCAAGCGATGTGGGATTGTGACGACCCCCTCTTTACGACCCAGGATTCGCCTATACTCGAGTCCGGGATTCGCCTACACTCGGCTTAGGTTCCGAGGTTTGCCCCGCAACATGAGGTTTGCCCCGCAGTCGTACTCATACGTGCACATTCGGGTCATCACAATCACCCCCCCCGGGGGCCCAACGTCCTTGTTGGCCACATTTCCGGTTGGGTACAGGCTCTGATACCATTTGTAACGACCCATTTTCCCAGCAAGATATTGTCCGCTTTGGGGATTGGGTCGTGGCTCAATATCCTCCCCTCACGGTTTTGTTTGGCGAGGACTTCCCAGTCGGTCACCCAATCTGGTACTACTCTCGCCGAAGCACTTTTAACTTCGGAGTTCTTATGGGATCCGTTGCCAATTGTGCTCCAAAACGCGTCTTGCTATCTTGGGAGCGTCTCTTTACATATGTTTCATTTCCACATATATCCCCAAGCAATGTGGGATTGTGACGACCCCCTTTTTACGACTCGGGATTCGCCTATACTTGAGCCCGGGATTCGCCTAGACTCGGCTTAGGTCCCGAGGTTTGCCCCGCAGTCGTACTCATACGTGCACATTCGAGTAATCACATAATAAATATCAGAAAGATACACAAGAGATGTAACAATAGAATCAACACCTACTAATGGCATAGAGGTGTCATCAGCAGTCATAATTGATACAGAAGAATTGGGGGATAAGGAAGTAAAAGAAGATAAATTGGGAGACATATGATGAGAGACACCTGAATCCAAGACCCATAATAAAGAGGGTATACCTGAGGAACCAAACGAGGACAAACCTTATGAGAGGCAACCGACATAGCATGAGATTGTGAGGTCAGGAATTGTTGAAACTGCTTAAACATGGATGAATATAATAATCCCCAAATAATTCCCAAATAACAGCATTCACAAATAGTCCAACCAAAACAACCGAATCCAACAATAATCTCTAAATAATCCCCAAATCAATATAATCCACAAACCGTTCTCTAAAAAACATAGCCCAAATTTCCAAAAAATAAAACCCAAACTACAAAATGTACCTCTATATGTTGTAAACCAACTTTCAAATTTTCAAGATGATCCAATGGCTGAAACTCGAGAAATCGCAATTCTCGACTTGTTGCTCTTGAAAATCCAAAAATCCAAAAATCTGAGAATACCAATCCAAAACCCAAATTACAGACCTGTGTTTCCCTAATCGGACTACCTTGAAAACACAAAAGACAATCTCCACCGTTCAGAATGTACCTCTATTTGTTGTAAATCAACTATCAAACAGTCAAGATTATCCAACGGCAGACACTCAAAAATCACAATTCTCGACCCGTTGCTCTTGAAAACCCTAAAATCCAAAAATCCATTTTTTGCCTCTTCTCTCTTCTTTTTCTTTTCAAATTTGAGAAACGTAGTTCGATCCGCGATAACTATGGACTTGATTAACAGTCTCTCAAAACATCAAACAAATTTATAGGGTGGCTCTGATACCATGAAGAAATAGAGAGAAAATAGGGATTGCGCATTAACACTTAAAATGCAAAAGATACACATAAAGAGGTAGCTAGGATAAACAAAGAGAATAATCAAAGACTAAAATACCCTCAAGACATTAATTATAATAATAATATATGTTAACTTCATCACCATAACCTTATTCTATAAAGTTAATTGAATGCTTGTTCGGATAGTTGTTTGAAAGGTGAGTTGGTTGGCTGCCCCAAAAACATTTTTTGAGGTTAAGATGTGCACAACAACTTGTTGTTGGTGGTTTTGGAATTGAATATCATGCTGAACAATGATTTAAGAAGTTCCACAGTGATTCTGCTGAGTTCTTATTTGAAGGAATATCTCTATGGTCATTAACATTGTCATCAACAGTTGGCCATCCTTTTGGAATATATGAACTTTTTTGAAATTTGTCGTTTAAAATTGTTTTATTCACTTGTCATAGTGTAACGCCCTGAATTAATCAACCTGGTTTGCTACTCACACTCACTAAACTAAACTAAGAAATTCTGGAAAAAATTTAAAACTTTATCCATCGATATAAAACATTGTCATTTAAACGATTAAAATACTTCAGCGGAATACATTTACATAAAACAGAGTCATTACAAAAACAGACCAACAAATTTTTAAATATAAAATTGTTCGAAACATCTCTGCGACAACTACAGCCAGCTCAACGCTACTGAGCGATCTGACGTCCACAGAGTCTGTCGTCACAACCTTGGACGACGTACTCGTCTACGACTCTGGATGACGAACTCTGGATAGGCGACCTTAGACGTCGCGACTCTGGACGACGTACGCTGAATGAGATCGCTTTGGACGATATCACTTCAAACAACGTTAATTTAGACGACATCGTTTCGGCAACAATCTGGACGACAACTTTGGACGATGACTCTTCCACTAATCTCTATGAGAATTTTCTTATAATCTTGGGACAACTGATCCTCGTCGTCCACGGCTAAATAAATTTATCGTCCACAGACCACGTGACTTTAACGTCCCCGGTCCACGTGACTTCATCGTCCACGGGTTACATAAATTCAGTTGTCCAAAGACGAACATCCATAAACTTACTTAAATTTGTCGTCCACGGACCACGTGACTTTAACGTCCACTGTCCACGTGACTACTTACTTTGGACGACTATTCTTGTCCACAGAATGGAAGACTGTTTTTACTTACAACTTTAGGACGACTACTCTTGTCCACAGAATGGATGACTGTTTTCACTTACAACTTTGGACGACTACTCTTACAACAGAAACATAACTTAACCAATTATACACTGGACAATTCTGACTAGAAGAGAACTTATAAAATTTTGACAGCAAACATTCCAAAACAACGTGAATCCATAACTTGCTCAAAATCCAAAAAAATACAGTTAAAACCAACCATGTTCCAGTGTCAGAATAATTTCAAAAACGTATCAAAACATTTAAACTACCACTGTTATTAAAATTCTCAGCACATATTAGTTAAACATTTGTCCACTAAGTTCCACACATACTTCCACTGGTTAAATGGCCTCATCAGTTACCAAGTCGTAGCCTGGATGCACTCCTCCAACTGCCCCTATTCCTCAACATGCTCAGAGGACTCACCCGTGGTTATTTCTTCACCTACATCACAAACTCATCTATTAGCCTAATGCTAAATAAGCAGAGCAATAATGAAATGAAATACTGAAACATAAACCCTATTCATGAAGTTTCTACTCTAATAGCTCATGTTGTATTTATGTCTGTTCCCTGTTGATCCCCCTGTGCGATGGGAAGCAGATCATTTTTTCCAAAGTATGTATCCTCTGACTCGATTAAGGGGGGATTAATTCCTTTAATAGCTGATCTTGTTGCTGATCTTGATCCCCCTGTTCGATGGGAAGCGGATCATTTTTTCCAAAGTATGTATTCGCTGACTCGATTAAGGGGTAGATTAGTTCCCTTAATAGCTGTTCTTGATCCCCTGTGCGATGGGAAGCGGATCATTTTTCCCAAAGTATATATCCTCTGACTCGATTAAGGGGCGGATTAATTCTCTTAATAGTTAATCTGATTTAATCTGCTCGTGACTTACCATGCCACTATATATGTAAATTCATTTTCGTATTCTTAAAAAAAAAAACATGATACATGCCAAACTAAAAATCATACAAAACATGCACATACCCTACTGTTTTGTGATGTAGGCCTGAAGGCACACGCATACTCTACTTACCTGGCTTCCTGAGAGATTCTTGGTTGTAAGCTACTTCGAGTGTTTGCTCACCTAAAATCATAAACACAGCATTAACTTAACTTCTACTAAGCTTCATTCATCAAATTTGCGAAAGGAAACTACTGGTTCATTCCAAACTAACTAAACTCGGGGTTATTAGTTTTTGTCTAACTTCCACATTGCATAACTAGTTCTATGCTTGATCGTTTTAGATGACTCAAGCGACTTTGGATTATTTGAGGTGTCTACTAACTGAAAGATCAAGACCGTGTAACCATATAATGTAGTTGGCTCGGTCGTGGCTCACAAAAACTCAAAACTGCCTCAAAAACAGCACACTCAAGATTCTCTATTTTATTCCACCATAAACCGTTCATTAATTAAATCTTCACTAAACTCCATTCTAAACTATCTAGAAATCTAAGGAAGCTAGTTGGGAACTCTGATCTTCGTGCATTCACCGATTCACCACAAAACCCGAATCAAACTCTTACTCACAGCACTCTCAAAACACTCATTCTACAACCCCTCTATTATCTAACCACTAAATAGCAATAAATCGAAGTAAAACTCACATAGGTTGAAGAAATCGGGCAGGGGAATCGCCGAGAGAAACCTGCCGAGTTGAGCACCGAAAAGGGAAAGGAAAATAGTGGCGGCTAAAACCCTTAGCTAAACTCTCATTTATATCAAATATTTTACAAATTACACATATACCCTTGACTAACTAAACTTTAACCTAATATTTGTTTCTCCCATTTCTCTTCATTAGCGAACACAAGCAATTAGTCATATCCCCCTTAATTCCATAAAAACGTATACCACTAATGTCAATTAAAGTCGATAATTGCCGGGTGCTACACAGTCTTGTTTTATTCACTTGCATTTTTCATTTTTCCCACCGATTAAAGAGTAACCAGTTTGAGACCTCTAATATATTGAGTTACTAGTCGATCCTCTATCTTGAATAAAATTTCTTAGGAAATTCATTTACTATATGATTGGCTTGACAACAATTTTGATATTCTGATACAAAAAATGCTCGTAGTCTGTAGAAAGAAATCGCTTTTGTAATAGATTTTTCATTTTTGGCCAAGTTCGAACTGACTTTCCTTGCATTTCATTCCTACCATGCTAAAGCTCCACCTTTTAATTTATAAGCCACAAGATCGACTTGGCTTTCCTATGCAATATTTAAGTAGTCGAAAAAATTTTGATCATGTAAACCCAATTAATAAAATCTTTGATATTTAAACATCCATCAAAACTTGATAAATCCATTGATCATTTTAAATTCTTGAGTATTTGTTCTTTAGTTTCGATAATTGACACGAAAATTGTCTCCTTCATGAGGCAAATAATCTATTCTTTGTGGTTACCTCTGTTGTAAACTTTCCCATTGTTGATGTTGAAAAAAAAAAATTGATGGCTAGAACAAAATATAATACAAGATACCAAAATAAAAAATGAAATATTTACTGCGAAAGTCTGAATTGTCCTACAGAAACCAGCTCAAAATAGTGGATCTTATGATTTAGTTATTTTTTCTCGGTCTTCTTTCCATCTCACAACTTTCACTCTGCTTCCCAAAATGTCCATACTAAAATATTTTTTAAATACAAAAGTTTAATATCTTCCTATCAATTAGTAAATTAGGATAGAAAATATTACTTTTATCGTCGTCTATGATTGAGTTATCCATGCAATGTTCGTGATGTGATTTTTTCTCCATTGCCAGATGTGTCTTTCTTCCTCGTCGGAAACACTAGTTTTGAATATATGTTTCGTAAGTTTGTGGTGAAATTGTAACACCCGAGAATTTTACCGTATGTTGTAATAAATCTCTATGGAATTTTATAATGCAACTACATATTTGAAGAAAGGAAAAGAAGGCAAGAATATACACAAAAAGGGAAAAATGAAAGGCTGAAAAGTCAAATGAGTAATGCAAAGACTACATGTAGTTTTCAATAGCCTCTTCAAGAAGCTTTAGGTATTAAAATTAACAAAAACCTTCATCCCTCCCACGTAATCATCTCTCTCTCTCTCTGAAGCGAAACCAGCGAAGCTCCCTCCTTCGCATTCTCTACAGTGCCAAAACAACCTCACACCTAGCACCCTTCCTCTTCAATATTCTTCCTTAACGCCAAAGCGCTAACCCTCCCCCTCATGAGCTCCCATCTCCCTCTTCGACTTCCTTCCTCCAGCAAAGCTCTCCTCCTTTCTTGCTGATTTTGAAGCCTTATAGGTAAGATTTAGATTCCCTCTTCTAACTTTATAGTTTCAAAGTGTTAGTTAATTAGATGATTTAGGGGTTTTTCGGATTTGGAGTTTAAACACGAAAATTCTCAATGGTTGCTGATTTTCTTCTTTGGATTGATGTTTAAGCATTATAGATATGCATGTTGATAGTTTTTATGGAAAGAAGAAAATAAATAGTGGAAGTTTGAATGTTGGGGCTAATATATAGGGCAGTTACAGTTTTGAAATTCTGTCATTTACTGTGATTGGTTTTTGATAAATGGTTTATGCTATATGAACGAGTACGTTTTAAAGGGTTCATAGCAATTTGAATCATCAAATTTGGTTGAGAGTGCTAATTTTTATGTATGTTTGAAGTTGAAATAAATATTGGTTCTATTTCGAGTTTAAGTGGAAACATGCATAAGTTGTTTATTCTTTATGGATTTCTTAATTTGGGAATTTAGAATATGTTGGAATTGTGGAAATGAGGGCTTTTGGATTAAGAGCATTTTCTATTTGGATGTTTTTATAAAGTTGTTACGAACGTATGTTAAGACTTGTTGAATGGGTTGAATGGATTTGAGTTATGCTTGGAAACGTGAAATTGGCTATGGTTTTATGGATGATGTTAATATGAATGTTTATGATGCTTAGTTTTTCAAGTTCTACAGTTAAGATATAGATAAAGATAAATTTGCCAAGGACACTAGGTAAGTATGTTATGTATGTGTTGCCGTTAAGGCCTACATCACGAAATGCTAGGGTGTTATATGTATGTTTTATGCTTGAATGTCATGTCATACATCATGTTTTAATAAATGCATGAAAATGATTTATGCATATGGTTTTCACGAAATGACATGTACGTACGAACGAAACGAAATGAATGATCATGTATGCTTCGAATGAAGTAATTCGTCATTCGTCGATTATGAGAATTAATGCTTTTGAGGTATTGATCACCCCTCCATTGACACTTAGATCACAACATTAGTTAGGCTCTAGTGACCCCATTGTCACGCTTTGGAGAAACTAATCCGCCCTCCATCGTCACAAGGATTATCATGTTTGCTTTGGAGGAATTGGTCGTCACTCCATCGTCATAGAGACCGCAGCTTTGGGAAAACTAGAATTTACCAATCATGTACGACAATGCAACAAATGAACAAATATGTTAGAAACGAACATGTTAGGAATGCATGGATATGTTTTAAATTCATTTAAGCATACTTATTGAGTATTAGACTCATAGTTTAAATTTTGTGATGTAGGTGACGAGCTAAACGGTGAGTTTCATGAATCCGTCAAAGAGGAAGACGGTAGCAGTTGATGAATGGTAGTGCGCTTGGGGTTGTTTTGGTGATTTCGACCTGTGGGTGGGTATGCATTGTTTTGTCTTAAGGTTTCACGTAAAGGAATTTCATGAAGTCAAACGTTTTGCTAAGAAAAGGAATTTTGGGCGGAATGTTTTGTATAGAAGAGATTGAATTTGAAACAAAAATGGTGTATTTTGATGATTTGAATTATGAATAATTATGAATAGATTTTATGGAATTGACAATGTTCTTTCGTTGGATTAGTAGTTAATGTTTTCAGGAAAGGGAGAGAAAAGAAACAGATGAGATGCCAATCAATCGGCCAAAATAGCCGATCGATCGGGCGAGCATGAACGAGATGGATCGGCACCAGGGAAGGTGTCGATTGATCGTTCAATGTTGAATGATCGATTGGCCATTTGGCCTATTGACCCAGCCGATCGATTGGCCAAACCTGGCTGATTGATCGGTCATGAGCACTGTTCATGGAGCAATATATTTTTTTTTTTTAAAAAATAAGTTTTAAGGACATTTTACGAATGTTTTCCACGATGTTTTAAAAAAAGAGTTTGTACGTTTTTAGTCATTTTTAAAGATGCCCAATATTTTCAAAGAATTTTTTTTACAAAGTTTACGAAAAAGTTAAGTTAGTAACGACCGAATTACGGATCGTTACAGAAATAGTTTTTCATAAAAAAAAAAAAAAAAGTTAACATATATTTAAAGCTCATTATTTCAAATAAATCGAAAAATCAATTAAATTAATGAAAAAGTAAAATAAATAAAAAACTTAAGACAATAGTAAATAAAATAAATCAAGTCTTCCTTTAGAGATGACAAATGAGCCGGCCGGGCCGAGCCGAGCCAGAAGTAGTTTAGCTCACCGAGGCTAACGAATTAAACGAGTCTAGCCTAACGAGCACAGCCTAATAAGCTAGCATGAAAAAATCTTCACCCAAAAAA
>CM039509.1:38024721-38164480 GCA_022432975.1 Begonia masoniana
GCCTCTGCGAAGCAGCCTGTAGTTTAGTAGGAGGCGGTTCCGCTGCGGTCTGGAGCGAGAGATTCGATGTGGAGATAGTGGCAGAGTTGTCATATGCATCTCCCAATATTTCTTCAGGCGGACTATTCTGGATTGGAGACGTGAGGCTCAGCAAATGATACGAGTGTGAGGAGTTCGATCCAGCATGAAATTGGGAGACTCGTCAGATTCATTTAAAAGGTGGTATTCTGAAGGTTAGGCATAGGTGGTACGGGCCTAACGAGAGGATCTGAAGAATGAATATTGGCCGCGGCCATCTTAGCGTATATTCTGTGCACCAGGGGAAGTACTAGTGTACCAGATTTAAAGCAAACACTAGTGTGCCAAACATGAAGGGGAGGTTGCCAAGTACGTTGGAGGACGTTTAGTGGTCTTTTTTTTTTTTTTTTTTTTTTTTTTTTTTTTTTTCATGCTATGTCGGTTGCCTCTCATAAGGTTTGTCCTCGTTTGGTTCCTCAGGTATACCCTCTTCATTATGGGTCTTGGATTCAGGTGTCTCTCATCATATGTCTCCCAATTTATCTTCTTTTACTTCCTTATCCCCCAATTCTTCTGTATCAATTATGACTGCTGATGACACCTCTATGCCATTAGTAGGTGTTGATTCTATTGTTACATCTCTTGTGTATCTTTCTGATATTTATTATGTGATGACTCGAATGTGCACGTATGAGTACGACTGCGGGGCAAACCTCGGGACGTAAGCCGAGTCTAGGCGAATCCCGGGCTCAAGTATAGGCGAATCCCGAGTCGTAAAAAGGGGGTCGTCACAATCCCACATTGCTTGGGGATATATGTGGAAATGAAACATATGTAAAGAGACGCTCCCAAGATAGCAAGACGCGTTTTGGAGCACAATTGGCAACGGATCCCATAAGAACTCCGAAGTTAAAAGTGCTTCGGCGAGAGTAGTACCAGATTGAGTGACCGACTGGGAAGTCCTCGCTAAACAAAACCCTGAGGGGAGGATATTGGGCCACGACCCAATCCCCAAAGCGGACAATATCTTGCTGGGAAAATGGGTCGTTACAAATGGTATCAGAGCCTGTACCCAACCGGAAATGTGGCCAACGAGGACGTTGGGCCCCCGAGGGGGGGTGATTGTGATGACCCGAATGTGCACGTATGAGTACGACTGCGGGGCAAACCTCATGTTGTGGGGCAAACCTCGAAACCTAAGCCGAGTGTAGGCGAATCCCGGACTCGAGTATAAGCGAATTCTGGGTCGTAAAGAGGGGGTCGTCACAATCCCACATCGCTTGGGGAAGTATATGGAAATGAAACATATGTAAAGAGACCCTCCCAAAATAGTAAGACGCGTTTTGGAGCACAATTGACAACGGATCTCATAAGAACTCCGAAGTTAAAAGTGCTTCAGCGAGAGTAGTACCAGGTTGGGTGACCGACTGGGAAGTCCTCGGCAAACAAAGCCGTGAGGGGAGGATATTGAGCTGCGGCCTAATCCCCAGAGCGGACAATATTTTGCTAGGAAAATGGGTCGTTAAAAATGGTATCAGAGCCTGTACCCAATCGGAAATGTGGCCAACGAGGACGTTAGGCCCCCGAGGAGGGGTGATTGTGATGACCCGAATGTGCACGTATGAGTACGACTGCAGGGCAAACCTCGGGACCTAAGCCGAGTGTAGGCGAATCCCGGGCTCGAGTATAGGCGAATCCCGAGTCGTAAAAAGGGAGTCGTCACAATCCCACATCGCTTGGGGATGTATGTGGAAATGAATCATATGTAAAGAGACCCTCCCAAGATAGCAAGACGCGTTTTGGAGCACAATTGGAAACGGATCCCATAAGAACTCCGAAGTTAAAAGTGCTTCGGCGAGAGTAGTACCAGGTTGGGTGACCGACTGGGAAGTCTTCGCCAAACAAAACCGTGAGAGGAGGATATTGGGCCACGACCCAATTTCCAAAGCGGACAATATCTTGCTGGGAAAATGGGTTGTTACATATTATATTCCTAATCCTACTCTCAGTCTTATTTTTGTTAGTCAATTATGTGAGTCTGGATATTTAGTCTCATTTTCTTCATCCATTTATTCCGTACAGGATCCGCGCTCTCATAAGGTGATTAGGACAGGCCGTAGGCAGGGAGGACTCTATGTTTTGGATCAACTCAAAGTATCATATGTTGCAGCTTTTGGTGTGGATTTGTCTTCTTTTTATTTGAGTCGTTCGTTTTCTAATTTTTATTTATGGCATTCTCATTTAGGTCATGTTTCAACGTCTCGTTTGCAGTTTTTGGTGTCTACAAAAGCATTAGAACATTTGGACAATCATGACATTTTTTGATTACCATGGTTGTAAATTGGCCAAATTTTCAGTCTTACCCTTTTCTAGGAGTCTTTCTTCTTCTTTTTCTCCATTTGATCTTGTCCATTCTGATGTTTGGAGGCCCTCTCTTGTTCCAACAAAATGGGGTTCAAGATATTATGTTTCGTTTGCCGATGATTGAACTCGTTATATTTGGATTTACCTTATGAAACGTAGGTATGATTATCTTACCATTTTCACCAACTTTAGGGCTCTTGTAAAAACCAACACTCAGCTGCCATCAAGTGTCTTCGTTGTGATTTGGGAAATGAATATATTTCTAATGATTTTTCTCATTTACTTGCTTCTGATGGGACTATACATCAAACCTCATGTACTGACATTCCTCAACAAAATAGAGTTGCTAAAAGAAAACATCGACATCTTGTTGAAACAGCCCCCTCATTCTTGTTGTCAGCCGATGTTCTTAGTGAGTTTTGGGGCGAAGCGATTCTTACAGTTGTTCATGTGATTAATAGAATTCCAACCTTTCATAATTTCAATTTGTCTCCCTTTGAAAAGTTGTATGGGCATGCGCCTAATTATTCCTTATTGCGAGTCTTTGGTTGTACTTGTTTTGTTCTTCGACCACACGTCGAGCATAATAAATTGTCCTCTCGGTCCATCCTGTGTGTTTTTTTGGGTTATAGTGTTGGTCAAAAAAGATATCGTTGTTTTGATCCTATTAGTAAAAAATTGTACGTCTCTCGTTATGTTGTGTTTTTAGAGCATATTCACTTCTTCTCTATTCCTACTAGTTCACATCATATAACTCAATCAGATCTCATTCGTATTGATCCTTTTGATATTGACACTGAGGAAACTGCTCCTATTAATAGATCGACAGAGTCTAATACTTAGGTTCCCGAGACATCTACCTCTCATTCTCCTACTCCTACGACCACTCAATCAACTCCTAAGATTGCGGATGTTCTTCCACTTCGTCAGTCCACTCGACCTCGTAAGTCTACTAAACTACCTGATTTTTCTTACTCTTCCTATTCTAGTTCTTTTGTTTCATTTGTTGCTTCTGTTCATCATCTTTCTGAGCTTTTGTTCTATATAGAGGCTGTTCGTGACCCACTTTGGCAAGATGCTATGGATGAGGAACTTACTGCTCTTCATTAAACTCATACATGGGATTTGGTACTATTGCTATTCGAAAAATGTACAATTGGTTCTCGTTGGGTTTACAAGATTAAAACTAAGTATGATGGATCCATTGAATGATACAAGACTTGACTTGTTGCTAAGGGCTACTCCCATGAGTATGGCATGGATTATGAAGAAACCTTTGCCCCTGTGGCAAAGATGACGACTGTTTATACTATGATTGTGGTTGTCTCTATTCGTCGATGGAGAATATCTCAAATTGATATCAAGAATGCTTTCTTGAATAGTGATCTTCATGAAGAAATCTATATGATGCCCCCTCCTTGTGTCGCCCATAAATCTGGTGAAGTTTGTTGACTTTGTAAGGCTCTCTATGGTCTCAAACAAGCACCTCGTGCTTGGTTTGAGAAGTTCTCCACAGTGATCACTTCGCTTGGTTTTCGTCCTAGTCATCATGATTCTGGATTGTTTGTTAGGCATACGAGTGCATGTCGTATTTTGTTATCCTTGTATGTTAATGACATGATTATTACTGGTGATGATTGTGATGAGATTGAATCTTTAAAGTCTGAGTTGGCCAGTTGTTTTGCTATGAAAGACTTAGATTTGCTACGTTATTTTCTGGGAATTGAGGTCGCTTATTCCCTAAAAGGTTATATTTTATCCCAGTCAAAGTATATATTTGATCTGTTTGAGCGTGCACATCCCACTGACAACAGGATTGTTGATACTCCTCTTGAGACTAATGCTCGGTACTCTCTGTCGGATGATCTTCCTTTGTCGAATCCCGATTTATATCGTACTGTTGTTGGCAGCTTGGTTTATCTTACTGTGACTCGTCCAGACATTGCGAATGTTGTTCATGTAGTTAGTCAGTTTGTTATTGCTCCTACTACTGTTCATTGGGCTGCTGTTCTTCGTATTCTCACGTACCTTCGAGGCACTCAGTTTCAGAGTTTCTTGTTACCTTCTATGTCATCTCTCAAGCTACGTGCATACTCTGATGCTGATTGGGCTGGTGATCCTACCGATTGCAAGTCCACCACTGGATTCTATATTTTCCTCGGTGATTCACTTATTTCATGGAAGAGTAAGAAACAAGATGTTATTTCTCGATCTTCTACTGAAGCCGAGTATCGTGCTATGACCTCTACCACTTGTGAGATTGTTTGGTTACGTTGATTGTTTGCAGATATGAGTGTTTATCTTCGTCATCCTACTCGGTTACATTGTGACAATCAGAGTGCTATCCAGATTACACGTAATTCAGTTTTTCATCAGCGAACCAAGCATATTGAGATTGATTTTCATGTCACCCGCTATCATCTTCACCTTGGCACCATCACCTTACATTTTGTCTCTTCTTCTCTACAGATTGCTGATTTGTTTACCAAGGCACACTCCGTTTCGCGATTCTATTTTTTGTCTAACAAACTCTAAATGTTTATAGTTGTCGCATCGTGAGTTTGCGGAGGGATGTTAGCATATATTATTATTATAATTAATGTCCTGAGGGTATTTTAGTCTTTGATTATTCTATTTGTTTATCCTAGCTATATAAACATATTTATGTGTAGCTTTTGCATTTTAAGTGTTAATGAGCAATCTCTATTTTCTCTCTATTTCTTCATAACATAGTCTTAAAAGAGATATATATATATATATATATATATAATATATATATATATATATATATATATATATATATGCAAGTGGTGAATTTGCCGAAACTGATGGGGGAGAAAAAATAGTGTGCGTTCTCCAATGGCTTTTGCTTACCTCAAAAGAATAAGACAACTTTCGATGTCACAAAATTTTTTGAACACGACGTACAATTGGTGACAAAGTTTGTAACATAATCATTGACAGTGACGGGGTTGAAAATATTGTTTACAAGCTTTGGTGAAGATAATGATTTGTATATTGAAAATCATCATTTCTCGTACAAAATTGGCTAGATTAAAAAGGGCCCTGAAGTTTGCAATATTCTAATGTCAATCATAAAGTATTACAAAGAGATTAAAAAGGGCCCTGAAGTTTGCAATATTCTAATGTCAATCATAAAGTATTACAAAGACGAAGTTACGTGTGATGCGATGGATATTGATGCTTACCATATTTTACTCGGACAATCATGACTTTACGATGTTGATGCAACTTATAATGACAATATAATGTTTTTGTTTTTAAGTGATTTGATAAGAGAATTGTTTTCATTCCATATTTTTATGCAATGGCAAACAAAGTATTTTCTTCTAGATGAATTCTTTGCAGTTATAAAACTCGAGGATGAGTTTTGTGTCAAGAGGAGAGGATTAATGCAGTACAAGATTCCCTAATTAATTTATTCATATTATATTATATTTATTTTTTCTTAATTAAAATTTTGAATCTTAATTATTTGTTAATATTAGATTATTTAACTAAGTCTTTGTTTCTTCAAATTATTATTTGTAAGTCTATTTAAATACTCATTTGTAATCTTTAGAAATATTTGACAATTAATACAAATTTCTCATATTTTGATAATTATTTCTCCGTTGATCGTTTATTTTTTTGTTTCGATTTCGAAACAAAATCTTCTGTTGCACCATACTAATTTGAAATGAGTATGAAGAAAAAGTTTCAAAGAATTTTTAAATATTTTCAAGCCACATATATTATGTCTTCTCGGAGAATGTTTGTAACATATATTGAAAAAATATATGATAAATGAAGAAGTTATTTAAGAAGTACATTACTAAAACATGCAAGGAATATGCTTGACTACTTATATTTGGACTTTGGCTCACGATCTGAATCATCTGACATCCACTAGGCACTTTAAATGTTGGTGACTGAAAGGTGCAAAAAAAGATAATGAATTGTTGTCAAAGTTTTAATCATAAAGAACAGAAACTTGTATGAAAATTCTTTGCTTGATTGGAGCATTGAAAATGTTTCTGTGATGTCTTTGTTTCGTATTTCCTTGGAGGTTTGCAAAATTGAAAAGATTGGTATTAGATGGAGATTTGATGCATATTAGATGTTTCGTACATATTTTGAACTTGATAGTGATAGGTTGAAAGAACATTAACATTCAATTAAAGATGTCGTCTTCCGATTAAATCACTTCTGTATCCAAGAAATAATATGTTAATCCAAGATGAGATATTTCAAATTCATCATAGACTTCTTGAATTTTTTAAACATGGTCAAGTCATTCCTGTATAGATTAAATCATCTGTATAGGCAAACCATTAACATCTTCCCAACTTTGGTTTTCTTAACAAAAAATGCATGTTCGCAGGGGCACTTGTGAAATCATTCCTTCAATAAATAAGCTTCTACACAACTACACAAAGTCTGCAGTGCCTGCTTTAATCTATATAAAGCCTTATTTAACTTATATACTTTATGCTCATGACTTATTTTAACATATCCAGGAGGTTGATTAATAATAAGTGTGTATTTTACACACTTATTTAGACTCTTTAAACTCGATTTCATAAGTTTTTCTCAAGCATTTGAATGAATTTGACGTTTCTGGTATAAGTGTGCAGATAAGATTGAATTTAACAGGTTAAGATATCAACAAAGAAAATTAGACGATTTTGGTCATAATAAAGCAAAAAAAAAAAAAAAAAAAAGAGAAATATCAAAGTGTGGCCGATCGGTCGCCTGAAGGGCCGATTGGTCGCATGATGAAAAGAAGAAGAAAATCAGGAAATGGAGGCGTCGTCGATTGATCGCCGAATCTGAGCGATCGATCAGCTGAAGAAAATGATTGAAGGATTGTGGACAGTGCAGTTGCCGATCGATCACTAAATGAGGGGCGATCGATCAGCCAAAGTGTGAAATATTCATTTAACGAGCAGAAGAGAAGCCGATCAATTGGCCAAACTCGGGCGATCGATCAGCTGAAGCAGCAAATGGTGATGTAGATCGAGCAGAGATAGTGCCGACCGATCGGCACACCTTAGCTGATCGGTCGGTTATCGAGAATTTAAAAAGGGGTGTTTTAGGGTTTTTTAAAAAAAAAGAGGTTGCGGGCTTAACCAAGAATGAGGTTAACCTAATGGAGGACTATCATTCAGAACATCGTTAGGGAGACCGGAACAGAGCGAGAGCATCGGGAAAGGAGAATTCATATCGACAACCCTAGTTTTTCTTTCTTCTTATCTTCTTAACTATGAACATCTTTATTATTATCGTTGTTTCTCTTTATTCTAGCATGAACTAATTTACTTTTCTGGGGCTACAATGTAGCCAAATTATGACTATTTAGTTTTTCTTTTAATTCAAGTTATTAATTTTCTGTTTCGTAATTGTGTTGAGTAATTTATTCTATTTTTAATGCTTGCGATTGTCTGATCACAAAAAGTATGTTTATAGGATTATTTTGAGTGATGAGAGTTGAAAAGTAATTGTGCACTGAATAATTTACTATGAAAGGAATGTTAGACTAGAGATAGCTAATGCGTTTATGTGGTATTTTAATTTCTCGTTCTTAATGTATTCAATTAATTCTCAGGATTATAGTCCGAGAGGTAATAATTCTTTAATTGAATAAGTTTGTCATTACTCAAGAGAAATTGATAAATAATTTTGTGAAATTGTCATTAACACATAAAAATAGAAATTAATGAATTGGATTATAAATGCTAAATATGATTAATTTATGTGAAATTGGAAACCCTAGAGTTTTCTCATCACATTCTAAAACTCATTTAATTTCTGCTATTTAATTAAAGGGTAATTATCAATTTTAACCCTATGCTATGCACTTTATTTCAGTTAGTCCCCTGTACTAAAAAACCCGGCAAACCAAACCTTGTACTTTGATTCTGTTATCAGTTTTGACATTCCATCAACAATTTCGTTAAACCCTCATTTAAAAAATTACCAAACGATATTGGATTTAGTTAAAATTTTTACCACATGTTCACTACTTAATAAGAAAATAATCTGAAAATGTTTGTAATTTGTTAACCTATGTACGATTTATTGTAATTTTATTTTAGTAATTTATAAAAATATTATAATAAATCATAAAAGTTTTAGACAATTACGAAAATGTTTCTGTTATCTAGCCATGATGTGATGAACATGTGAAAATATTTTCAAATGAATCTAATATCTTTTGGTATGTGTTTAAAATTAATCTTAGTTTCTTCTTTACTTTATTAATTAATTTAAAAAAAAATAACAAACAATATTTGATTTATTTAAAACTTTTTTCACATGTTCAGCATATCATGGGTAGATATTAGAAAACTTTTCGTGATTTTCTAAATCTTGTATGATTTATTATAATATTGTTATAAAATACTAAAATAAAATTACAATAAATCGTACATGTGTTAACAAATCAAGAATATTTTCAGATTATCTTCTCATTAAGTAGTGAACATGCAGTAAAAATTTTAACTGAATCCAATATCGTTTAGTAATTTTTTAAATGAGAGTTTAACAAAATTATTGATAGAAGGTCAAAACGGATAACAGAATCAAAGTACAGGGTTTGGTTTGCTAGTTTTTTTAGTATAGGGGGCTAACGGAAATAAAGTGCATGTACAAGGTTAAAATCGATAATTACCTTAATTAAATTACTTTACTGTGTTATTTTAAATCTAAAATTATCAAAGTTTCGTATTCATTATAAATTAGAATTAATTTCGTTTGGTAATTAGTGAAACTAGTCCTCGTGGGACCGACTGGTACTTACGAACTTTATTATTTTTGCGACACGTACAGTTGCGTTAGCATTTTTTGCGACAATTAACAAATACATGCTCCTCCAAGTTTCCATGCAAAAAAACTTATCTGACATCTAATTGATAAATCGGCCATGATTTTGAGCAGCTAAAGCAATCACCAACCTGATTGATCATGTCTTGCAACAGGCGCAATTACTTGTTTGTAGTCAACTCCAAATTTTTGCTTGTAGCCGTTAGCAACCAACCTTGTTTTGTGTTTATCAATTTCTCCGTTCTCCTTCAACTTTGTATTGTACACCCACTTGACACCAATAGTGTTGTATCTATTTGGAAGATCAGTGAATTTGCAAGTGTCATTTTTTTCACTTGCATCAATTTCACCATCCATTGCTTTTTTCCCCTTTGTTTTGCTTGATAGCATCATAAAAAATGACAGGGTCCCAATCTGAAAACAAATCATAATTGGTGAAAGTATCGGCAGAGTCATCAACTCCTGTTACCTCATAGTTAGTCATCCAAGCAGGTCTTCTTCTAAGCCTGTGGTCTAGGCTTTCTTGATACTGTAAGTGGAGAGTGGGTTATGGCTTCCTAGTCAACTGAATTGATTATAGGTTGCTGCAAGTTCATTGCAGGTTGTTCCTCTTCTTCTCCGTCAAAGTTTGCAGGAATTATTTGTTCATTCCACTTCCAAAAAGCTTCTTTATCAAAAAACACAACCTTGTTATTAATAATTTTTTTGTTGTTGGGATTATATAACTTGTAAGCCTTTGAATGATTACTAATACCAACAAAAATGCATTTCTCTGCTTTATCATCTAACCTCTTCCTTCTTTTATCTGGTATATGGGCATAGGCAAAATTCTGAAATGCTTCACAGATGGCTTCCTTCCACCCCAGCCTCTTCTGGTGTTTGATTTTGAACTGCAAAAGTAGGACTTCTGTTCAGAGTATGGATACTCCAATTCACAGCGCCAAGCCAAAATTGCTTCGGAACTTGATTTTGCACTAATAGACCCCAAACCATGTTCAGAATGGTTCGATTCTTTCTCTCACACACCCCATTTTGCTGTGGAGTGTAGGCTTGATGACATGATTTTCACAAAATTTAGCAACGACTTTATAGTTTTTAAAAGCCATAAATGCTTAAGATTTCTCATGTAAAAAATAAATCTAAATTTTTCTACTAAAATCATCGATGAAAGTAATGAAACTGTTTGTCTCCCTTAGAAGCAGGATTAATTGGTCCACATATGTCAGAATGTACCATCTCCGGTGGCTTTGTTGTTCTTTTGGTTTTTGTCTTTGTTTATTAGCAACACATTCTCTCCACACACTTCTGATGGAATATTAAACTGTGGGAGATCATCCACCATGTCTTTTTGTTGAAGTGTTCTCAATTCTCCAAAGTTTAGCTGACCATAGCAGAAGTGCCATAACGAAGCTTCATCTTTCAATCTTGCTGAGGAGTATGTCTAGTTGACATTGTTAAGATAGACTGGGAACATGCGATTGGATGTCATATTAACTTGTGTAATAAGTCTCAGGTTTGCATCATCAATTCTGCAAACTCCTTTTTTTGCAGTTGTCCTTAAATCTGAAACAAACAACACATTTGAGATAATTTGATAGGCATCTTTATTAGTAAGCATCGTTACCTGCCCTTTTTCCATTACTGAGACTTTGGAATTATCTCCAAACTTGACATCATCCCAAAATGATTCATCCAAAGAAAGAAAATAAATTTTTTTCTCCACACGTATGGTTGTTGCAACCAGTATCCATATACCATTGTTGTTGGTCTCTTCTCTTACATGGCAGACCATCAACAAAGAACTTTCCTCCTCTTGTTCTGCAAAATTTGAATTTTCTCCACTGTTTTGAGACAAGTTAGTCCAACATTTAAATTGGTAATGCCAATACCTTTGGCATTACATTCCACATTTGCTTTGCCTGCTGATCTACCTCTGCCTCTACCTCTACCCTGAGTGCTTGACTGAAATCTGCCTTTACACCAAACCGATTGTTTGCTGTTGCATAACCATAATCTATTTTGTTTGGATCTTGATTGTAATCAATAGTGGACACCTTCAATGTTTGTTCCTCTTATCTTGTTGGTTGATCTTCAGTTCATGAATCATCAAAGAACTTTGGAGTCCGTCAAGTGAAAGTTCATCAATGTCATTGGACTCATCCATGGAAGTGACAGCAAAATTAAACTTTGATGTCATTGTTCGAAGTATCTTCTCAACAATGATAACATCTTCCGCCTTATCACCATATATTCGCATCTTGTTGACAATTGTCATTTCTCGTGAAAAATAATCGCTAACAAATTCTCCAAACTTATTCGAAGTGTTTCAAATTTTGTGCGTAATCCTGAAAGTTGCTGCCTTTTTGCCCTTGTTGATCCTTGGTACTTCTTCGTGGAGTCCCAAATATGCTTAGTTGTATCTTTGCAGAGAATTTTTTTAAGATCGATTAATCAATGGCTTGAAAAAAAAAAAGTTCTTGGCCTTCATAAAACTATCAAATGCCATTAGATGAGCTGCTGCGACAAAAAGAAGCAACTTGAGTAATTCGTAGTTAATGAAACCAGCCGATTGTTGGTGAGGCTGATGCTTGATGGATTATTGTGTGTGTGAATGCATTTATCCCACCCTCCCCACCCACCAAAACCTATTAAACAACTTAATTTATTGTCTGGGTCCAGCCATAACTAATAATTTAAATTATTATTCTTATCTCATTAATTGTTTTTCCTTTTCGACGGTTGTGATTGCAAGATGGGATCATCGGTGATGAAGATTAAGTTTTGTTGATTAGTGTGTAAAAAGTAAATTACTTTCCCTAATTTTATAATCCAAGTTGGACGAACACGAAGGTGTGCAAAGCGGGCGATTATATGGCCTGTGAAAGTAAGCCAAGTGGACCAATTAGGTTCGAGATTGTTCTTAAAAAGTCAAAGTTATCACTTAGGAAATTTTGAAAAGTTTCTTTGACTTGTCCAACCAATCAGGTTTTCCGTTTTGACAATTACCAAAATACCTGCGACCGAGGGCATCTTGTGAGTTCGTGGTAATTAATGGATACAGAAAAGGGCAAAGGAGTCCATGCAGAAATATTCTTATTGAATAAATGTAGTTTTCTGCCGTGGTCATGGGGTCAGAGTCTTGGTCTCTGGTTCCTTCCTCTGCTCAACAAATTGATTTTTCCAACTAGATTTTTTCGATACCGGCGGAAATCTTCTGCAGCCATAGAAATGAAGAGAAGGCCGTGGCTTCTTGTGTTTGCTCTCTTGTTCGGATTCTCTCTCTTCATCACTCTTTCCTCTGCAGCTGATTCTATCTCTGTGAACCAGTCACTCTCCGGCGACCAAACTATTGTATCCTCCGGTGGAATTTTCGAACTGGGGTTCTTCACTCCAGGTAATTCTTTGAACTACTACATAGGCGTGTGGTACAAACAAGTCTCGCTTCAGACGATAGTTTGGGTAGCAAACAGAGAAAAACCAATTTCCGATAGATTTTCTTCAGTTTTAAAATTCTCTGTCGGTAATCTGGTTCTCTTGAACGAGGAAAAACTACCTGTCTGGTCCACCAATTTAAGCTCCTCTGGCTCCGTACGAGCTGTTATTCTTGACAATGGAAATTTCGTTTTGAGAGATAGCTCTAATTCGACGAAACCCTTATGGCAGAGTTTTGATTATCCAACCCATACTTGGCTTCCAGGTAGTAAAGTAGGGCTTAATAGAATCACCAACGAAAATCAGGTTCTTACGTCCTGGAAAAACTCAGAGGATCCAGCTAGTGGGCTTTCCTCCCTTGAGCTTGACCCGAATCAAACCAAATCGTACATTATCGTGTGGAATATGACTAATTCATACTGGACTAGTGGACCTTGGAATGGAGAAATTTTCAGCTTGGTTCCGGAGATGAGGTCTAATTATCTCTACAATTTCAGCTACCATGATAATGCAAATGAGAGCTATTTTACTTATTCCTTGTACGATTCGTCTATCATATCTCGGTTTGTGATAGATGTTTCAGGGCAAATTAAGCAATTGACTTGGTTGGAAAGCTCTAAGCAGTGGAATCTGTTTTGGTCCCAACCCAGACGACAATGTCAAGTATATGCTTATTGTGGAAAATTTGGCATTTGCAGTGAAAACTCTCTCCCATTTTGTAGTTGTTTGACTGGATTCGAACCAAGGTCTGCGAATAAATGGTCTTTAGCGGATTATTCTGATGGTTGTATGAGAAAAACCAATCTAAGTTGTGGAAATGCCAATCAGAATAGTCAGGCGGACAGGTTTTTAGCAATGTCAAGCATGTCATTGCCTCCTAATTCGCAGTCAGTCTCAGTCAGAAGTGATGAGCAATGCACATCAACTTGCTTGACCAATTGCTCTTGCTCTGCTTATGTTTATGACGATGGTGGATGTCAAATTTGGACAGAGGATCTTTTGGATTTGCAGCAACTCTCTGCAGGTAATGGCAAGACTCTGAAACTTAGGCTGGCTGCATCAGAGTTTTCAACTTCAAAGAACAATTCAGGAGTGGTTATTGGCGCTATAGTTGGCTCAGTTATTGGGATTGCAATTCTGCTTGGCCTTCTTATTTTTGTCATTGTTAGGCGAAGGAAACGAACCGTAGGGGCAGGAAAGACAGTGGAGGGTTCATTGCTTGCTTTTGGGTACAAAGATTTGCAAAATGCGACAAAGAATTTCTCCGAAAAGCTTGGAGGAGGAGGTTTCGGTTCAGTCTTCAAGGGAACATTGGCCGATTCAACTGTGGTAGCAGTGAAGAAGCTTCAAAGTGTTAGTCAAGGAGAGAAGCAATTTCGAACCGAAGTCTGCACTATCGGGACAGTCCAACATGTTAATTTGGTCCGACTGCGAGGGTTCTGCTCAGAAGGGAATAGGAAGCTCTTAGTCTATGAATACATGCCTAATGGTTCATTAGACTCTCATCTTTACCATGAAAAGCTTTTGAGCTGGAAAATACGATATCAAATCGCTCTTGGGACGGCCAGAGGGTTAGCCTATCTACACGAAGAGTGCAGAGATTGTATCATACACTGTGACATAAAGCCAGAAAATATTCTCTTGGACTCTCAATTTTGTCCGAAAGTGGCTGACTTCGGCCTGGCAAAGCTCGTGGGACGAGAGTTCAGCCGGGTCCTAACAACTATGAGAGGCACGAGAGGTTATCTTGCACCAGAATGGATATCAGGAGTGGCAATAACAGCCAAGGCTGATGTTTTCAGCTTTGGGATGATGCTTTTCGAAATCGTATCAGGAAGGAGAAACTCAGAGCAAGCTGAGGATGGAAAAGTGAAGTTCTTCCCCAGCTGGGCTGCAAAAGTCCTTAATGAAGAAGGGAATGTACTCAGCCTGTTAGACCCCAGATTGGAAGGAGATGCTTGTGCTGACGAAGTGATCAGAGTGTGCAAAGTGGCCTGTTGGTGCGTCCAAGACGAAGAAATTAACCGGCCTCCGATGGTTCAGGTGGCTCAGATTTTGGAGGGGGTTTTGGATGTTAATACTCCTCCAATCCCGAGATCTTTGCAATTGTTTGCAGAAAACCAGGAGCAAATAATTTTCTTCACCGAATCAGCCTCGAACCCGAACTCAGAAACCTGGAGCAACACATTGACAGCTACCTCGCAGGTCAAGAGTATTACTTCGTCGACTAGCTCCAAGTCGTGAGAGAAAATTGAAGTATTTCTTTCTTTCTAAACTCCTTTTGTTTAGTAGTGATATTCAATATTCTTAGTGTATCTATATTTTACCTTTTCTGCTATGTAATATAATAATCATAGTTTGCATATCTTAAAATAACACTTTTATGTGTATCCATCTTTATGTGTATCCATCTCCATCCCTGCAAAAATTGTTCTTAATTTGCTTCAATCACTTCTGCTTATCTTCATAATTTGTCTGCAAAATTTGTTCTTAGTTGCTGCAAATTCAATGGATTACATGAGAAACCATCGATCGAAAAATGGGACTGACTGCAGAGCTGCATAATTCAGCTCCATCTTCCACCAAAGAGAGACATACACCTCTTTTATGAGTTTTGGCGTTTCTCATTTATAGAGATGTTAAACGAGCGAGCCGAGCCGAGCTGAGAAAGTTCCGGCTCACCGAGTCAAACGAGCCGAGCTTAATGTTGTGAAAATTAGTTAGCAAGTGTACGAGTCGCAACAAGTAATATAGTGATAAAATAGAGTGTCAAACCCACGAGGACTTATAATTAATAATCGAAATAATTAATCTTAATTCTAAATTGAACACACGTTTAATGATTTTTAAGAATTGAAATTATACTAAGTAATTAAAACAATAAAAATAAACTAATGTAAAATAACAAAACAGATAAAATGAGATTAAATTTAATTGATAAAAACCTAGGTACTACGATTTCACCAAGACAATAAGTATTTCAGTTCTTCACAATTATCTTCATAAATAATCTTCCTATGTTGATGATCGATTTCACTAAATTCTAGTACAATCTCTCTCGAGTATTGCGTAGTTTGTCTGATTAATGGGTTATCACTTCTCAATCTCAAATCCTACATTAATCAAATACAAATAAATCAAGAAATTACAATGATCACATCAATACCGTAACTATCTCTAGCTTACGTATATTTATGACATTAATTTCAGTGCTCGGGTATTTATCACCTCTCGGTCTCAAAACACCACAAAAATCAAGTAAAGATTGGCCAGAAATTTACAGGCTTTAAGAACAGAAATTAAATGCGCCAACAATATTGGAAGAAATACTTATAAAATATAATTAAACGAAGAGCATAAAAATAAACATCGTCTGGCTACATCGTAGCCCTAGTAGAAAAGTTTAGTTCATGCTAAAATAAATAAAAACAATAATAATAAAGTATTGTATAATCAAATAATAGAGATAAAAAGAAAATAAAAAAACTATTGTGTGAAAGTTGCTTCTCTGCCGTTGAAAATCGCCTCCAGCTGCTTGCCCTCAATCGCCAAGTCCAGAATTGCCGAATGCTAGAATATCCAAAGCACTGCTTCTTTAGGTTTTTAATATTTTCTGTCAATTCGATCAACGATAGAGCTTCAATGATGTCTTACTTTGACGGTCCAGATTAGATGCAGCGAGCTTTCCAAAATTGAATTCGTGTGGCGATCGATCGCCTGAGACGAGCGATCGATCGCCTCTCATTTCTGTGCTTCGATCGCCAGCAGTCGATCGCCAGTTATTGATCGCCTCCTCTTTGCTTCAGATTTTATTCTCTTGTGTCGATCGATCGCCACCTTCTCTTTTTTCTTGCAAACAGATTCTAAAAATTTCGTGTTTGTGGCGATCGGTCGCTTGTATGTGGCGACTGATCGCCACTTCTTCTGTAAAATTTTCTCCCGAGAACAATTCGCGTTCTCCTGAGGTGCATGATCGCGAGAAGTATGGCGATCATTCGCCTCCTTCTCTAGTTCATCAATTAAATTTTCTTTTCTTCTCTTGTTTCTTCTTTTCTCACCTCTCCTATTTTTCAAATAAGTTTGCTGCACACTCAAACAAAACTCATCAAATACATTCACACACTTGAGAAAAACTTATCAAATCAAGTGTAAAAAGTATAAATAAGTGTGTAAAATACACACTTATCACTTAACGAGTCTGTCGAGCCTAACGAGCCGAGCCTAACGGGCCTGCTGAGCCTAACGAGTTGATCAAAAAAATTTCCAACCTAAGCCAGCTCGCGAGCCACGAGCCTAACGAGCCGAGCCGAGCCGAGCCGGCCTAACGAGTATAACGAGCCAAGCTTACAATTATATAAATAAAGATCTCCGATTGTATAACTAAAATATATCATAAAATATACTATAATCACCTAAATTTAAAATAAATATATCTTCAAATTCAATGCATAAAATAAACTAAAAACGTAGGTGAAAAATAACATAACTCATGAGTCATGACTGGTCGAGCTCATCGTTGTCTTCACTCTCCTATGGAGGGTGATATGGTCTCAATAGGTGCTCTGGAAAGATAGGTAAACTTGGGTTCGCTGGATCCGAATGGTCATAATGAGCATTTAATGCTCTCACATATCGTGCAAAGAAGTTTGTCTGTTCTACCGAATGATTTTGCATATGCGTCAACCAATGTTCGATGCGTCTTTGCTGATCGGAAATATTTTTCAGCTTTTGTCTTACATCCTGTTCAAAGCCGATCGAAAATATTTTTCAACCTTTGTTTTACATAAATAAAAAAACTAAACACCAAAACAAAATTCAGCGTGGTAGCCGATCAATTGCCCCACTTGGGCGATTGATCGACTATTCGGCTGTCGCTAAGAATTATGATCGCTCAATGCTTGTCGCCTCACAATTGCGCGATTGATCGACTTGGTTTGACCGAGCCATCGGAGACGGGCGATTGTCGGGTGTCGGAGACGGCCAATTGTCGAGCGTTGGAGATGCCTCAGGGCAACAGGGCCCTGAGCTTGGCTCGACCTGCTAGCCCACCTGTTTATCATCTCTATTTACCACATATAGTACTACAGTAGCAAGTCGGAAAACCAAAAGCGCACTCATTCTTATTTTCTGTAACCAATCAAATCAATTGAACTCTTTAACCACGTGTAAGTTGTTAATTTGTGTGTCTTTCTATTGCCAAGTGCCAAGTGCCAAGTGTCAAGTGCCAACAGCCAATTTCCCAAATCAAACTATTAAAGCAATGTTAAAAATTGAATATTTTATTTTATTAAATATCTAAAATGTCTGAAGAAGAGAAGACCAACAGGCGAGGCAACGAGTTCTCTGTGGCCTGTGGGTGAAGACTGAAGAACGATGAACGATAACTGGTAATGCTGCGACGGAGTGTAAACGGAGGTTCGAATCTGTCGGCGATTTCTTCTTCAAGGTCGGAGAAAGTAGATCGGCGAACTGTGCGAGGTAGAGACTCTGACGTTCAGCAATCTGTGAACGGAAGACAACTGTCTTCATTAGAGAAGGCTGAGACGCGATTGATCAGCACCTTCTCCGCAGAAGAACGGCAACGTCTCTTTTCCCTTTGTCGACGGTCGAGCCGTGGGTGAGGTGAGGCAAGGCTGGGGGGAAGGGGAGGGGCCTAGCTGGGGCAGGCTGGCTCGCCGAGCCAACGAGCCGACCCGTTGGCCCGCTCGTTTGGCCCGATTCCTGGCGGGCTCGCGAGCCAAAATTTTAAGCTTAGCTCGGCTCGCCTAACGGAACCGAGCCAAACTCGGCCTGCTACAGTAGCGAGCCGAGCCGAGCTCGGCTCGCTACTGTAGCGGGCACACCCCGCCTCTTTAACATCTCTACTCATTTAGATGATCCCTCTCTCTCCGTCTCCCTCCCTCTCTCGGATTCCATGTGAATCAGTAAAGAGAGACAGGGCAGCCAAACTTAATTCCAGTTGTGCAAATAAGACATTGTACCCTTTCTCACGCATCAAAATATATAGGGGAGAGAGAGAGAGACGTGTTGTTTGGGTGGGGCCATCACGATGATCCAACGGCTGGAAACAAAGGAAGATCATAGCAATAGAGATTTCCGATTTGGGTCTGAAATTATTGTTTTATTATTATTTAGGATTATTTATTCCTTTGCCAGAAACAGAGAGACAGCCACGCTAACACCTGAAACATGAAATCCCAACAACACAACAGTTCAAAATAATGTTGTCTTAGGCTCCCCAACCAATCATCCTTTTTTCTCTCTTCTTTTTCTGTTTCATCTCGAGAGATTTCATTTGTGATTTTCCCTCCATTTTTCCTCTGCCGTAGACCTGCAATTAGTCTTATCAGCAGTGATGGAGCTGAGAAATCTGTACCGTCTGATTTTTCTTTTCTTTCGCAGCAATCAATCTCTTCTCTTGGCCCTTCTCTTGTCTTGAGTTGGTGGAGATGGTCGCTGTGAAATTGCTATGTTCACTTTCAGAGCTTGAGCACTCAACAATGGCAGACCAGCACATTGACTGGGCTAGAAACCATCTCTCAACACATCCTGACAATCTCTTGAATTAGATTGAAGCATTGATTAATGTTTTCCTGCAGGATAAA
The DNA here is from genome assembly GCA_022432975.1 of Begonia masoniana. Lineage (NCBI taxonomy): Eukaryota > Viridiplantae > Streptophyta > Magnoliopsida > Cucurbitales > Begoniaceae > Begonia > Begonia masoniana. The sequence continues at coordinate 38,043,966 of CM039509.1, forward strand.
TACCCAAAAAAATAAATGCTTCAACGTAGGAATATTTGAAATACATTTAATTAATTAGATATGTTTGACAAGTATTTACGTCTAAAAATCTCTCAAAATGACATAATCATAAGATCTGTACCTTAATTACGAATGAACAATTGGAGATTTCTTTCCTGAAGAATGGGTACTGCAATGGGATGAGTTCATGAGAAGCAGAGAGAAGAGACGAAGCTGCGATAACCGAAGGCTTGAACTCCAAAAGCTTAATCTCTGCAATCCAAGAATTAAAATGCAGGAATAGGTCGTATGAAGAAACTCCATTTTCAGAAAAATAAAGGATTTTTCTTTGAAGGGTATTTACCAGTTTGAGCTCTGATTATTATATCTGAAGCTCTGGCTTTTAGAGCTCGGAGCAATCGTGGGTCGTCGAGTTGCAGAGAATCAACGAAGAAAGGGGTGAAAGAGAAGGGAGTTATAGAGCGCATTCTCCATTTTAAAGCTCCCAGAATGATGAACTCCATTCTCTGTATTGTTTGCGTATCGAAATTTGATCTTCCAACAGCCTGCTCCAAAGATCAAAACTTCGAAGTTTGAAGAAAATGTTGAAAAAACACTATGAACATTATATACTGCACCTGAAGATCAGCAAGTGAATATTCTACCGCTTTCATCTTGGCAGCCAGAGAAACGCAGGAAATGGCAAAAAGCTTGATCAGCCATGGATTTGGTTGCTGCAATAGCAAGATTTTGTCAAATATTGTTGGATTTCTTTTAAACCCAGAAAGAAAACAATGCTAGGCGTAACAAAAGATGACCGGAATCCCTTGTATAGACAGGAATCTATCGAGATAATTTACAGCAAGGTAGGACAAGAGAGGATCGAAGTTGCAGCAAAACTGCCAAAAAAACAAAAACGAATAAGAAGAGAAACAAAAGCCCATTTTTCTTTTTCATTCGATTCATGTGGAATCGTGAGAACCTGCGAGATTAAAGAGATGGTCTGGGCTCTAAGTGAGCTGCCAAAGTCGAGAGCTTCAAAAGTCCGAAAGTAAGATTCAGACGGCATGTGATCGGATTCATTGAGAAATAGAGAAGAAGGTGGGTCAGAGTGAAGGTCGTGGGCGTAGAGTAATGGGTTTTCAAGATCTAACTCCATGAGTAAGAAAACAATAGCTGCCTGTTAAGTTCTCAGACCAGTATATATATATATATATATATATATATATATATATATATATATATATATATATATATATATATATATATATATATATATATATATATATATATATATATATATATATATATATATATATATATATATATATATATATATATATATATATATATATATATATATATATATATATATATATATATATATATATATATATATATATATATATATATATATATATATATATATATATATATATATATATATATATATATATATATATATATATATATATATATATATATATATATATATATATATATATATATATATATATATATATATATATATATATATATATATATATATATATATATATATATATATATATATATATATATATATATATATATATATATATATATATATATATATATATATATATATATATATATATATATATATATATATATATATATATATATATATATATATATATATATATATATATATATATATATATATATATATATATATATATATATATATATATATATATATATATATATATATATATATATATATATATATATATATATATATATATATATATATATATATATATATATATATATATATATATATATATATATATATATATATATATATATATATATATATATATATATATATATATATATATATATATATATATATATATATATATATATATATATATATATATATATATATATATATATATATATATATATATATATATATATATATATATATATATATATATATATATATATATATATATATATATATATATATATATATATATATATATATATATATATATATATATATATATATATATATATATATATATATATATATATATATATATATATATATATATATATATATATATATATATATATATATATATATATATATATATATATATATATATATATATATATATATATATATATATATATATATATATATATATATATATATATATATATATATATATATATATATATATATATATATATATATATATATATATATATATATATATATATATATATATATATATATATATATATATATATATATATATATATATATATATATATATATATATATATATATATATATATATATATATATATATATATATATATATATATATATATATATATATATATATATATATATATATATATATATATATATATATATATATATATATATATATATATATATATATATATATATATATATATATATATATATATATATATATATATATATATATATATATATATATATATATATATATATATATATATATATATATATATATATATATATATATATATATATATATATATATATATATATATATATATATATATATATATATATATATATATATATATATATATATATATATATATATATATATATATATATATATATATATATATATATATATATATATAAGACTTCAGTGGAGAGCAAACAAGGAGGCATAGTTGAAAAACGGAAAAAAGCTACAATGATAACTACTAAATCTTGTGTAGACTCTAGTCACAACTTTACAGTTCTCTCCCTCTCTCCTCTCTCTCTCTCTCTCTCTCTCTCTAGTTAGTCATTGGTAACTTTAGGTTTAACCACCTTGACTTTGTCTCTTTAAGCTTAATGTTTTCTCTTTTTCAATTGTTTCAAACTCCATTGTCAAGAGTTGTTTCAGTGAGCTCATTTCCTCCATTTCAGACACCGCAAGTCAAAAATTAAGACATTTTAAAAAGCACAAAAAATAAACCTCAACTAAAAAAAATGGTTAGATTTCAAGGTGATCCGAATTCTATATAGGTGAGGCTGGTTAGATTTTCATTGAAAATTTTATTTTCTAAGTAATTTCATGTAAAATAAGGTCGTAAAACTCGCAATTGTGTTTCGATCTTCATAATAATATTATCATTTGACTGTGATTTTTTCTTCGAAAATTTTTTTCTTACGTAAATTCGATGTCTCACATCGTATTTTTTTTTTCACGATTATCGTTCGATTTATAACAAAAATGATAAACTATTTGTAACTTTATCAATCAGGTACACTAACTTCCACATTGATTGAGATGGAATAAAATAATCTCAAGTATATCTATCTTCTTCTGTTTAGGTTTAGATCCTTGTCATTTTAAAAGTTCTTTCAATTCTTTTATTGAGCCTGACGACAGATCATTAGCTAATGGTGACAGATATTTAAAATGTTCTCAAAACATTATACACAAGATATGCTAGATTATTTTGACTAATACAAAAATGTGAGCACTAACATGAATGTGAGCACTAACATGAATGTGAGCACTAACATGAATGTGAGCACTAACATGAATGTGAGCACTAACATGAATGTGAGCACTAACATGAATGTGAGCACTAACATGAATGTGAGCACTAACATGAATGTGAGCACTAACATGAATGTGAGCACTAACATGAATGTGAGCACTAACATGAATGTGAGCACTAACATGAATGTGAGCACTAACATGAATGTGAGCACTAACATGAATGTGAGCACTAACATGAATGTGAGCACTAACATGAATGTGAGCACTAACATGAATGTGAGCACTAACATGAATGTGAGCACTAACATGAATGTGAGCACTAACATGAATGTGAGCACTAACATGAATGTGAGCACTAACATGAATGTGAGCACTAACATGAATGTGAGCACTAACATGAATGTGAGCACTAACATGAATGTGAGCACTAACATGAATGTGAGCACTAACATGAATGTGAGCACTAACATGAATGTGAGCACTAACATGAATGTGAGCACTAACATGAATGTGAGCACTAACATGAATGTGAGCACTAACATGAATGTGAGCACTAACATGAATGTGAGCACTAACATGAATGTGAGCACTAACATGAATGTGAGCACTAACATGAATGTGAGCACTAACATGAATGTGAGCACTAACATGAATGTGAGCACTAACATGAATGTGAGCACTAACATGAATGTGAGCACTAACATGAATGTGAGCACTAACATGAATGTGAGCACTAACATGAATGTGAGCACTAACATGAATGTGAGCACTAACATGAATGTGAGCACTAACATGAATGTGAGCACTAACATGAATGTGAGCACTAACATGAATGTGAGCACTAACATGAATGTGAGCACTAACATGAATGTGAGCACTAACATGAATGTGAGCACTAACATGAATGTGAGCACTAACATGAATGTGAGCACTAACATGAATGTGAGCACTAACATGAATGTGAGCACTAACATGAATGTGAGCACTAACATGAATGTGAGCACTAACATGAATGTGAGCACTAACATGAATGTGAGCACTAACATGAATGTGAGCACTAACATGAATGTGAGCACTAACATGAATGTGAGCACTAACATGAATGTGAGCACTAACATGAATGTGAGCACTAACATGAATGTGAGCACTAACATGAATGTGAGCACTAACATGAATGTGAGCACTAACATGAATGTGAGCACTAACATGAATGTGAGCACTAACATGAATGTGAGCACTAACATGAATGTGAGCACTAACATGAATGTGAGCACTAACATGAATGTGAGCACTAACATGAATGTGAGCACTAACATGAATGTGAGCACTAACATGAATGTGAGCACTAACATGAATGTGAGCACTAACATGAATGTGAGCACTAACATGAATGTGAGCACTAACATGAATGTGAGCACTAACATGAATGTGAGCACTAACATGAATGTGAGCACTAACATGAATGTGAGCACTAACATGAATGTGAGCACTAACATGAATGTGAGCACTAACATGAATGTGAGCACTAACATGAATGTGAGCACTAACATGAATGTGAGCACTAACATGAATGTGAGCACTAACATGAATGTGAGCACTAACATGAATGTGAGCACTAACATGAATGTGAGCACTAACATGAATGTGAGCACTAACATGAATGTGAGCACTAACATGAATGTGAGCACTAACATGAATGTGAGCACTAACATGAATGTGAGCACTAACATGAATGTGAGCACTAACATGAATGTGAGCACTAACATGAATGTGAGCACTAACATGAATGTGAGCACTAACATGAATGTGAGCACTAACATGAATGTGAGCACTAACATGAATGTGAGCACTAACATGAATGTGAGCACTAACATGAATGTGAGCACTAACATGAATGTGAGCACTAACATGAATGTGAGCACTAACATGAATGTGAGCACTAACATAAATACCCTTCTACCTTCTTGCGTGGGCCTGCCCCATCGACCCAATGCTCGGCCCAGCGCCATATGCGCCTGGGCCAGCGCCCAGATTTGGACTGCCCCACTCCAAGTGATCCAGCCCGCATGCTTCAAGTGCCCACCAACACTTGGAATATTTTAGCACGCCTAAGGAGGATGCCTCGCCCCTCCTTCCTTGGGCCCTTGGCCCATGTTTTTATGCATCATGAGAAATGGGGCGTAACAATCTCCCCCACTTATCATGGTTGACGTCCTCGTCAACCCCCAACTAGGTCCACCTCTTGAAATGCCATAGACCCACGTCCTCCCACGTAGCTTCCATAGGCCCACTTCAAGTTGTCTTCAAACAATTGTAGCACCCACTTGATTTTGGATGTTCCACATCTATGCACGGTAATTGGCTTTCCCTCCAAAGACCCGCGCCCTCTCATCACTCGGCTCCCACGCCCAAAAGCTTCAACAAACCCTCCTCGGCTAGCTTTTGTTGATGATGATACCTTTGACAAAACTCGTCAAATGTCGTAGTCCTTGCCTTCCTCATGTCCGTTTGAGTTGTTTAGCGACCACTTTTGCCTCCCCTTTGCATCCACTTCGCCCATCTTGGCTCTGTCAAATGAACCATGGATTCCGAAGGCCTTTACGGAACCCGAAAGTCTCCTCATCACTTCCTTGCAAGAGGACCACCCGCCCCTTTTTGTTGCTCCACAATGGTGTCTAGTAGTTGAAATGAATTCACCCGATACACCTCCTCATCACTACTAGAAATGGCCTTGACAAGTTGCATGGAGTTAGCTCGAGGCACCTCCTCTCCGTCGGAGTCCTCTCCTCTAACCCGCAATGTGGACACCTTGCCTTTGCTTGGGCACTCTCTTGCAAAGTGAGATCCTCCACAAATGAAGCACCCCGAAGTCTTCCTCGGTTGTGATTGATCACTGTTAGTAATTTTACCACTTACACGCAAGTGCACGTGTCGCTAACAAAGTAATAGAGTAAGTAGAGTATCGATCCCACGAGGATATTCTAATTGTAATTAAATTGCTATAACAATTTTATAGAAATATTCAAATGATAAATAAAATTAATTGAAAATAAATTCAGAATTATAATGAAACAGCGTAAATTAGAATAAACGAGGTAAAAACAATAAAAGAAGGCCTTGGCTAGGATCGATTTCTTCGTTACGATGATTTTACTACTGATGCTGTGGTAATGCTCTGCAGCATTATCTAAAAAACAGCAAGAATAAAAATATTTTCTAGGATTCTTTCGAATTGCCTAGGTAAATTCAAATCAGAATTTCTTTCTACCTTGAAAGAATGTGACTAAAATTGAATTTCCGATATGTGCTATTCTTATCGCCAATCAAATTACTGTTAACTACATTGTAACAAAGTAATTTAATTAATTATTCATGCATCTAAAATTTATATTTATCTGTCGATACAATATAAATATGATTTGTCAACCTATCTATCGATATGATCTGACTTAGCAAGGAATATCACAAATAATTGTTTAATAAATAAAAATGCATTAGCTATGCTACAGTATTCATCACAGAACGGCAAGAATTCTTATATTTCTAGGGTTCCGTCGAATTGCCTAGATAAATTCATTTTAGAATTTTCTTTTCGATTTTGAAAAGACAAAAACTTAATCTGAATTTTCTTGTTAACCTATTCTTAAATGCCAAATAGATTAATGTTAGCTACTTTGCAACACTTTTAATCTATTCAATTTCTCATGCATCTTTAATTCCTATTTACCTATCGATACAATAGAAATATGTGAAATCAAAATTGTCTATCGACATAAATTGATTTGAGCAGTTCAAATCATGAGAAATCGTTCAATGAAAAATACGTAGCATTCACAAATCAGAGTAAAAACATGTAACGAGTACTTTCTCTCCTAACCAAGATAAAAGATTTAGCTACTATGCATAATTAAAATAAAACTAAAATAAATTGTGTTCATAAGAAATAATGCAAAAAATAGTAAAAGATGAAGGAGAAGAACAAAAATCCAAAAGCAGCGCGCCGGTTCTCCTTCAAAGCTCAGAACTTTTTTCTCCACAGCCGCGTCAGGTCTTCTCTAGGATATCTCCTTCTCTGGAACTCCCCAAAAAGGGTATATTTGAATATCTCCCAGAAAATAATATTAATACTCCCTAGATCCACTCTTCTCTCTGCGTAAGGAGTTGCACCAGAATTGGTTTTCTTCAAAAGGAATATCTCTTTTAATTCTCCATGCAATCTTCTCTTTCTCTCTCCAATTTCCATTAGATTTAATTGCTTTTGTCATCTAGTGCTGCCCTTGATAGTCTTCTTCCGCTGCCCAAATTGTTTACTGCTTCCGCTGCCCAGCTGCCCAGCTTCCTTTTTAGTCTTCTTCTACCCAAATTGTTTACTGCTTCCGCTGCCCAAATTGTTTACTGCTTCCGCTGCCCAGGTTTCTTCTCTTTCCTTTCTAGTCTTCCGCTGCCCAGCTGAACAGTGCTCTCTTCCGCTAGTTTTTATTTCTTTTATTTCAGCGTCTTCCGCCATTAATTCTAAATCCATATCTTCCATGATTCCAACAATTTCTCTCTCCATAATCAGTAGCAAATTTCCTCAATTTACGTGATTTGCTTCTTTTCCATAATCTTCAGCTTTTGAATTTGATTTTCCCTCTAATAAAATTACATTTAAATATGAAAATATAAAATTCAAAATAAGGAGAAAAATCTGCTTTTAATAGAGAATTTGCATGAAATATATTAAATTACATTAAGACACAAATGCTGCAGCACTATATAGAAATTTCAGTAAATTCATATCAATTTAATATTACAATCATTCAATTCATATAAGTTTTCTTATGTAAAATTAGTATAAAATGACTCTAAAATAAGAGTCATCAATCACCTCCCACCGACTTAAAAGCACCTTGAGATGTTTTCCCCTTCTCGTTGCTCTCACCATGTGCCTTACCCAAATGTTTTTCCTCCTTCCCTTTCTTCTCGGATGAGGACATGGCTTTGTAGTCCACCAAACTCTCGGCTATAGAAATGGCCGATTGAACGTCCTTTACCCCATGCCGCCTCAACTCCACTTGAGCCCATGGTTGAAGACCCGCCACAAAGTTAAATAACTTGTCACTCTCGTGCATCTCCCGAATATCAAGTAGAATAGAGCTAAATTCCCTTACATATTCGCGCACCGAACCCGTTTGTTTAAGCCCCCTCAAAGCTTCCTTAGCCGTCCATTCCGAATTAAGAGGTAAGAACCGATCTTTCAACTCTCTTTTGAAAAGCTCGAAAGTGTCAATTCGTGGCTCCATGTGTTGGATTTGTCGCCACCATAACTTGGCATCCCCCACCAAGTACATGCTCGTGATCATGACTTGATTCTCCTCTTCAATTCTGGCCACCATGAAGTATTGCTCCATGTCCCAAAGAAAGTTCTCAACCTCCTTTGCACTGCGGTCTCCATTATAAGGTTTTGGCTCCGGAACCTTATATTGTGTGGCCGAGGTTCCCAACCTCGGACTTGAACCACCAACCGCCTCCTTGCCTATCCGAGCCAACCCTTTGTCTATCCTCTCGATAGAGCCCTCCATGCGTTGCTCGATAGCAAGAATATCCGCCCCCACCGATGCTTGGAATTCATCCAACTCCAATCTCATCGTTCGGTGACCCACGATCAATGGCTTGTCCTCCGATGTCACCATTGAAACGCCCATTAGGCTCTCCAACACTTCGAGCCTCTCAAGAATAGCCTCCAAGGTTCCTTGTGGAAGAGAATCCATCTATTTGTGGTCGGTTTGTTCCCAACGAAACCGCGCTCTGATACCAAGTTGTCACACGATTAAATTCTTGCCGGAATTTTCACCGAGTGATGGCGCCAAGTCCTCGACTAGGCCAGCCCCTCCTTTCAATAGTGCGGAATATAAAAGAGACAAAGTGTTTACGGGAAAACTCTCCCAACCCTCCTTGATTTCCGAAAACAAGAACTAGGAAACAATTTCTCTCCAAGGCACACCACAATGCTCAAGACACTCAAACTCGAAGTTTATGTCTTGGCTTGGTTGCTCATGGCCTATTTATACACAAATGGCCAAGGCCATATACATGAATCCTCATAAAGGAGCACTAACATAAATGAGAGCACTAACATGAATGTGAGCACTAACATGAATGTGAGCACTAACATAAATACCCTTCTACCTTCTTGCGTGGGCCTGCCCCATCGGCCCAATGCTCGGCCCAGCGCCATATGCGCCTGGGCCAGCGCCATATGCGCCTGGGCCAGCGCCCAGCGCCCAGATTTGGACTGCCCCACTCCAAGTGATCCAGCCCGCATGCTTCAAGTGCCCACCAACACTTGGAATATTTTAGCACGCCTAAGGAGGATGCCTCGCCCCTCCTTCCTTGGGCCCTTGGCCCATGTTTTTATGCATCATGAGAAATGGGGCATAACATCCACCCTTACCATAGTTTATTTTATATTATATATTTCTTTTAATGTACTAATTATGTTGTATATTTAATTGAATTAAAGTAATTAACGTGTTTTTATATTTAGATGTACTTTACTTTTCATTTTATGTTTTGATGTTTATTATACGTACTGGATTCTAGTTGTTGGGTCTATATTTGTGATTTGAATTTGCAGGAATTGTTACAAACGAAACTCTGTCCATTTTTCAATTTTTTTATTTAAATAAACTGAAACAGATAAATAATTCTAATTTGAATAACATTTAATATATAAGTATTCTTAACATAAACTAAAATAAAAAACATTTATTTAAAAAAAATTACAATTCGAAATATCTTCGGGTTGTAAAAGCTTAATGCGTGCAATTAAAATTAAATCACGTGTTTAATGAATTAATTAATTAAACTACGTAATGTATTTATTTAATTAACCAATTACAAACATTACATTCAATGATTTCTACCTCGGTCTCTCATCGTAGATTCCTATGTCTCCTCAAATTCATTGAAACTAATAAACGTGTCTTGTGCAGCAGCGTTTGAAGTGGATCCTCAGTGAGGACAAGTGCGAATGTTATGCCCTTGCTGCCGACATATTTCACACATCATCTTCGAGTTCTCTTACTAATTTTCAAACTCGATGGCTCGTCGACATCTTGCACTCTTGTCTTTTTCGGCCTATTAGGTTGGCGATGTCTTTTTGGCGGCATGGTTGCTGTCATAGCCGGCCAAATCCATTGGGTTTTTCCACAAACAAAAATCCATTGGGTTTTCTTCACATACCGGTAAGCTTTCCACCTCATTAATGTCTGATCCGACCAGTGTTTGCAGCTCCTTGTCTAGAGTTACAGATGTCGAATACGCCTCTATTTCTTCATTATCGGTATGCGAATACCAATCTATATCGACATCAAAATTTGTTGACTAATTTAAATCGATAAATCTTCTTGAATCCATCGTCTTAAAAGAAAAATGAAGAATAAATAATAATTCAGAAATAATAAATTAGTAAATAGTAACAAAATAATTAGGAGTGAAATACACATATCAATAATTAATATAAAAAATATCTCTACAAGAATTTAAAAATATTAATAAATAATTCAGAAATAATAAAATAGTAAATAGTAGCAAAATAATATTTAATGGAATACACATCAATATTCATGGATAATACCTTTTATTTCAGTACACCACCAATTCAGAGTATATTCCCAAAAGAAATTTCGAAACAAATCATTCAAGGTAATAAGAGAGGGGAGTGATGGAAGTGAGAAGCAAGAGGAGGAGGATGCGTGCTTAAATAGGCACTACAACGGTCGACCATATTCATATAACGGTTGACCGTTCTAGCTCTCTTCAGTAAATGTTCGCCAACAGTATACTCCGTGACCTGAATATTTAAGAGACTTCACATGATAGGCAGTCGACTGCCTCAAAGCAGGCAGATAATTGCATTACGCTGGGACCGTGTGAGGGTCTGCACCCCCTGCATTGTTCTAAATGCAGTTAACTGTCTCAAATGAGGCGGTTAACCGCATAACGGTTAACTGCATAACCCCCGCATTATGCGGTTAACCGTATAAGGCATGCAGTTAACCGCTGCACCCAGCGTGGGGGTCAGCAGTTAACTGCAAGTTTTTTTTTTGCACTTTTGAAAGTTTAAGATTTTTTATGAACTTTTTTGATACTTCAAGCTTTTTTATGCACTTAATCTTTTAGCATAACTAATCTAGAATGATGACCAAAATAGTATCTGGACTCTTAATTCGGCTACTATAATATTATCCGTTTTATCCAAATTACTCACTTCTTGTCGTTCTTGCTTTCTCCTAAAAATCTATTATATAATAGATATAAAATATAAGATAAATATATTTTTTTTGGATTAAGTGCATAAAAAAGCTCGAACTATGGAAAAAGGGCATAAAAAAGCTTCAACTATATAAAGTGCAAAAAAAAGCTCTGTGGGGGACCGCTCACCCCCCGCAGAGAGTGCAGCGGGTACCCGCCTCATTGAGCGGGTACCCGCCTGACGCGGGGGGTCAGGCGGTTACCCGCCTGACCTCCCGCCTTTGTTTTCGCTCGTCTACTTTTCTTTTCTCTCTCTACGCATCTGTCATCTCTCTCTCTCTCAAGCTTTTTTTTCGTAACTCCTGCGGGGGATGCACTTAATCCTTGTGTTGATTCAGCAATTTCAACAACTCCGTCACCTTCTCCTTCGTCCTCTCCCCGCAACCAACCTGCAAAATCACCAGAAGCTTCTGAAAACCTCCCAATTGAAGCGCTTCCACCATAGCCTCGTCCTTCTCTTCTTTCCTTCCGTTTTTGCAGAGCTTCCAGAGGATCGAGATGGAACACTCCGTCGCCATTTCTGAGATCCGCAAGATTTTCTTCACCAGAACCAGCATTGATAGAGCGTTTTCGTACATCTCTGTTCTTCCTTTGCTGGAGTCGCAGATTCGATCGAGTACTGCCAGAGATTTCTCGCAGACGCTTTTTTCTGAATCGGCGAGGAGGTCAAGAAGGACAGCCACGAGACCTAATTCAATGAACTTCTCTGCAATTTTCTGGCTGGATTCCGACGGAGAAATCAGGTGGAAAATCACTGTTAATGATGCTTTTGTGGCTGTGACATTGTGAGGATCTTTCAGTATACTAACTAACGATTCGATCCAATTCTGCTACTTTACGGCCATGGATTCGATCCATCGAAAGAAGCTGTTTCAGTACCAAAACTGCGTTCTGCTTCGCTGAAAGATCTTTCCCTTTGAGAAACGACACTAAACAATTCAAGGAGGATGAAGATCCGAGCTGATTTTGAGCTTCTGAAATAATATATTGGGAGTTTTATATTTTACTGAGATTTAGTCGAGAGAGAGAGAGGGAAAGATTACGTACAAAACCATTGGACTCATTCCAGAAAAATAAAAACTCAGATGGCATCCAAAAAAGCAAAAAGCAACGAGCGAAGAACAAGGCAGATTAGAGAGAAAAATGAACATGAAAATGAAAATCGTTCCTTCGCTCCCCCGTCGTAACGTCACATTATGATCTGAAAGCCAGGAGTTACAAAAAAAAAAGCTTGAGAGAGAGATGACAGATGCGTAGAGAAAGAAAAGAAAAGGAGACGAGCGAAAACAAAGGCGGGTACCCGCTCAATGAGGCGGGTACCCGCTGCACTCTCTGCGGGGGTGAGCGGTCCCCCGCAGAGCTTTTTTTTGCACTATATATAGTTGAAGCTTTTTTATGCCCTTTTCCCATAGTTCGAGCTTTTTTATGCACTTAATCCTATTTTTTTTTCATTTCTTGAAATTTAATAACATCTGACTTTAATTCATTGAAGTGTTTTAAGTTTAATTTTTTTAAATATCTTCGTTTAAGTCATTAAATTTAATGAAAAAATTGGATTATATTTCATATATCCATATTAGATTGTTAAAGTTCGGTGTGACCAAAATTCTAATTGAGCTGAGTTAGGTTCGTATATCAATATTAGAGTTTTATGTTTTCTTTATATATTGATGTTTGAGTCTCAAAACTTATTGTACTTATTTTTTATTAGTGAATTTCTTCTATGCACATGATTTTTTTTTCCATTTAAGATTTTTCACGTAAATTTTTGTGTCTATGTATTTCTGTATTTATTTTTTTTATGATTATCATTGTTCAATTTTCAATAATTTATAACATAGGTTTGGTTTCCAAAATTCAGAGTAAAGATGAGAGTTTCTTACTAGGATCGAATTATTTTTTCCAGTTTACAATTTCGATCAGTAAAATTTGCAAATTTTATTGGAAAAAGAAATAATTGAAAAAAAAAAGAAATTTTTAAATTTCCTTTTCACGTCGCTGGTTTCTTCTTCATCAGAGAAAGAGAAACACTAAAGCGCCGTGTCGTCGCCGACCGAAGAGGAGAAGGAAGTCTCCAACACCGCTGCCGATCGAAGAAGAGAGGGAGAAGAAGTCACCCCGCCGCTTTTCGATCGAACAGAACTCGCCGCCGAGCAAAAGGGGAAACCCTAACCTGCCGCCACTGCTGTCGCCGAGCATCGAACAGAAGACAGCAGCGAACTGTCTCCGTACGCCGTTCTCCGACGACGAGCTGTCCGACAGATGCCCTAGGTGATTTTTGCGCGCGCTGGAAAATCCAAACTGCACGCCGACGATCTGAAGCCGAAAGTTCTTTGCTTTGTTCCCACCGATCTCCACAGAACAGTGCCGACCGATTCGCCCAAAGACTTTGCTCCGATTTGCTGCCGTTGAGGAAATTTTGTGCTTGGGCTATTCTGGTTCAAAATATTTGTTGAATTATTGATATTTTGAAATTATTTGGAAGATTGATTGTCGAGTTATTCGCGGAAGATATATGATTTTTGGGTGAAGTATTTTATTGGTTCAAATATTTTGGGCTCAGATAATTTGTTGGGTAGATTTATTTTAGGGTAAAATGCATTTTTTGGACTCAACTATCGGTTGAGTGCAAAAAATGGATCCAACTTTGTTTTCGTGCAAAAACTGGCTCGAAGTATTGAAAAGGGGCCAAAAATGGCTTTGCGGGTACCCGTATACCCTCCGCGGGGAGTGATCCGGGGAGAACGGGTACCCGCGTTCTGAGAACGGGTACCCGTTCTCCCTCGGGGGCGTTTGAGAGGGTGAAGACCCCCCGCGTAAACTTTTCTGAAGGGAGAACGGGTACCCGCGTTCTGAGATCGGGTACCCGTTATCCCTTCATAAATTTGAACATAAAGAGAAATTTTTATAAATTAATTTTAAAAAATATCAAACGATATTCAATTTACTTGAAATTTTTACCACATATGTACCACATCATGGAAAGATAATCTTAAAATTTTCGTAATTTTATAACACTTGTGTGAGTTATTATAATTTTGTTTATAAAATAAATATCTAAATTTATAATATATCGTACAAGTATTCTAAAATCACAAAAATTTTCAGATTACCTTCCCATGATGTGTTGAACATGTGGTAAAAATTGCAAGAAAATTAAATATCGTTTAGTATTTTTTAAAATTAATTTATAAAAATTTCTCTTTATGTTCAAATTTATGAAGGGAGAACGGGTACCCGTTCTCAGAATGCGGGTACCCGTTCTACCTTCAGAAAAGTTTCCGCGGGGGGTCTTCACCCTCTCAAACGCCCCCGAGGGAGAACGGGTACCCGTTCTCAAAACGCGGGTACCCGTTCTCCCCGGATCACTCCCCGCGGAGGGTATACGGGTACCCGCAAAGCCATTTTTGGCCCCTTTTCAATACTTCGAGCCAGTTTTTGCACGAAAACAAAGTTGGATCCATTTTTTGCACTCAACCGATAGTTGAGTCCAAAAAATGCATTTTACCCTTTATTTTAAGTTTTGTAGGTGATTAATATCGTTTTTTGGGATTCAAATATTTAAAATTTAAAATTGTGGAATTAGATATTATGGTGAAACCGGTATTCGATCAGATTTGATATGTCATTATTGCATTGGAATACAAAGTTTCAATTATGACAATTGAAGATGCGAGATTTGCTTGCACATATGGATCTAGAAGACGGTTATTTTGGCTCCATATAATACTCATGTTTTTAAGTGAAGAGGAGAAAATTCAGAAAGATAAAAAAAACTCTATCTACTATACGTCTGCATTTGTCAAATTAGATTTTCAAGACGTTCTGAATGAGCAAATTGATGCCAAATTATGGATAAAATTAGAGTAATTATATATGAAGAAAACATTGACGAGTAAGTTGCATTTGAAACAACAATTGTATTTTCATAATTTAATGGAAAATAGTTTAGTTGAAGAACACTTGACTACATTCAAGAAATTAGTTTCAGATTTGAAAACTATGGGATGCAGGTACAATGAGGAAGATCTGGGGTTAATTCTACTGTGCTCGTTGTCTGCTTCATATTGTTTTTTCAGAGATACGATTTTATACAGTTGAGAAAGTCTATCTTTGAAAGAGATTTATGGAGCCTTATTATCAAAAAAGAAGATAAAGTAGATTGTTGTTAGATCTAATTCTTAAGGAGAGGGACTCATTGTTCGGAGTAGAATAAGAGAGTCAAACAACAAAAACAGTGATAAAGTTCAACATTCGAATAGCAGATCAAAGTCAAGGAACTAAGATAGAATATGTTACTTCTGTCAGAATCAGAGGCATATTAAATCTGAGTGTAAGGAATTGCAAAATATTAAGAGAGCCGCTGAAAAGAGAAAACAACTGATGACGTCCGATGAAGTTGTTGCCACATAAGAAGAAGACTATAGTTATGGAGATCTTCTAATTGTATCAAAAGGAAATTCAAAACTAAACAAGGATTGGATTATGTATACAGTTGTTTGTTTCATGTGAGTTACAATCGAAATTGGTTTTCAACATATGAGAATATATCTGAAAGTGTTGTGTTAATGAGTAATAACACACTTTGCAAGGTAGCTGAGATTGATAATATCAAAATCAAGATATTTGATGGAGTTATGAGGACGCTGGGTAATGTGCGACATGTTCCGGAGTTGAAGAAAAATTTGATATCGTTGAGTACTTTAGATGCAAAAGATTACAAGTACAACGTTGTAGGTGGAGTTGTAAAAATCAGTAAGGGTGCTCTCATCTTGTTAAAAGGACACAAGAAGTCTACAAATTTGTATGTATTACAGGGTTCTACAGTGACAGATAATAAAACTGTTAAGTTTGTGAATTAACCTTTTAAGAGATTGGTTGAGAAAACTCGGAAGAAGTCAGGTTCTTAAGTGAAATTCAAGTTGAGATCTAAAAATGCATCAGAGCTGGTGAGTTAGCCTATTACAGATGTTCAATTATGAATTTCAGTTTGACGTCAGTGTGGTTTCGTCAAAGAAAAAACCAAGTGGAAGATTAAATCTCTAGGGCGATATGGTAAAACTGTGGGTTGTGCATTAAACGTGTTCGATGGTAACTATTCTAGTGGGGAGTCTTCAATGCGTTTACATGTAGTTCGTTGTGACAATTCTGATAGTTCAATGATACCATGGAGGAGGAGATATGATTTTGTAACACCCGACATTTTGCCTATGTAATTATTCCCCGAATATGTATGCGGATGTACTCCAATATTAATGCAATGACTATTTTTAATGAAATTTTCGGAGTGTTCAATTGAATGAGAGTGATTGTAAAACTGATTCGACGAACTAAATAGAAATTTAGTTAAAAACCAATAGAATGACAAATTAGGAAGGAATTAAGGTTGGTGGGAGGAAACCAGTAGATGATTGACACTTGGCAAAACTTATTGAAGGAGCTAATGCCTTTTCTCTTCCATTCTTCCTCATTTCTCTTCACACTACGTGAAACACTCTTCTGTTTTCTCTCTTCTAGGCGCCTGAGACAAATTTCCAAACTTTGTTTCTTCCGTTTCTTTCGGTTTCCTTCAGTAAAGGTAAACCCTTTTTCACTAGTTAACAAGTTTAGGTTAGTTAAACGTTAGTTTTCTTGAAGTTTAAGTTAATGTCCGATTTTGCATGCTTTAGGTTCGCGAACCACCGTTGTTGTGCGCGCTTAGCTTGCTGTATTTCGGACAACAAGTAAGTTTATACGTATAAGTTTGGCCCTTAAGGCCCTACAATACGGAGGTACTATGTTTTAAGTTGTCGGGGTTTCTGTTGGGTAGTTAAACCATAGGTTATGTTTTAAGATAAATGTGTTTTATTTTATATTCTACTTATTATTCTGTCGCCTGTCTATGAATGTTCATGCATACACGTTTTCTCTGAAAGTCATGAAAATATTTTATGCACACGGTTTGAAGTTAAGTAAGATAAAACCTGTAATGAAATGTATGGTTAAGTGTGGACGAGGACTGACATCCTGTCATGTACTCCTGTTATGTCCTGTTGTGGCATGTACTCCTGTCGCGCCAACTCTTCTTCCCACTTATACCTTCCTGTCCAGTGAAATGTAATGTAATGTTTATGTATTTGAAAATGTTAATGCATAGCACGTACATCACTTTGCATTGTATGTTCTTAGTGAGCTCTAGGCTCATAGTTGAACTCTCTGTTGTAGGTATGGATCCTCCAGATGTGGACATTGTGCCTCAGGATGAGGAATTAATGTAGTTGGCGGGATGAGCTCACAGGGTGGTTGCTGCAGTCAGGCAAGTGTGAGAGTGTGTTTCTGAAAGTTATGTCAAGTCTTGTATAGTTTTTTTTTTGGAAATTCTCAAACCGATGTATAGAGTTTGCGTTTATGTTTTAAAACTTCTGTTTTGGAGAATTTTGGAAACATATGTCAAGTTCTATACAGCCTCTGTGAATTTAAACGTTGTATTGAATCTGTTGATGTATTTAAAACCTCTGTATTTGACAGTTGAATGTATGATTTGAATTATTCTGGAACTGCTTGGAATCTCTCCTTTTAGGTTATGCATGGATTGTTTCAAATTTTAAATCGATCCATGCAGTTAGATTTTTGAACTTCTGTTGTGTCTCCATGCATGGATTGTTTCATGCTTTCTGTTTTATGTCTCTTTGTAAAATAGTCGTCCATTCCGTCTTTAAATTTTATCGTCCATTATGCCTTCAGTTTCTGTCTTTCCAGTTTTCCAGTATTTGGCTAAGTGTTAGTTGTCCATTTTGCTTGTAAAACAGTCGTCCACAGCCACTTCTGCCCTTTGAAAACCGTTGTCCATTTTGCCTGTAAAACAGTCGTCCACAGCCACTGCAGTTCTGTTATCCACAGCCACTGCACTCCTGTCGTCCACAGCCACTGCACTTCTATCGTCCACAACCACTGCAGTTCTGTTGTCCACAGCCACTGTAGTTCTGTTGTCCACAGCCACTAAACTCCTGTCGTCCACAGCCACTGCACTTCTGTTGTCCACAGCCACTGCACTCCTGTCGTCCACAGCCACTGCACTTCTATTGTCCACAGCTTCTGATTTTCTGTCTTTCGATTCTATTTTCTATTAAAGTTTTAAAAGTAAAGTTAAAAAAAAATAAAAATAAAAAATAAATAAATATGTCTCGTTTTAAAATGTCCGGAGTGATGGCTTGGCTCTCGGGTCCCGATCGGGACCGGGTCTTAGGCTGTCACAGATTTCTTCTCAAGTATGTCTCTCAAGTTTAAGCAAGACTTAAACTTGATCGGTATCGGTTGCTGAGTTGGCCCACCAAGGGCCTTTGTGGAAGAGAATGTTATTTTTAATAGAATTTTGCAAATTTGTTTTCTTGCATTGGAATTTCTTTGAAGATGGAGATTGTCAGAGTTCAGTGTTCTAGATTCGCTTTGGGTTGGACCTAGTAGCTTATGTTGGATCTCTCATGTGGAATTCATGTTAAGTTGGAGATTGTTAGAGTTCGGCGTAATCCGAATTCTAGTTAGGCCGAGTCAGACATTTATATCAATATTAGGATTTTATATTTTCTTTATAAATTGATACTTGAGTCGCAAAATTCATTGTACCCTGATTTTTTATTAGTGAATTTCTTCTATGTCTGTGGTTTTTTTCCCATTTAGAATTTTTCACGTAAATCTTACTGTCCTTGTATTTCCGTGTTTATTTTTGTTTTCTCGATTATTATTGTTCGATTTTCAACCCAGACAAATATACGTAGTTAAACTAAATGGATTTTTTTTCTTGGGGCATTGTTAAACTAGATTAATTAAGAAATGCTTTATTTAGTTTGAAAATAACTAAATCGAATCCGACTTAGATAAATAATGCGGCTAAAAGATAATTTTGTTACCATTTTATAGTCATATTTAATGACAAACGAAAGTAAAAGTATGATCTCACCAAAGACTCATATCACACCAAAGACTTGCAAAACAATTGAAATAAAATTTATGAACTCTAGCAGTAATCAAAATAATCAGAAACAATGTATACTATTTGATCTAACAAAGTGTATCATCTACATTTTATAGGTAAAATTCTTCGCATGTTAGTAGGTGGGATAACATCATTCCATATTATTAATTTATATTCATTCACTTTGAAGAAACGTAGTATTGAATATAAATTCAAAGTACTACTAACAATATTAATTTTTAAATTTTATCTTGACAGTACAAATATTGTTTATAATGTCACGATCTAAGAGAGCTACGACAAAAACATGAAAAATAATACAGCCACTGACAAAGATATCACCCACGTATCCCAAGCATTAGTGTAAGAGGTGCACGAAGGACATAAAAAATCATGAGATAATGAGAAATAATTTGATCAAATTTGGAGATTTTGACCTGAGATGACAACATTGTAAACTACAACATAACAACCCAACTGCAGGGTCAAGCAAATCGGTATCATTAGAGATATAATAAAATAAACATGCAGAAAAATGTACATTTATCTAATAAAAACTAGCATGACGTGAAACATTACATGTTAGTAGTGTTTGTACTGATAAGGGTTTGAAAAACAATGAGATGCACAATCAACGATAAATAACACTTACACTTTAACTAGTGTCTACCACTCGTAAACCAACCTGTGAGTCCTCCACATCTATATTATAACTAACATCAGCATACATTTTAACATCTAAAAATAATTGTGAGATCTCAAAAATGAGATAGAATTGAATTTGGTGGTGCACAAAATAAATTCTTACATGTCAAAAATGGGCATGAGGCTGCGACCACCCGCACCCAATACTATGGGTGGGTGCGGTTTGGTTCTGCTTCGGAATTGGAATCGGACCACGGTGTTTGAGATTTTTTTTAAAAATCTCGAAACCATCATTGGGAGGAATCGAGACTGACTATAATCGGACTGAACTTTTCGATCCGGTCCCCGTTCCTCTCATGTAAAAAAAAAAAAAAAAAAAAATCATATTTTCAACTTTGCAATAGCTTTTTGAACAAATTCCTCGTTATCAAATCAAACAAATTCATAGCCTTTGGATTGATCAGATTGGTCAGTGGCCAACTTACAGGAGACTACGTTCCCAAATGCAGAAAACGTCTCCTGTAATGCTTTGTGATCAATCGCCTTGTCCAAATTATGTTAGTTCAATTGAGAAAAGTCTAGCTAAAATTAAATAGTGATCATATGGGAGCCCATAAAAAGAAATCCATATTAAGAAAAAATTGATACCTTAATAAAGATATTTCCAACACCATTTTTTCGGATGCTGGGTCACGACGACAATACATTACTCGGATGGGCTTCCCATTTATAGGTGTAAAGTTCAGAACATCCATCGCTCTTGCACCTATCATCTAATCCGGCACAGCATTTTTAGAAACAAGAAATGCCAAATGCAAAAGAATAAATATGAATCTATCTGCAGCTGAAGTGGAGCAATAATGGGTAGTGCCAATAAATTTTGAAAATGGAAAAAAATTCTTAGTTTTGCAACGTCAATAATAATAATATGATAGTAGAATACAGAAACACATAAAGAACAAGCAATATATGATTTAAAATTTCTCAAGTACACAATGTGGTGAACATTCCTTTGTTATCTCCACAACGTACTAACATAAAACAGATTAAGATCATAAATTTTGATCTACATCAATTTAGATAAATTACAAAATCAACATTAATTTTGATACAAATTTCTTATGCATAAATAAACTACAACATCAATTCATCAATGCATATATTTTGAATCAAAATAAATTAAATCAGAAAAATCAATTTGTATTTTGTAAAGTGTGCTGACCGCTCTATGTTGCATCAATTTTGAATTTTTGATAATAAAAAAATCACTCACCTAGTCACCTCCTGGCTTCAGGAAAACAGCAAGTGCGAAGAACTGAAGAGTTGCAATGAGTCTGCGGCAGTTTGGCGTCCTGCAAATCGCAAAGGGCAGTGTGCAGTTTGTTCGGACTTCAGCGAAGGTGTGTGAGCCGCGAGGTTGGTTCTGACTTCGACGAAGGAACTGGCATCGGCGTGGCGTGGCGTGGCTGTCGTCTGGGTGCTGGGTGTCGGCGACTAGGTCTTTGGCTCGGCGAAGGATGAAGAACTGAACTGAATAGTGAAGAAGGCAACGCGTCCCACGATTTTTCTCCTCCGTGACTTAGGATTCAAAGATTCAAAAGTCAAAACTGAACCGATTATTTATTTTTTTTTTTTTTCAGTTTTAGATAGTCCGGTTCTTGATTTTTCGAGACGATTTCTTGGTACCGAGACCGTTTTAGTACCGACCGAAATCGAACCAAAACTCTTGGTCTGTTCTGATTTTCCGACTCTTGTATAGTTCTGCCCACCTCAACCCCAGTACAACTAGATCCGCGACTCCCAAATTTTGGGGGCAGAAATGGCAATACCTTTGTGCTCGATACATGTTTGTGTCAGCTTCACAATGTCACCTCTACGGCACAGCGTGCAAGTGTTGCAAAATTAAAAATCATGGAAATTCATCCATCGCCCAGATAGGTTTTCTTCACACCCTCGATTTCGACAATTATATTTGTTGCGTCGTCAAGCATAGTGGTGCCAGGCGTTCCACTTTTGGTTCCGACTCATGGCCAAATGAAGTTATTCTTCATAATCTAATCTTTCTCTAATTTCTCAAAATTGATCAGCATTAAACGCAAGTCAAACATATGATTATCCAACTTGATCTTGAATTTTTTTTATAACTATTATGAATAGACATGTCTAAATCATTGGTTTATAATTATAGTTCTCAAAATTTTGAATCACGAATATTGTCTCTCACTAAACTGCTACTAACCTTTACCAAATGATACCATTTATAAAAAACTATGGCTAGGGTTGTTCAAACCAAACCATAACGGGTGAACTAGACTGGAACTAATTTTAAAGAACCACCACTCGGTTCTAATTTTAAAAAACCAAAAATTTTAGTTTGGTTTTGATTTTAAAATATAGAAACTGGACCAAACCAAAAAATCGATTAAAATAAAATTTAATTAAAATTCTATAAATATAAAATAAATATTAATAAATTATTCACTAAAACGTTATTCATAATTTTAAAAATCAAATCTCACAATTGTTTAAAATTTAAAATTTTTTATTGTTACCTAAATTGTAATTGAATTATTGTATAATTATCAATCAAAATTATTACCTAATTAATAAGATTATTGAATTACATTAATTAGTTGATTATATCTGTTAGTCAATATAATATTGAAGTATATTAATTAGTAATTAGATTGCCAGATTATTACCAAAATTAGTAATTTGATTATTGAAATGAATTAATTAACTATGGTAATAACTTTAATTAGTATTTAGATTATTTTTATATTTTAATAGACTCATGATTTAATAATTTTTTATTTTCAAAGATATTAATTGGGATTGATATGCAACCAAACTTGAACTGACCAAGAATTTTGGTTCATTTCTGGTTCGGTTTCTAATCTTGGACGGTTCAATTTCGATTTTATGTTTTTGAGAATAAAAAGAAATCGATTCAGTTCTGTTTGATTAGAGTCTAAACCCGAACCAAACCTATTTTTGCTCACCCCTAACTTTGGCTTGTCAAATAGAGAACCTTTCATGTTAGAGTTGCCCCTTCTATGACCCATGATTCAAATAAATTTGACGCAATAGCATTTTCAATTAGTTGAGGTTAAAATAATGCACATCCAAAATTAAAAAAAAAAAAATTGGTTGATGCATGTCATATTAAAACATTAGAGTTCACGTAATCATTTCCTTGTATCCAATAACAGTAACATTAACAGACATTATATTGGATGCAATCTAAATAATCGATGGAGATAAACATCATTGCATGAACAATTGAAGCTTAAATACAAAGATCTTGATGAAACAATTAATAATTTTCTCGATTTCAATTTGAGTCTTTTTCTATTCTTCAACACATTAATGTATTGATGCATACCACATGAGATTACTACATATGCAAATCAAGGTGCAACCAAACCCCAAATCAAGGACCATTAAATTTATAAGATATAGGAGAACCAATGACAAGGTCAAAACGAAAAAGATGCACAAAGTCTTACATAATTTGATCATGGAGACCGAAGAGAAAGAGTCATCGCAATACGACCAAAATCAATAATTATGCTAAGTATTGATGAGAAACCACTGAGAAAAATGCATGCAAAAGACCAAGAAAACATAGCAATAAAAAAAGTACTGGTTGGAAGGAAAAGGAGCAGCGGGCGCACCATGACAACCATAAGCGCACCATGCCCAATGCACTGCGAGCACACATGAGATTTGTGGGGCGACATGTGTCTGCACCGCAGCCTACCTGCATGTCCACCAACGCCCGCAGCCCGTCAGTGCACCCCGCTCGATCATTGTGCGCGCCCACCCCACTCGTGCACTTGTGATATGCTTCATAGGCCTATAACTCGATCCCAAACCAAGACACAGTCACCATCTATCTTTTTTACTGACATGTGTACTATTTTTGTAGGTGAAGGCCTCTTTGAATACTTGGAATGGGAGCCAAATTCTCTAAACATGGACAAGCCGATGCATGTTCTAGCATGGGAACCGCTTGCCGATTCACCGCACGCTCAAAAGGGAATTTGTCTTCCCGTAATCAACTCTATATAACCAAGCAACTTTGTATTTATTTAATTTTGGCATACATTAATCTTTTTGTAGTTTTTTGACAAATATTAGCCTTGTTATTTGTATGCATGCATGTTAGTTTTAGGTTAGCATGGGTGGCCAAGGTTTGGTGTGCATGATGGACACAGTTGGCGCGCGCGAGAGGAAGTCGTGGCTGAGGAGTGAAGAACCGGATGACGCGCGCAAAAGAAAAGACCTGTCGGTAGCAGCACACGAGGGAGGCTTGGCAAGTACAGAAGATGTACGAGGAGCGTGTAAACCCTCGATGTACGTGGGCCGGGTTGTTACAATAAAAGGCGCCTTTTATTGTAACAACCCGGCCACCGTACATCGATGGTTTACACCGAGCTGTGCGGCCCACGTATATCGAGGGTTTACACCGCCACGTGGCAGCCACACAGGCCCACCACGTGTACTCACAGAACTTTCCCCTCCTTGTAGGGTGGTACTCTTCACTTGTAGCCCAGGTACTTAACCCTGAGGTCCTGGGTTCGAGTGGGGAGGAAGGCAAAAATAACCTACAGGGAGGGGAAAGTTCTGTGAGTACACGTGGTGGGCCTGTGTGGCTGCCACGTGGCGGTGTAAACCCTCGATGTACGTGGGCCGCACAGCTCGGTGTAAACCCTCGATGTACGTGGGCCGGGTTGTTACAGAGCGCGCATGGATCGCTGACGCGGCATGTATAGGAGACGCTGAGGAACGTACACACGGATAGCTGATGCGACCTGTACGGGAACTATTGAGTGTTGCGCGCCTGGATTGCTGACTTATCCAGCACCGCAGCCATTGATTAGCGCATACAGACGAGCGCTCATCCTTACAATGGCCTAGCTATTCTAGATCCTTCTTCCATTTTTGAATTGCTCTAGCTCAGCCCTATTCCAGCTTGGTTGCAAGGCTTTGGCTCGTTCATGGACGTCCACATAGGATTGTTGAAGCATCCTCACTCACCCTAGCATGCGGCCGTGGCACCCATCCAACGACTAGCAAGATTTGGTGCCCGAAACCCTAGCCACCTTAGGTCATATTTAGGCTTATTTTTCTGCATTTCTAACATTCAGTTTTTATTCATACAAAGTGGATTTTCCTCTCAAACTGAAAGAGCAATTGGTTCACCAAAGGTAAGTCTCGGTGAGTAACATCTGAGTGCCTCCATTGTCTTCCAAGCTTTTGGTTGCTTGGAGGCCCTTATTAACACCTTTCTCTTCCCTCCTTCTGTAACACCCCTAATTCCGTACCCGTATTTCCATAAATTTTTATTAACTTTTTTTTTTATATACATTAAACTTATACTTAAGCGGAAACTCAATCAGAATTTAAAACGGAATTGAAATCGGACCTCTAAAACATTTAAAACAAAACGTTTAATAATTAAATAAAGCTTAAAACATTTAATTATTAAACAATTAAAACAATCAAAAGAAGGGAGGGCAGAATCGGAATTCTGCCCTCAAAAGTAGCAGCGACCAGGCGCTGCAATATGCAGCGCTCGGTCGCCGAGTGCTGTCGCTGAGCAGCGATCGATCTCTGCTCGGCAGCAGAGATCGATCGCTGCACTGGAAGGCAACCACAGCGATCGATCTCTGCGCCGTGCAGAGATCGATCGCTGCACTAGGCAGCGATCTCGATCACTGCTAGCTATGGCAGCGATCGATCTCTGCTCTGCAGCAGAGATCGATCGCTGCAAGCATGCAGCGATTTCCTCCTTCAGACTTCCAACCTTCAACACTTATCATTTTTACAGCATTTAACATATCTGTTTGCTCTCTGGAATCCGATTTCCAGAGAGCAAACCTCCTTTTCTTTACACCAAATTTCCATATAACTCACAACTTAAATCTACTTAAATCCAATTTAAACGTATTCTAAACTCAATCGACTCGAGTCGGACTTTGCGAAGTCCAACTGCGTGGGTAGCTCTAAACATCGAGCATAACTGTATCAACCTAAAACCAATCAAAACATTTCCAAAACATTCATTAAACAGTTTAAACCAAAACGTTTTACATACAATTACCAAAACGTTATCTAATCCCTATCCAGATCCAAACAACCTAAGTATACTATACAATTATCAACTCAAAACATCCCAAAATAAACCCAGAGTTCAGACATACATCCCCACGGGTCATATTGCGCCTCGACTGCCCAGCGCACACCCACGAGCATCATCCATCAACTGCCTCCGACATCAGGAGGAGGAACGTCGTCCTCACCTGGATCTACGTCACCTAGCAGATCACCTACACCATACAGACACATATGAGATATTGAAATCTCAGTAAGCTACGTAAATGCAGATGCATGCGTGCGTATGCCATTCAGAAATCATGCTCAGATTCAGATTACAGATACAGAATTACAGATTACAGATTCATTACGTCACAGACAGACAGAATTGTCACCGAAACCTCTACCCACTAAGCGGAGAGGGCCCATCCAGCGGTCGGACTACCCTTTCCACCTAGAGAGGGGGGGGTACACGCTTGCAACACGCACAGCCGTGCCTGAGCCCCATCCCGCGTGACCAGAAACAGACAGATTACGTTTATTCATTCAGATTTCGTTACAGATTTCATTTCAGATATACGTTCCTTTTCTTAAAAACACGTGCAGAAATTCCTTTTCATGACTTTCGAAAACCGTGATGCATGAACAGTTCATATCAGCGGAAAGTAAACAAACAGTTCATATCAGCAGACAATATAACATAACCTATAAACAATTAACCTAACTACCCAACCTAAACAACGTAAAACAAGGAACCCTCAAGGATCCTTGATACGACGACGAAGTATGGTGTAGACCTTTCGGTCAAGCAAGTCACGAGAACTTACCTTGAGCGCGCTGGATCTCAAGCTTCGTCCACTGGAGTCGCGTGTCTGAGGTAAAACACGATATTTGCCGTTAAAACCGAATTAAGCAATTAAACGTCCAAATTAGCAAAACCTTAACTAAAGATACTTCCTAATGCTTTAATTCGATTTATTAAGCTAATTCATCGAGCAATCGAACTTTTTTCCGAAAACCCTAAAATTCTCGGATTTTAAACTTTTTCACGAATCGATTTATCTTCGTCCGATAACGTCCAATACGTTCAATATATACGTAATTATAGCTAACCTATTAATTACGAAGCCTAAATCGCGTTTTTAACAGAAAACCTAATTTAAACCCTAACCCTAAATCAAACCAAAACTCGAAATAAACGACCGAAGACTAAAGCTACATACCGAGGGTAGCGAGAGAGGAAGAAAACGTGAAGGACGGAGGAGGAACGGAAGAGAAACGGAGGTCGGAATCGTTGGAATCGCCGGCGGCCGAGAGAGGGTTTGCTCTCTGTTTTCGTGCGATCGAGAGAGAAAAAGAAGGAAAGAGAGAAAGTGAGGGAGAAGTGAGGGTTTGTGATGTTTTTAATAAAAATTATCTTGCAAATTACCATTTTGCCCTTCTTACTTAAATCTATTTGTTTCGTCCTTCGTTTCGTTAATCGTCCTTCGATTCGGATTTTCGAAAATTCCATATTTTGCCAACAACTCATATTCATCACCAGGGCTTTATTAAAACTGTCCGTTCTCCATTTGGACCTCATTTGTTATTTTTACGAGAACGTCTCTTAAATTACGAAAAGCGTATTTACTCGGAATATAGTGTTTGATCTCCGAAAATTTTCGTAAATTCCTTAAAATTCTTATTATTCGTTAGAATCGTAATGACGCTTTCTTTTTGTGAAACGGACCTGATTTGATATATTTACCAAAAATGCCACTAATAATATAATAATAATATAATCAAAGGTCCGTACAAACCGGATATTACATTCTACCCTCCTTATTCAGAATTTTGTCCACAAAATTAAATTACACAAACAGATCAGGATACTTAGTCATCATATCCTGCTGTCGCTCCCAGGTAGCCTCTTCCACCTCGTGATTCCGCCATAGAACTTTGACTAGCGGAATTTCTTTGTTGCGTAGAACCTTGATGGAATGCTCCAAAATACGTACTGGCCTCACCTCATAGCTCAAGGTAGGCTGCACCTCGATCTCTGTAGTCTCTACGATATGCGACGGATCGCGCAAGCACTTCCGAAGCATAGATACGTGAAATACGTCGTGGATACCCTCCATAGAAGCCGGAAGCTGTAATCTGTACGCCAACTTCCCGATCCTCTTCAGAATAGGAAAGGGTCCCACATATCGAGGGTTTAACTTACCCCTCCTTCCGAATCTCGCAACGCCTTTGAACGGAGAAACTTTAAGGTAAACCTCGTCACCTTCCTCGAACTCTAGCTCCCTCCGTCTAGTGTCAGCATAGCTCTTCTGCCGGCTCTGAGCTATCTCGATGCGCTGTCGGATAACGGCAATCTTCTCTGCCGTCTGCTGCAGAATCTCAGGTCCAACAACGCTGGCCTCGCCAACCTCGTCCCAATACAGCGGAGATCTGCACTTTCGACCATATAAGGCTTCATACGGAGCCATACCGATAGTAGCCTGGAAGCTGTTGTTGTACGAGAACTCGATCAGTGGCAAATACCTGCTCCACGATCCCTGAAACTCAAGCACACACGCTCTGAGCATATCCTCCAAAATCTGATTCGTCCTCTCTGTCTGACCATCAGTCTGAGGATGAAACGCTGTGCTGAAGTTAAGCTGAGTCCCCATAGCTCTATGCAAACTCTTCCAGAACTTCGATGTAAACCTCGGATCTCGATCCGAGACAATAGAAACCGGCACTCCGTGTAACTTCACAATCTCCTGTACATAGAGCTCTGCGAGCTGATCCATAGAAGACGTCATCTTCACAGGCAAAAAGTGAGCCGACTTTGTCAATCGGTCCACAATAACCCAAATGCCGTCATGGCCTCGCGTAGTCCTCGGGAGCCCCACAATGAAATCCATGGAGATCTGCTCCCACTTCCACTCCGGAATCGGCAGTGGTAACAGTGTTCCAGCGGGTCTCTGGTGCTCAGCCTTTACCTGCTGACATACTAGGCAAGTCTCAACGTACTTGGCAACCTCCCTCTTCATGTTCGGCCACCAGAAATGCTGTTTCAAATCCCGGTACATCTTGGTACTCCCCGGGTGCACAGAATATGCCGAGGAATGTGCCTCGGCCAATATCTCCTTCTTCAGATCCTCGTCGCTAGGCACGTACCACCTATGCCTGAACTTCAGAATACCATCCTCCGATAAATGGAAATCCGACGAGTCTCCCAATGTCATACTAGATAGAAGCTCCATACACTCCGAATCACTCTGCTGAGCCTCGCGTATACGATCAAGAATGGTTGGCCTGAGAGAAATGTTGGCAAGCATATAGGACAACTCTGCCACTATCTCCATGTCGAATCTCTCAATCTCAGACCGCAGCGTAACTGACATCGCTGCTAATGATGGCTGACTCACAGAAGGCACTCTACTCAATGCATCGGCTACCTTGTTCGCCTTTCCTGGGTGGTACTTGATATCAAAATCGTAATCATTGACGAACTCAAGCCATCGCCTCTGTCGCATGTTCAGCTCCTTCTGCGTAAATAAGTACTTCAAACTCTTGTGGTCGGAGAATATCTCGCACTGCTGCCCATATAAGTAATGTCTCCATATCTTCAGTGCGAAAACCACAGCTGCTAGCTCAAGGTCGTGTGTGGGGTAGTTCTGCTCATACGGCTTCAGCTGCCGAGATGCATAAGAAATAACCTTCCCCTCCTGCATCAATACACAACCGAGTCCCACTCCCGATGCATCACAATAAACACTGTACCTGACACCTTCATCAGGTAGCGCCAGTACTGGGGCAGTGGTCAATCTCTGCTTTAACTCCATAAAGCTGTCATCACAAGTAGACGACCATACAAACTTCTCGCTCTTCCGAGTCAATCGTGTAAGAGGAAGTGCGATCTTCGAGAATCCCTCTATAAACTTCCGATAATAACCGGCCAATCCGAGAAATCCACGCACCTCACGTACGTTCTTCGGCTGTGGCCAATCTCTGACCACCTGAATCTTGCTCGGATCCACAGAAACTCCGTCCTGTGATATAATATGGCCCAGAAAACTCACTCTGTCAAGCCAGAATTCGCACTTAGAAAACTTCGGATATAGATGATGCTGACATAACGTGCTCAGAACTATCCTCAGATGGTCCTCGTGCTCTTCCTTCGTCTTAGAGTAAACCAAGATGTCGTCGATAAACACCACAACGAACTTATCCAGATACTCTCTGAAGACACGGTTCATCAAGTCCATAAACGCTGCAGGAGCATTAGTGAGTCCAAAAGACATAACGAGGAACTCATAATGCCCATACCTCGTTCGGAACGCCGTCTTCGGTATATCATCCATCCCGACCTTCAGCTGATTGTAACCCGAGCGTAGATCAATCCTGGAAAATACTCGGGCACCCTGTAGCTGATCAAATAAGTCGTCAATCCGGGGCAGTGGATACTTATTCTTCACTGTGAGCTTATTCAGCTCCCTGTAGTCGATACACATCCTGAGGGTCCCGTCTTTCTTTTTAACAAACAGAACGGGCGCACCCCAGGGTGAAACGCTGGGTCGAATAAAACCCTTCTCCAGTAACTCGTCAAGCTGAGTCCTCAACTCTCTCAACTCAGCTGGTGCCAACCGGTAAGGGTTCTTGAACCTTGGCGCAGAGTTTGGATAGACATCAATAGTGAATTCGATCTCCCGGTCTGGTGGTAAACCGGGAAGATCATCAAGGAATATGCCAGAGAACTCTCTAACAACAGGAATGTCGCTCGGCTTCAGTCCGCTGAGCAACTGAACATCAAAAATTGAGGCCAAATAAATAGAGCACGCACCTTTGAACTGCTCGTTGACCTCCATGGAATAAGAAATAGGCGAGCTACTCAATCTGCTCATCGCCTGATAAGAAAACTCAGCTTTACCCGGAGGTCGAAAGGTGACAATCCCGGATCGACAGTCGATGGTGGCGTAGTGCTGTGCAAGCCAGTCCATCCCCAAGATAAGATCATAGTGCTCGATACCCATAACAATAAGGCGAGCATAGAGGGTGCGATCCCCAACCGAGATAATATTGCCCTGGACAATACGACCTGACTGCATACGCTCTCCTGAAGGTAGCATCACGCTATACTCGCATTCTGCTAACTCAGGCGCAAGCCTCAATCTCGACACACAAGTGGTGGAAATAAAAGAATGTGTAGCCCCCGTGTCTAGTAAAGAAAATACAGGAACGCCAGTAACCAGTATAGTACCTGCTATCACGGCTGGCTGATCCTCGTTGTCAACATCTCCAGGCTCAATAAGTGCGAATATCCTCGGCGTAACTCTCCTCTGATCTCCGCCTAACTGATCACGGCCTTGCAGCGGACAATCTCTGACAAAGTGGCCAATATCTCCACATCTATAACACTTGTTCGTGCCAACTCGGCACTCGCCACCATGCTCCTTCTGGCACCTGGGGCACCATGGCATCGGAGGAGCCCCCTGTACTTGCTTTCCCTTGCCTCTATCGTTACCTCCCTCAAGAGGTCTCTTCACACCCCTAGGCTGTGGCTGAGGTGGCTGTGCTCTAGGCTGTCATCCCTGATTCCGAGACTGAGGACGAATCTCTCGGAAGAAGCCCTTCGCTGGCTCCCTCGGTCTAACACAAGTGGCCCTGGCAGCCTCAATGTCCAGAGCTCTAGCTGTGATGTCAGAAAAGGGTACGTCGATAATACCTGAGACCACAACATGCATCCGTATCTCCGGATTCAGTCCCTCCATAAACTGGTGCACCTTCTCCTCGTTATCGCTGACAAGACGAGGTGCAAACCTGGACAATGCCTCAAACCTCCGAATATACTCCGCAACTGAACCAGTCTGTTTCAACTGCGTAAACTCGTTCCTTTTGGCCACTCTCACTGTGCGGCTGAAATACTTGTCGAAGAATAAGAACTTGAATCGATCCCAAGTCATAACTGATACGTCCGTCGTTGCCTTGATGGAATCCCACCAGAAACTGGCATTCATCGCTAAGTGAAAGGTAGCATACGCCACCTTGCTCCCGTTCCCAACCTCGGCATAAGCCAACATGTCCTCCATCACCCGGATCCATTCCTCGGCACGCGTCGGATCCGATGACTGGCCTTCGAATACTGGAGGCCGTAGGCCTTGAAACCTCTGCATGCCCAGATTACTGGGGACTACCAGCTCCTGAGCCCTCTGATTCTCTCGCTGTTGCTCTCGATTTACCAGGTCCGTAATTTGCTGCGCTTGCCGGTCCATATGCTGGGACTGGCGGTCTAATAACTCCGTAAGACGATCCATAGCGTCGTCTCTAGGATCCCTTCCTCGAACCATATTTATAAAAATCCTATAAAATTTAAAACAAGTAATCTCTAAGAAACAAAATCAAATAAAGCTATAAACAGACTTACAGTTGATGAAGGATGTCCGCGTAGTGGCTGTGCAGTCGAGCAGTCTACAGAATCGATTTTAAAATCCGGGGGCTCTGATACCATAAATGTAACACCCCTAATTCCGTACCCGTATTTCCATACATTTTTATTAACTTTTTTTTTTATATACATTAAACTTATACTTAAGCGGAAACTCAATCAGAATTTAAAACGGAATTGAAATCGGACCTCTAAAACATTTAAAACAAAACGTTTAATAATTAAATAAAGCTTAAAACATTTAATTATTAAACAATTAAAACAATCAAAAGAAGGGAGGGCAGAATCGGAATTCTGCCCTCAAAAGTAGCAGCGACCAGGCGCTGCAATATGCAGCGCTCGGTCGCCGAGTGCTGTCGCTGAGCAGCGATCGATCTCTGCTCGGCAGCAGAGATTGATCGCTGCACTGGAAGGCAACCACAGCGATCGATCTCTGCGCCGTGCAGAGATCGATCGCTGCACTAGGCAGCGATCTCGATCACTGCTAGCTATGGCAGCGATTTCCTCCTTCAGACTTCCAACCTTCAACACTTATCATTTTTACAGCATTTAACATATCTGTTTGCTCTCTGGAATCCGATTTCCAGAGAGCAAACCTCCTTTTCTTTACACCAAATTTCCATATAACTCACAACTTAAATCTACTTAAATCCAATTTAAACGTATTCTAAACTCAATCGACTCGAGTCGGACTTTGCGAAGTCCAACTGCGTGGGTAGCTCTAAACATCGAGCATAACCGTATCAACCTAAAACCAATCAAAACATTTCCAAAACATTCATTAAACAGTTTAAACCAAAACGTTTTACATACAATTACCAAAACGTTATCTAATCCCTATCCAGATCCAAACAACCTAAGTATACTATACAATTATCAACTCAAAACATCCCAAAATAAACCCAGAGTTCAGACATACATCCCCACGGGTCATATTGCGCCTCGACTGCCCAGCGCACACCCACGAGCATCATCCATCAACTGCCTCCGACATCAGGAGGAGGAACGTCGTCCTCACCTGGATCTACGTCACCTAGCAGATCACCTACACCATACAGACACATATGAGATATTGAAATCTCAGTAAGCTACGTAAATACAGATGCATGCGTGCGTATGCCATTCAGAAATCATGCTCAGATTCAGATTACAGATACAGAATTACAGATTACAGATTCATTACGTCACAGACAGACAGAATTGTCACCGAAACCTCTACCCACTAAGCGGAGAGGGCCCATCCAGCGGTCGGACTACCCTTTCCACCTAGAGAGGGGGGGGTACACGCTTGCAACACGCACAGCCGTGCCTGAGCTCCATCCCGCGTGACCAGAAACAGACAGATTACGTTTATTCATTCAGATTTCGTTACAGATTTCATTTCAGATATACGTTCCTTTTCTTAAAAACACGTGCAGAAATTCCTTTTCATGACTTTCGAAAACCGTGATGCATGAACAGTTCATATCAGCGGAAAGTAAACAAACAGTTCATATCAGCAGACAATATAACATAACCTATAAACAATTAACCTAACTACCCAACCTAAACAACGTAAAACAAGGAACCCTCAAGGATCCTTGATACGACGACGAAGTATGGTGTAGACCTTTCGGTCAAGCAAGTCACGAGAACTTACCTTGAGCGCGCTGGATCTCAAGCTTCGTCCACTGGAGTCGCGTGTCTGAGGTAAAACACGATATTTGCCGTTAAAACCGAATTAAGCAATTAAACGTCCAAATTAGCAAAACCTTAACTAAAGATACTTCCTAATGCTTTAATTCGATTTATTAAGCTAATTCATCGAGCAATCGAACTTTTTTCCGAAAACCCTAAAATTCTCGGATTTTAAACTTTTTCACGAATCGATTTATCTTCGTCCGATAACGTCCAATACGTTCAATATATACGTAATTATAGCTAACCTATTAATTACGAAGCCTAAATCGCGTTTTTAACAGAAAACCTAATTTAAACCCTAACCCTAAATCAAACCAAAACTCGAAATAAACGACCGAAGACTAAAGCTACATACCGAGGGTAGCGAGAGAGGAAGAAAACGTGAAGGACGGAGGAGGAACGGAAGAGAAACGGAAATCGGAATCGTTGGAATCGCCGGCGGCCGAGAGAGGGTTTGCTCTCTGTTTTCGTGCGATCCAGAGAGAAAAAGAAGGAAAGAGAGAAAGTGAGGGAGAAGTGAGGGTTTGTGATGTTTTTAATAAAAATTATCTTGCAAATTACCATTTTGCCCTTCTTACTTAAATCTATTTGTTTCGTCCTTCGTTTCGTTAATCGTCCTTCGATTCGGATTTTCGAAAATTCCATATTTTGCCAACAACTCATATTCATCACCAGGGCTTTATTAAAACTGTCCGTTCTCCATTTGGACCTCATTTGTTATTTTTACGAGAACGTCTCTTACATTACGAAAAGCGTATTTACTCGGAATATAGTGTTTGATCTCCGAAAATTTCCGTAAATTCCTTAAAATTCTTATTATTCGTTAGAATCGTAATGACGCTTTCTTTTTGTGAAACGGACCTGATTTGATATATTTACCAAAAATGCCACTAATAATATAATAATAATATAATCAAAGGTCCGTACAAACCGGATATTACACCTTCTAAGGGCTGGAAAGTAGAAGAAATGTGGAAAACCAAGCCCCTTACGCTGTTATGATCTTCCTTGGAAGATTGCATTAACTGAAGGTCCCATAAATTTCCTATCAGACCAGCCATGAGAGTTCGTGCATATCTCTTTCATTTTAGCTATTTTCTGTTGAAATTTCAGGGACTTGTTCTTTACTCATCAGGTACAAACCCCTTAAAATTTCATAGCATTTGAAGCTCAATTGCTTATATTGTGCCTGCTGCATTTGGGGTGTTCTCGGATTGAGCCGAGAGCGCCGACCCTTTGTGTTTGTTTTTTCATTAACCTTATTTTTGCAGGGCCAAACCGTGTCATCTGGTATCAGAGCACATAGTGCTTCCATTGTGTGATTTTGATTCATTTTGCTTTTTCATTTCATGTCATTTTGAGATTGCTAAACTTGTTGCTAATCGATTTTAGTGTTTTGTCCGAGAAGTGTGTTTTATCTTATTGCTTTTTTAGTTTGTGTTAATCATATTTCTAGCAAACTTATTTATAACACCTCCTAAAACTTAAGATTAATAGAGCTAATAGAATGACAAATAGAAGTGAAATTAACTATAATCTAAGGTCGTGACCAAAAATCGGGATGAGGAAGAGCCCAAAACCAAGACTCAAAACCCTCAAATGGGAGAGTCAAGTTTCCAAGATTAACTTGATGAGTTTAACCAAAAGATGAACCACCTCTTGGATATGATGGACAAACGAGAGAAAAATTCTCAAGAAACCATTTACAGGGGAAGAACCGAACCAAATTTCCAAGAACCAAACTAGATTTCCAAGAACCAATGTTTAGGAGGAGAACTGAACTCCCTTGGTGAAGGTTTAGAAACCAAGAACATTTGGTTGATGATTGGACTGAAGAAGATGAAGATTTTACTCTTAACCAACGTAGAGATAATTAGAACCTCAAACATGTGAAGTTAACCATTCCCTCATTCAATGGGGCTTGCAATGGAGATGCATTCCTCGATTGGGCTGAAGAGGTTGATAAAGTATTCGAGTACTATGGATACTTATATAGAGTAAAGATACAACTAGTGGCGGTTAAGTTAACCGGATATGCTTCATTATGGTGGATAACCTCAAGGCTAAGAGAGAAAGAATGAGGAGAAGCCTATCACCATATCGAGAGTCATGAAGGCTCTCATGAGGAAGAAATTTGTGTCGAGTCACTACAAGCAGGAACTATGCCTGCAAATGAAAAACTTAAGACAATATGGGAAAACTGTGGAGGGGTATCTCACGGAATTTGAGACCCTCAAAATCCTCTATGGACTAGATGAACATGAGAAGCAGGTGATAGCTAGGTTCATTAGGGGTTTAAATCAAGATATCAGTGACATAGTGGAGTTACAACCACTGGATTCGATGGACGTAGTAGTGCAACTAGCCTTGAAAGTTGATTTAATTTCGGTAGTTGAAAGAATGAATGCCATTAATGTTATTGGAAACAAAGTTACGCACACAAGGTACTCGACGAAATGTCTATGAAGTTTAAACTAAAATCTATGAGGTTACTTTAGTTAGGAACTTAATTAGTCTTGAAATTAGGTTATTTAGGATTGTTTTCTCTTCTTAACATTTGAATGTGAAATGTCTTAGGTGGAAAAGAGGAGAAGTGCACGGCTTGCTAAGGAGTCCAGGTAAGTGAGTGTATTAGGGACCCGGCCTTTAGGGCCCTACATCACAAGGGTACTAGGAATATGGTTTCGAAGATTTGCTTGATGTCTGTGAACCGTTGAGTGTTATACTGTGATAAATAGAATATATTTTTATAATATGATACATGATGATTGTTCGTTTTCTATGGTGTAATGTTCCTTCACGTATTCATGTACATGCATCACGTTTTTCTCATCGAAATGCATATGAAATGTTTCTACATGCACGATTTCGGTAAAAGAAGTAAAGAACATGTAATGTATACAATGGTTCAGTGCAGGTAGTTAGCAAGAATGGCACAGGGCATGTTTATGGCAAGTTATGTGGTCTATGAGGTAGACGAGGGCAAGTTATGTGGTCTACGAGGTAGACGAGGGCAAGTTAGTGTCTGTGCCTACTCTTGCGTAAAACTCCCTCTTTTCTTTTATGTACGAAACAAGAACAAGAACACGAACAAGAACATGATTCTCGTGATATGATCAAGAACACGAACATGAATATGACTTCCATGATTTGAATAAAGAACCTGAACATGATTTTATTGAGTATGCATTCATGAGTATTTATGTATATGTTGCACTGCTTACTAAGCATTAGGTTTATAGTTTGAACCTTATGATGTAGGTGACGAATTGGAAGGTGAGAATCTCAATCAAAGTAATTATGCCTAAGATGGATTGCTGGATGGTGCTCATGGCGATGATTTGTGGCTTGGTGGCAATTTTGACCCGTGGAGTGTTGCTCGTAGCATGTTTTAGTAAGGTTTATGATACTGAAGTATAAGTAAGATAAGGTTTTCTTATGATGATGAATGCTGGGATTGTCTGATATAATTTCATGTTTAAAGAGGATTTTAAGACTAAAGGTTCTTCTGTTTTTCTTTAATTCTTCCGCTACGCATGTTTAAGTTTTTATGAGTAAAATAGTTTTCATTTGAAATGAGATGTGAGAATATTTATAGAGTCAGTTCCAGAGAGTTAGCCGAACGTTCGCCAAGGAGGGCGATTGATCAGTTGTCTATGTGTTCTATTTTGCAAGTAAAAACAATCGTCCAAAGTTATGAATGAGTCATCGTCCATAGTTATAGTAAGATTTGATGAGTGAAAACAGTCGTCCATGCTGGTAAGCAAAAACAGTCGTCCATTTTGTAAGTAAAAGTAGTCATCCATTCGTAAGTAAAAGTAGTCGTCCATCTCGTAAGTAAAAGTAGTCGTCCATCTCGTAAGTAAAAGTAGTCGTCCATTTTGTAAGTGAAGGTACTCCATGGACGATAACATTTATGAACGTTGACATTATGGACGATAAAGTCTGTGGACGACGAGTCTGGGTAACCTGTGAATGATGAAGTCACGTGGACCGTGGACAATAAAGTCACGTGGTCTGTGGACAAAGTATCGTCCAAAGTTATCGTCCATTGTAATGTCGACTAGAATGATGTCGTTTGAAGTGATAGCGTCTGTGGACGATAACGACTAAGTAGTCTGTGGACGATAGCAACTAAGTAGTCAGTGGACGATAAAGTCTGAGTATTCCGTGGACGACAGTCTGCGAACGATAACGACTGTGTTGTCTGTAAACGATGACGTCTAAGTAGTCTGTGGATGATAAAGCCGCCCGACCTTGTAGATAAGATTGTTGCCCGAGTTATGTCGTTCGACTCTGTGAATGAGTGCGCTGTCAGATTTATGAAAGAGTCGAGTTCGGAAAATTAAAGGTCTTAGTTTGTTTTCCTTTTAAACGTCCACGAGTTTTTAAAGAAAAAGTTTACAAAAGATTTAAATGACTGAGTTGTGTTGTCTGAGTTGAATGTCCACAAATTTTCTTTAAAAAAAAAATATATCCTCAATTTTGGGCCGTTACATAGATACCTTCAAAGTGTTTCAAGCTTCGGTCAAGAGGAAAACTGTGAAAAAGTTGAAGTGTATTCAAACGGATAACGGGGGAGAGTACATTAGACCTTTTGATGAGTATTGTTGAGAACAAGGTATTCATCACCAAAAGTCGACTCCGAAAACACCGCAATTGAATGAGTTGTCCAAAAAAATGAATAAGACATTGGTGGAAAGGGTGAGGTGTTCGCTTTCATAAGCAAAGTTGTCAAGATATTTTTGGGGTGAAGCATTGAGTACGGTGGTGCATGTGCTAAACCTCACACCATGTGTTTCCTTGAACTTTGATGTGCCGAACCATATTTGGAGTGGTAAAAATGTCTCTTATGATCATCTGCGGGTATTTGGGTGTGTGGCTTACGTGCATGTTCCCAAAGACGATAGGTCAAAGTGGGAAGACAAGACCAAGAAGTGCGTGTTCGTAGTCGAAATCTTGTATTCATGTGCATTTGCAAATTAGATTTTGCAAGATATCCCGAAGGAAAAACTGTTGTAGCATTACGGTTAAAAATGGAGTAGTTGTATATGAAAAAAAATTCTAATGAGTAAACTACATATGAAGTAATGTTTATATTCTCATGAGTTGGTAAAAGGTAATTCTATTGAAAAATATTTGACCATATTCAAAAAAATAGTTTCGGATTTGGAGACTATAAGATGCAAGTACGATAAAGAAGACATAGGGTTTATACTATTGTGCTCGTTGCTTGTTTCATATGCTACTTTTAGAGAGACTATGATGTGTAGTCGTACTAATATTAACTCTTGAAAAAGTTTATGGTGTCTTGTTATAAAAAAAATGATGAAACAAATTGTTGTTGAATTTGAGTCTCGAGTAAAGTGACTTGTGGGTCGCAGTAGAATACAAGAGTCAAACAACAATGGTAGTAATGATTTTCAAGGTTTAAAAGGCAGATCAAAATTAAAGAATTCTGATAGGACCTGCTACTTTTGTTAGAAGAAGAGTCATATTAAATCTGAGTTCCATAAATTACATAATGAAGTTAAGAGAGCTATTAGGAAGAGAACATAATTGATGACATATGCTGAAGCTCTCATTACAAAAGAAGACCATCGTAATAGAGATCTTCTAGTTGTGTCAAAAGGAAACTCAAAACAAGCAAGTAGTGGATTTTAGATTGAGCTTATTCATTTCATGTGTTTCAAGCGAAAGTATTTTTGACATACTAGACTATTTTAGATGGAGTTATGTTAATAACTAATAACACACCTCATAAGATAGTTGGTATTGATATAGTCAGAAGTAAAATGTTTGATGAAGTTGTCATGACACTGAGCAATGTGCGACATGTTCCCAATTTGAAGAATAACCTCTTCTCACCGACTACTCTTGATTCGAAAGGGTATAAGTATAATACTATGAGTGAGGAGTTGTGAAGATCGTCGAGATGATCTTATCATGTTAAACGGACACAAATGGTCTGCAAATTTATGTGTGTTGCAGGATTCTATAATAATTGGTAATAAGGTTGCCACGTTTGCTAACTCACCTTGTAAAGTCTTGTTTGAAAAGACTCGTAAGAATTTAAGCTCTCAGATGAAGTTTTAGTTTATATCTAGATCTAAATCAAAGTCGATATGTCAACTTAGTACACATGTTCAGGGCGATGTCGTCACCACATTGTCACTAGTTTCAGTTTCCCTTCAAAGTCCTACTGTCAAAGGAAGATCGAAGATAAAGGTTAAAGTTGTATGACTATATGGTGAAACTAGTCCAGCAAGTTATGCATTGAATGTGTTCAAAGGTATTGATTCTGGTAGAAAGTCTTCAAGTTATTCAGCTGCAATTCATTGTGACAACACTGATAGTTCAGTGATATCATGAAGAAGGAGATGAAATTTCTTCTCGAATATGTCTTTCAAGTTTAAGCAATGGTTGGTATCAACGGTTGACTTGGCCCTACAACGGCTTTCATGGAAGTGGTAGTTTTTTTACTTGTTGAAGTTTGGAATAGAGATTTATATGCGGTGGAATTCATGTCAAGATGAAGCAGAGTTTCAAGTGAACGAATTATATTTGGGTCTGGTCGGTTGGACTTGCATTGTGAATCTCGTTTTATAATCATGGTTTAAATTTTATAAATATTTGCTCGGGTCACAAAATTCATTGTACATATTTTCTGATAGTGAATTTTCTACTATACTTGTGATTTTTTTCTCGTTTAACATTTTTCACATAAATTTTGATATTTCAATTTTTTGCGTGTTTCTCTGACAAAGTTAGATATTCAACATATAAATCTTGTTAAGAATATTTAAGCAGAAGTTAAGGCATTGAAATGGTAGACGAGAACTCCAGCTCTTAGTCTCACCTAAGACCAAGAAATCATTGGTCATGTCAATTTTAGAGTGACAAGTCACACCTACTCGCAATATCACTTTGATCATATGCTATTTCTTTGAAGTTAGTGACCAATCCATTTTATGTATCGTTGAACATTTGTTCCTTTTGCTCCAACACCCACATGGTTAAGGTTTCCCACTAGGTTTCCTTCTGAACCCACAATTAATTTAGTCAGCAAAGTTGTTAGAATAAATACCCTTTAAATCAGCAAATTATTCATGTTTGATACGACTGATTAAATAAAAGTCTACATGGGAGTAGGTTTAATGAAGAATAAATTATGAAAAATAAAGCCATCATCCATATTATTACGTAAACAAAGACAGATGAACAATGTTTTAAGGGAAAAATGCAAAATAAACCTTAATGTTTAGGAAATAGGCAAAAAAAAGAAAAGAAGTTTGATTTTAGGCGAAAAAAAAAAGGAAAGAAGTTTGGAAAATACGCAAAAAAAGGAATCTGACCGATTTTTTTTTTTAAACTTTTTTTATTTTATAAATTAATTTTAACAAAATAGCAAACAATATTAAATTTATTTAAAAATTTTATCACATGTTCACTACAGTATGAGAAGATAATCTGAAAAGTTGCGCTAGTTTTGAACGTTCGTACGATTTATTGTAATTTTATTTATTTATTTGATAAAATAGTTATAATAAATCGTACAAGCCTTAAAAAATTACGAATCTTTTCACATAATCTTATCATAATGTGATGAACATGTGATAAATATTTCAAGTATATTAAATATTGTTTGCTATTTGTTTAAAATTAATTTTAGTTTCTTCTTTAGTTTATAAATTAATTTAAAAACAAATAGCAAACGATATTTAATATATTTAAA
The DNA here is from genome assembly GCA_022432975.1 of Begonia masoniana. NCBI lineage: Eukaryota > Viridiplantae > Streptophyta > Magnoliopsida > Cucurbitales > Begoniaceae > Begonia > Begonia masoniana. The sequence goes on from CM039509.1 coordinate 38,086,325, forward strand.
ATATTTACCACATGTTTATCCTATTATGATAAGATTATTTGAAACGTTTCGTGAATTTTTAACGCTTGTACGATTTATTATAATTATTTTATCAAATAAATAAATAAAATTACAATAAATTGTACGAGCCTCCAAAAATATTGAAACTTTTCAGATTATCTTCTCATACATTGTTGAACATGTGATAAAATTTGCAAATAAATTGAATATAGTTTGCTATTTTTTTAAAATTAATTTATAAAATAAAAAAAATTAAAAAAAAATCGGCTAGAATCTTTTTTTTGACTATTTTCCAAACTTCTTTCTTTTTTTTACCTAAAACCAAACTTTTTTCCTTTTTTTGCTTATTTCCTAAACATTAAAGTTTATTTTGTATTTTTCCCATGTTTTTTAATGGAGTTTGAGAGCCAAAACAGACAAGTTATCTTTTTCAAGTGCTTAATCAGTGCGAAATGCTCTTGAAAAACGTTCCTGCGTTCTGGATCTAGCTTCCAGTTTTGGTATTTGCAGGAAAAAATCATTCTTTAAATTAAGCCTGCCCCATTTTCTTTGAACTTTTCGTAGTTTCCTTCACAAACACATCATCTCTCTCTCTCTCTCTCTCTCTCTCTCTCTCTCTCTCTCTCTCTCTCTCTCTCTCTCTCTCTCTCTCTCTCTCTCTCTCTCTCTCTCTCTCTCTCTCTCTCTCTCTCTCTCTCTCTCTCTCTCTCTCTCTCTCTCTCTCTCTCTCTCTCTCTCTCTCTCTCTCTCTCTCTCTCTCTCTCTCTCTCTCTCTCTCTCTCTCTCTCTCTCTCTCTCTCTCTCTCTCTCTCTCTCTCTCTCTCTCTCTCTCTCTCTCTCTCTCTCTCTCTCTCTCTCTCTCTCTCTCTCTCTCTCTCTCTCTCTCTCTCTCTCTCTCTCTCTCTCTCTCTCTCTCTCTCTCTCTCTCTCTCTCTCTCTCTCTCTCTCTCTCTCTCTCTCTCTCTCTCTCTCTCTCTCTCTCTCTCTCTCTCTCTCTCTCTCTCTCTCTCTCTCTCTCTCTCTCTCTCTCTCTCTCTCTCTCTCTCTCTCTCTCTCTCTCTCTCTCTCTCTCTCTCTCTCTCTCTCTCTCTCTCTCTCTCTCTCATCTAAATATGAATATGGCAAAGCCTTTTCTCTATGGAAAAATAGGCTTGGCAAAAGTTGAAGGGCGAGCAGAGAACAATGCAGACGCTTAAACCTTTTATCCTCTTTGAACTGGTGCTATCAACCTTCAAATATGGGCCGGGCCCCTAATAGATTAAAGACAGAACCCCTCAATGGGATTCCTTTAGTTTCATGTTTAATATCTCTTGTAATTTCCATACCAAATTTCAGTTTTCCTCTTCCTTTTATGTCCTTGGGTTTTGATGATTATCTTGTTGGCTTTGTGTTTGTGCTAGAATTTGCTTGCTTCATGCAACATAATGGTGATTGTAAATGGACTTGGATGATACGCTTGGACAGCTTGAATGATGTATGTTGGTCGAGTATTTCAACATACATTTATATAAATATTATATAATCTTAATTTAACAATATTTCTTAATTTGCTAGATCTAGCCAAATGGATCAAATGAATCAGCTCGTTACCAGCCGAACAAGTGGACTGGCTAGCTAACTTACTCTTCTGCCACCACTAAGGAGCTACATACTCAAAATGCAAAGTTGACGTGGTCTCAATTCTTGTAATACAATATTATTTGTTTTATATTGAAATCTTCGTGATTTTATTTTTAAATTAGTTCAAAATGTATTGTAATAGGTAACAAAGTGAATTCTATTTATAAATCATTTATTTTTTACTCTCTTGAACGATGTGAAATCATGCAACGACACACAAACGAATTAAATTGATTAATTTTTTGAAGTCAATGGAATTAGGGTTTAGCTTGTTGTATAATACAGGTCATATTCTTTCTCAATGTTTGTAGCCAATGATCACATATGTCATACGATTGATAAGAGCAACCCATGTCGTGTTCTTCCGCTACGCGCCTCTGTACAAACATTAAACATTCCAAATCTACCTCTGAAACCCACTTCATAATTTGAAACTTGCCAACATTTATTTGCTGCGCAAAACAAATGGACAGCCTCGCAGTTATGCTTGCATGCATGCATGGATACATATTTCGATGCTTATTCATAGTTCATAGTCAAATTATTACACGACAACCTTAACCAGTTCATCAGCACCCTCCCTGATCAGCTTCCACGCGGCAGCCACGTGGCTATCTTTAGTGAGTGTGGCTCCCACTGCAAATCTCAATATATATTCCCCACCGACTGCGGTGTGAGTCATGTAGATTTTTCCAGTCGAGTTGACCCACTCCAGCAGCCTTTTGTTCAGCAACTCGGTTTCCACTGACCCGGACGAAGGAAACGGATTCAACCGGAAGCAAACCAGAGAGAACGTCACCGGCACTACGATTTCGAATCGCTGGTCTGATTTTACCAACTCTTCGAATAGTTTAGCCATTCTCACGTCGGAGCGGATGTGGGTTTGGAGATTGACCACGCCGTAGCTTCGGAGGATGAGCCACATTCGGAGCGACTTGAATCGTCGACCCGTCCCCACTTGCCAATCTTTGTAATCTACAACCGAGTCCGAGTCGCTCGGTTTGTTTCTCAAATACTCCGGGTTGGTGCTTAATGCTTTGACCAACAATCTAGGGCTCTTAACCCACAAGCAACAGCAATCTAAGTAGCTTAGCAGCCACTTGTGCGGGCTGAGACTCAGTGAGTCAGCCTGTTCGATCCCGTTAAGGTAGTGGCGGTACTCAGGACATATGCAGGCACTTCCACCGTATGCAGCGTCGACGTGGACCCATATTCCGTAATCACTCGCCACTTCGGTTAGAGGCTGGAGTGGATCAATGGCGGTGGTTGAAGTTGTCCCCAGAGTGGCACACAGATAAAGTGGGACCAAACCAGATGCCATGTCAGCCTCTACCGCTTGCCTGAAACCCACCGGTGATAGAGAAAAATAGGTTTCAGCCTTTGTGGGAATGGACCTTATGTTTTTTGGAAGAATTCCGGCCAACTTTGCCGTCTTCTCAAACGTCGAATGTGCCTGATCGGAGCTGTAAACAACGAGTTTTTGGATGTTTTCAATCCCTATGGAATTCAAAGTTTTCTCTCGCGCCGCGATGAGAGTAACGAGCATGGCTTCACTCGTCGTGTTCTGAATAACGCCGCCTCCGGAACCAGAAAACATGAAACATTTCGGAAGCTTCAGCATGGATGCAAGCCAGTCCATTACCACCATTTCCAGCTCCGTCGAAGCCGGAGAAGAAAGCCAGTTAAAGCCAACAGAGTTAAAGCCAGTGCACAACATCTCTCCCAGGAAAGCAGCGGTACTCACAGTCGCCGGAAAAAAGGCAAAGAAGTTCGGGCTCAGCCAGTGGGTCATACCGGGAACTATCTTCGTCGACACATCGTCCAGAATTGTTTCAAAAGATTCCGGAAAGTACGGCGGTGCTTGCGGAAGATTTTTCTGCAGATAGCCTGGTTGAACTTGGGTGAGAACGGGGTATTTTTCGATGTTTCGATAGTAATCAGCGATAAAGTCCACCATTTGATGAGCTTTAGCTCTGAATTCTTCAGGGTCTAAGGGGGTAAACTCTCCTCCATGTGGATAGGTAGAGTCTGCAGAATCACAGTCAATGCTACCCATTAAATTGCAGAAACGAGTATTTCTTGGAAGAGAATGTCTATGAAATTGGAGCAACATGATAACAGTGCTTAAATAGGAGAGGGTGGTGAAGAGTTATTTGTCTTTTCTGGTGTTTGAGTTAACTCGAAGACGAACTTTCATTAATATTGGTAGATTTGAAGAGCAGATAGACGGCCATTTACTATGAAGTTTCATCGTGCAATACAGTAGTCGGTAGGTGGTACCAGATTTGATATTTTGATATCAGCTATTTTAGGCATATGCAATTCTAAATCATGCAATCCAATTGTCTAAGGGTTTCTGATTGATTTTATTTCCAGTGATCTATACGAAGATTTACGATCACCAACTATACGAAGAGTAGTAGAATTACTCAGAAGAGTCTCAAAACCAGATTCATCGGGGTTGGTGAAGGCAGTCCAACCATTTATTAACCCGAAGGTGATGCGGTAATCTATTAAACTTCAAAGGGCCATAACTTTTGTTACGGGCCCGAAATCCATCGTCTAAGTCTTCAAATCAATATTCGAAGATTTTATGAACTATTTTATGCATTATTTGATTTTATTTTAATTTCTTTAATTAGTTAGCTATTTTATTTAAGGTTGTATTCCGAATTTGTGATTATTCAATTATTATTCAAGATTAAAACAATTAGGGTTTCTCTTGGTTTCTCTTGCGAGAGAGTTTTTCGTTTGTTCCCGCATCCCGCTGCGTCAGGTGGTATTAGAACTATTTTCAGTTCAGTCTGCGATGGCCAGTTCAGGAAGCAATCACATCCAGAACGTTGTTCAGGAAGTGGAAGTCTTTGCGAGCCGGATCGGAGGCTCAAGAGGCGGCACTCAAAAACTTGGGAGAAAATGTTGATAAAAAATTCTGACGTATCGAGCAGCGCCTTGAAGACTTGATTGGTAGTTTTGACACCCTAGGGTTTGATGCCAACAGAAACAGAGATGGTGATTTGGTTCGACCGAGAGATGAGACTGCTCACAGCGAACGCGATGAACTACCTGTTTCTGTGAATAATCTAAGACGACCTATACTCGATTATGAGGTTGATTCAGATGAAGAAGAAGAAGAAGATGTGGAGACAATGGAAAATTGCTACGGTCGCTACGGCGACAGCGACTATGGTAGTGGTTATGACGGCGGTCGTGGCAAATTTGGCGGTGGTCGTGGCAGATTTGGTGGCGGTCACAGTAGATTTAATAATCATGACTATCATGCTGTCGAAAACGAGTTTAAACTGAAGGTGGATATCCCTAACTTCAACGAAAATTTAAAAATTGAAGATTTCATCGATTAGGTTGCTGAGGTTAATCGATTCTTTGAATACATGGAGACTCCGTCAGAAAAAAAAAAGGTGAAATTGGTGGCATGCCGATTGAAAGGCGGAGCTTCTGCATGGTGGGAGATACTACAAAACAGGCACTATCGGGATGGCAAACAACCTGTTAGAACCTGGACTCGGATGAAGCAATTATTATGGGCGGATATATCCCTAACTTCAACGAAAATTTAAAAATTGAAGATTTCATCGATTGGGTTGCTGAGGTTAATCGATTCTTTGAATACATGGAGACTCCGTCAGAAAAAAAAAGGTGAAATTGGTGGCATGCCGATTGAAAGGCGGAGCTTCTGCATGGTGGGAGATACTACAAAACAGGCACTATCGGGATGGCAAACAACCTGTTAGAACCTGGACTCGGATGAAGCAATTATTATGGGCGGATTTCTTGCCCTCTGATTATGAACAAATTCTCTTCCAACAGTATCAGCGTTGCCATCAAGGTATGAGAACTGTGTATGATTATACAGCCGAATTTATTAGATTGACAGAAAGGAATGACTTGCGATAAAGTGAAGGGCAACATGTAGCTCGATATTTGGATGGGTTGAAACCCCATATTCGAGACAAAATCAGAGTTTATGTTTTACGAAATCTGAATAAAGCGAAGAACATGACGATAAAGGCTGAACTTGTGAAGACCCATATGTGCACGACTGGCCCGTATACTGGATCTGGACCCAGATGGCGGTGCGTCCGCACGGGAAAAAGGCTGGTGAAGGGGGTAGGTCGAAATGTGGGGGTCGTCACAATCCCACATTTCTTGGGGAAGTATGTGAAAATGAAACATATGTAAAGAGTCCCTCCCAAAATAGTAAGACGCGTTTTGGAGCACAATTGACAACGGATCTCATAAGAACTCCGAAGTTAAAAGTGCTTCGGCGAGAGTAGTACCAGATTGGGTGACCGACTGGGAAGTCCTCGCTAAACAAAGCCATGAGGGGAGGATATTGGGCTACGACCCAATCCTTAGAGCAGACAATATCTTGCTGGGAAAAGGGGTCGTTACAGAACTGATGATCCAAGAGAAACAAGGCAACAATAGTAGGTTTGACTCGAGCAAGCGTACTTACGAGAATGAAAGGTTTCAGAGAAATAATACGGAGAAAGAAAAGTCAGTTTCTAACATCCCAGCTTGCTCAGAACAGACAGAAGATAAATCGATTGGGAAGCGAGTAATAGTCGAAAGTAAAGAAGTGTCAAAATCAACCAACCCCTATACAAGACCTATCCTTGGCAAATGTTTCCGATCCAATCAGCCTGGTCATCGGTCAAACGAGTGTCCGAATAGTAGAACAATCAATATTGTTGATAGAGATGAGCATGAGCAAGAAATTTGCAGTGAACCCGATAGCGATGAGGAGGTGTTTGAAGAGGGGGACAGAGAGAACGGAGAAGAGGCATTCGTGATTCGAAAATTGATGCTCACTCCTAAGCATGGTGATTGCTCCCAAAGACATCAATTATTTCGCACCAGATGCACTATTAATGGTCAACTCTTTGATTTGATCATCGACAGTGGTAGTTGCGAGAATATTATCGGTAGAGAAGCCGTAGAGATTTTACAATTACCAGTAGAAAAGCACCCTACCCCGTACTCGATTGGATGGATCAATGCAACCAAGGAGATTCAAGTGAAAGAACGCTTTAAGGTACCATTTTTTATCGGTAAATATACAGATGATGTGTACTGTGATATCGTGGATATGGATGCATGTCACATTCTATTTGGTAGACCATGGCAGTTTGACGTCGATGCTGAACATGTAGGCAGGGATAACATTTATAATTTGACGAAGGACAGGATGAAGTTCACATTACTTCCTCTGAAATCAAAGCACCGTCCTAAAACTTCTAAACTAAAGGGACGATCTTTCCTTACTAATACTCAAACGGGTCATGAAATGGATGAGGCGATTAAAGAATCTCGGGAGGCTTTTGCACTAATCATGCAGTAGATTCTAGTAGTTGGGGATGAGCATTCGACAACCGAACTACCCCGAGAAGTCAACCTGTTATTGGAAGAGTTTGCTGACATCGTTCATGAGGAGCTGCCGAGTGGTTTGCCACCTAAGAGGGACATTCAGCACCATATCTTTCTGTTCTTTCCGGACGAAAAATTAGTATATCCAGAAAACTTGTGGTCGAGTTTTTCTATGGTAGGAGAGAATGATGCGGTGATCCATTAAACTTCAAAGGGCCATAACTTTTGCTACGGGCCCGAAATCCATCGTCTAAGCATTCAAATCAACATTCGAAGATTTTATGAACTATTTTATGCATTATGTGATTTGAATTTAATTTCTTTAATTAGTTAGCTATTTTATTTAAGGTTGTATTCCGAATTCGTGATTATTCAATTATTATTCAAGATTCAGAAAATTAGAGTTCTCTTGGTTTCTCTTGCGAGAGAGTTTTTCGTTCGTTCGTTCCCGCATCCCACTGCGTCAGAAGGATAATACTAAAACTTTAGGTACTTATATGTTATCTAAAAGGATATCTTTAGAATATATTCCCAAATCGTCAAATGATTTTTCTGCTCTTGATAGTGGATATTTGTTCTTTGTGCCATCAATAAATTTTTTCTTCTTTTTTTCCTTTTATTTATTTATTCTAATATTTTTTCAAAAGAATGGAAAAGGAATCGGAACCAAAACTTGTGGTTCAATTTGGTTCGGCTCCGGAATCTCGTGGTTGCGCCACGGGTTACGAGATTATGAAATTGTGGGTCATAGTTCAGGCGAGTTTTATGGCAGAAGCAGACTAAATCAGCGTATGCCTACCCCTACACTAAACAACGATGATTATCATGAGTCTATAAAGAGGGGTAACTTGAAGGCGATGATGATATATTATGAGAGCCAAAATCTCCTATTGAAATAAAAATCCTAACGATTGAGTGAGTAAGAGAATGAGAGAGAAAATGGTCCTACTTGTAGAAGGTGGAAGATGAAGAAAGAAAGAATAATAAGGAGGAAACCGTTTTTTTCACAAAAATATTTTCTTCTACATCCAAAACAAGATTACATGAACTTAAATAGAACCACCATCATTTGATAACTCTTATGACTATTTATTTTCATAACTTTAATGACTATTTATTTACCCAATTATTTATGACCCTTTACATTCATAAAAATTCATGGTCATTTATATTTTTCAATTTTTATTCATTTATATTCTAAAATGGTTGGCCTTTAATATTCTAAAACATAAGTTAGAATTTATTGGAAAGTAAATTTGGTTTAATTTCCCAACAATGTCTATTTTAAATCAAATTTGCTTTTGATCTTTAATCTTGCAACATCGCGATTGAAGACTTGTCCACCAAGAGCTTTTATAAAGCAATCAATAATTTGTTCATCATTTCTACAAAACTTTACTTCAATAACTTTATCTTTCACCAGTTCCCTTGATAAATGAAAACGAATGCGGATATGCTTTGTATTTCCATGAAAAACGGGATCCTTTGTGACTGAAATTGAAGAGCTATTGTCACAAAATAAAATTTTTGAATTCTTTTACTCATGATTTTGACTTTCCAGAATTTCTCGTAGCCATATAATTTGACATTCAGTAAATGCAGCATGTACATATTCCGTTTCTGTTGTCAACGGAGTAACAATTGGTTGCTTCTTAGAGCTCCACGAAATAGAAGCACTTCCAACGCTGAAAACATAACAAGAAGTGATTTTGCTATCACCAGGTAAGTTGTTGTCAAATATAGCCAATAAGATTTATTGGGACATTTGATTCATAAAACAGACCATAGTCAATGGTTCTTTTAATATATCGCAAAATTCTTTTCGCATCCTCCCAATGACTAGAAAATAGCTTCTCCATAAATACACTTAATAAGCTCATTGCATAGAAAATTTCCGGTCAAATTTTCTACCAAATTTCGAAACATAGTAGAATTGATAAGTCTTCATTCACTTTCTTTGTGAAGCTTGAGGCATTGTAAACATGGTGTCACTAATAGATTCGAGTTCTCCATCTTGAATTTTTTTAATATTTCTTTCGCATAGCTTTCTTGAGAAATAAAAATACCATTCGTGAATTGACGAACTTCAATCATAAGAAAATGAAGTAACTCTTCCAAGTTTGTCATATCAAAGTCTTTCATCATAGATCGCTTAAAATCACTCAATAATTCAAAATTATTTCTATTAAAAATGAGATCGTCAACATAAAGACTTACAACTATGAAGCCACCTTGTGGATTTGGTTTTAATATAGAGAGAATGTTTGTAAGGACACTTGTGAAAGCCATGATTATATAAATATGAATTAATCCAGTTGTACCATGCACGAGAAGATTGTTTTAGTCCATGCAACACATTTTTGAGTTTGTAAACTTTCTTTTCTACTCCCTTCTTTATGCAACCTTGTGGTTGTTCTAAATACATCTCTTCTTGAAAAATACTGTTCAAAAGACTTGACATTTATTTGGAAAAGTTTCTTATTATTTTGTGTTGCAAGAGATATAATCAAATAAATAGTATCTAGTCTAGAAACATGAGCGAAAACTTCACTATAGTCTCCTCATTTCTTTTGCTTGTATCCTTTCGTAACAAGTCTCGCCTTATGCTTATTGATGGATCCATCTGGATTTTTTTTTCTTTGTTTTGTATACTCATTTACTCCAACGACATTCTTGTGTGCAGGTAAATCTATAAGCTCTTATATTTTGTTCTTTTCAATGGCATCTATTTCTTCATTCATTGTTTCCTTCCACTTTTCTCACTTATATGCTTCATTAAAAGAAATTGGATCTTCTCCTAAAAAAAATGCAAAGAATACATTTTAGTCTTCCAAACTTACTCGATTTGTGGCCTCATAGAGATCTTGTATATTTCTTAATTTTCTTAGACGTAAATCATCATCATTAGATACATCTCTTAGAGAATCCAGAAAAACTTTTGATTGAGAATTTGAAGTTTCATCTTGCACAATAGGAGGCATAACCATATCATCTTTTTCTTCATCAAATAAAGAAATCTCATCAAACCGAACATCACGACTTACTATAAACTTCTTCGTCGTGGGATTGTACAATTTGTAGGCCTTACTTTGTTCACTATATCTAATGTAGATACATTTCTCTGCCTTATCAATCGAGCTTGTTTTTCAACTCTTTCGAGACATGAGAATAAGCAACACTAGAGAAAACTTTGTCGTACATTGGGTACTACTCTATACCAAGTCTCGTGCAGTATGCAATCCTTCAAGTTCTTTATTGACAATCTATTGATTAAATATATTACACATGCAACAGCTTCAACCAAAAATTTTTGTTGCAATTTTTTCTTCTTGAACATACATCTCGTCATCTCCATTATTGTTCGATTCTTCCTTTCACAAACACCATTTTGTTATGGGCTATATTGATTTGTTAATTGATGCTTTATTCCAATATCTCAACAAAAACTTTGAAACTCATTGGAGAGTCTCCTCTCGGTCAATCCTTAACGTTTTGATTGGAAGACCCATAAACTTTTCAACTTCAACCTTAAAATTTTTAAAGCCTTGAAATGCTTCTGATTTTTTTTTTTTAGAAAAGAAATCCAAACCTTTCTCAGAAAATCATCGATCAATGTAATGAAATATCGACTATCTCCAAGTGAAGCAATGGGCATGGGACCACAAATCTCGGAATGAACAAGCTCCAATAGATGTTTTGCTCACTGCGAGAAGTATGATGTAAATACAATTCTGTGTTGCTTCCCTAGCTGACATTCTTCACAAACTTCGTCAACATGTTTGATAGATGATAACCCTTCAACCATATTTTTTTGTTGACATTAACTCCAAACTTTTGTAATTCAAGTGACTGAATCTATCATGCCACAACTTGAAAACTCCTTAATCTTCGCCAACAAAATAAGACAAATTTGTTGTGTGTAGGTAAATAAGAAACAAATTATTTTCAGCAATGTTAATTTTTACAAAAAGTTGATTTTTTTCAGAATAAATGGCAAGCATTGTCATGCACATGTATATTATATCCTTTTTTCAAAATATAACTCACACTCAATAAATTATTTGTCAAGCTATGAACATAACATACCTAAAAATTATTCTCAATATGACCTGACTTTGTTGTGAATAAGATTTCTCCAATTCCTTAAATCTTGTAGCATCACCAATCATTATTTCACCATAATCTACTTTAAAGAGAGTCGAGAAAAGATCTTTGTTTCCAGGTATATGTTTGCTTGCTCCATTGTCTAGGTACCACTTTCCTTCTATATTTGTAACACCCGGTTCTATCGAACCAGCGCTTTTATTATTAATGGTATACACCTGATTAATCAACAATTTAAGTAGGGTTATTAAAAGACTAGGCAAGGGCATTCGAGTAAATTTACAATTTTCAAAAGTGGATAACGTATTTAAGGAAAGAGGGTTGGGTTTAATGCACTGTAGCCGCCACCAATTTCATACTTTTCCTCTTCGGGTTATCAGCTCAAGCAGCCGAGCTCTCTAGGCGATTTTCCCCGCCCTATTCTCCTTCAACTTATGTAAGTTTTCCTCATTTCTCTTAAGATATAGTGGTTAGTTACCTGAGGGAGTACAATGTGAGGATTTTGAAGGTGCTGAGACTGAGCGTAGGTTCGGGTTCTTAGAGATAAAAGGGATTACACGGGTAGCAGAGTTTCAAATCGATTTCCTCAATCTTAATATTGATTTTTGGTAAGGTCTAGTGAGAGTTGGATTAACGTATTGCCATAAACTTAGGTAAGCGAGCTTTTGGAGCAGTTGAAACCGAGCATCACCAGGAGAGCCAGGTAAGTAAAGTTTGCTTGTGCCTTCGGGCCTACATCACAAAACATTAAGGTTTGTTTGCTAGAATGTGTTGGTATGTCATGCATCATGTTTTAAAAATATACGAAAATGAATTTGAATGCATGTCAGCATGGTAAGGATTGAACATATTGAAACAGTTATGTGAATCAGATTTACTGTTAAGGGAACTAATCCACCCCTTAATGAGACAGTGGATATTTATACTTTGGGAGGATTGATCCAACTTCCAATTTCACAGGGGGATCTGAACATGTGAATCAGATTTACTGTTAAGGGAACTAATCCACCCCTTAATGAGACAGTGGATATTTATACTTTGGGAGGATTGATCCGACTCCCAACTTCACAGGGGGATCTGAACAGAAACGAAGCATGAACAACTGAGTTGAGAAAATAGAAATTGCATATTTAGGAATTTATATTTCAGTGTTCCATTTCATTACTGCTTTACTTACTTAGCATTAGGCTAATAGATGAGTTTTGTGATGTAGGTGAAGAAGTGATAGCAGGTGTGTTTACTGAGTCTGCTGAGGACTAGTTTGGTTTTGGAGTGCATCTTTGCAACAATCTGGCAGCTGATGGGGCGGTTTAACTGATGTCAGTTGGTGTGAAGGTTCAGTTGACAACATTACAATTTTTGTGTGTTGAGTTTTCATGACAGTAGTGATTTCTATGTTTTGAATACGATTTCGAGATTTTCCTGTTAATAGTATTCTGTTGGAATTTGATGCTGACACTCACTGGATTTTTGTGATGTAATGGTTTGAAATGTTTTTGAATGGTTTCAGTGAGGTGAGTAGATTCTTTTCTGAAGGTTGAGTTGTTGTTCTGTTGTCTATCGAAAGATGTCTTCAGTGGAAGCCATCGGATGATATAGAACAAAATATGTCGTTTAGTGATCGGTGTATGTAGCTTGTTTTATCGGAAGATGTTGTTTTGTTCACTATTGGTAGATGAAGTCTATCGGTAGATGTCGAGTTATAGTTATGTGTCTATCGGAAGATATAAGTAGAGAGTTTGTCGTTTAGTGATCGGCGTATGCAGTTTACTCAATCGGAAGGTGTAGGTTTAAGTCTATCGGATGATGTCTTAGTAAACTCATCGGCAGATGCGTGCTGACGTCATCGGTGGATGTAGGGGGACTTTTGTCGTTTAGTCACCGGTGGATGTAGAACAAAGTCGATCGGATGAAGAAAATCATCTGGCTGACGTCATCGGAAGATGTAGAGTGTATTTTGTCGTTTAGTCACCGGTAGATACAGTCTACCGAGAGATATCCTTTGTTTTTCATCTGGCTGACGTCATCGGCAGAAGCCTTCTATTCTCTGTTTCGGCTTCTTCCGTTGACTTTATTAATCGGCAGATCCGTTTGACCTCCGTGACATCTCAAGTATTTCAATTTAAACTTCTATTCCAGTTGGCCGGTTACTCCTTAATATTTTCAACGATCATTTTAACATTTTTATAACTTTGTCTAATTCCATTTTTGCTTAAACGATTTCCGCTGTAAGTATTTTATTATTTTTTTTCTTTACGGTTGAAATTTTTAGTCACGTACGGGCATTATGTGACGAACCGGGTTCAGATAACTCGGGGCGTTACAATATTTGTTTTTTGAAATGCTGCTACCAACAAAGTTTCCTTTGACACATCATTGTCAATATTTGCCTAATGCATAAGATCAGCGTTGCTCTTCTTTTCATCTTTTTCCTTGAACCATCACTCACGTTGTACATAAGATCGGCGTTGCTCTTCTTTTCATCTTTTTCCTTGAACCATCACTCACGTTATGTGTCTTGGCTTGTTGCAATAATAACATTCAAATTAACCACGTCCCCTACCTATTTGATAGCCATGACCTCTTCCTCTATTAGAATTCATGTCATTATCATTTGCATTTATTGCATTGCCTCGTCCCCTTCCTTGAAAATTTGAGTTTCTCTCCCTCGCGATTGGAAACTTTTACCCATTTCTTTTCCTCTTCCGCTCTACCACACCAATTTTGATTTGAACCATGATCTTGATTCCGACTTGCTTTATTAAACATATATTTATCAATGAGTAAAGTAAAGAGTATAAATATGGAATAGAAAAGCATTTTTTAATTTGAGATTTGAGAGCTTTTGCTGGTTGGGAAAGAGGTGGATTGCACTTGTTAATTTTGAATTCATGTGCTATCAATCTTCATTGTAAATCATTCAATGTAAGATCAGAAATTTCGGTGTATTGTTCAATTGCAGCTTCTACATAATTGAATTTCAGATGAAGACTGCGTATAATTTTTTCAATAACTCTAGTATCCTCCAATGTCATGTGAACTGAAGGCGGGCCTAACAGGGTCGGGTGACCCGATTCTCATAGAGGACCCGATCACCCAGCCCAAGGCTTGGTTCGTTGCGGAAGACTTGAACATTTAATAAAAAATCAAGATACACACAATCATTACAGATATAATATTGCGATAAATTAAAAGCAGTTCAATGAGAACTAAACAGCCATATCAAAATCCAATTAAGTTAACCTTATACAAACACAAATGTAAAATAGATCCTCACTAGAAATTCAACTAAACACTCAACAAGGAAAGTAAATAAATAAAACAGCTTCCGAGCTCCAGCTACTCACTATTCTTGTTTTCTCCTGGAAATGAGAGGGGGTCGTAAGGGTGAGTGACTAACTCAATAGAAATGTTATATTAAATGCATGTAAAACTTTTTTTTCTTATTCTTTCAAAACATGATGCAATATCAAATGGTTTTCAAATCATCGTCTCATGAAAACTCATTTTTAACGTTTTACGATAACAGGTTCCGCGAACCACTAATGAGACAAATAAATTATTATCGTATACACAGACTACTATATGAAAATAATTCATCATCATTCTTATCTTATAAAAATTCACCTTAGTAAAAAAGAAGGGTCACTCAAGAACTCTTCAGGCGTACTAACATAGAAAAGGCAGCGATTGAAGTCCACTAGCACCTCATGAGTCAACAAGAAGAATAAAAAAACGTGAGATCTGAAGATCTAACCCCATTACTTGGGTTGTCGGTGAACAATGGTCATCCATGAAGCAACTCGTATGATCGATAATAAACAACAAATAATACCCTGATCAAGTTTCAAGATTTGAAACACAAGGAACGCATCGTCCCTGCCCTATTACCCATTTTGTAACGTGCAAATATTGTCATGTTTTCTCCTGATACTTTGGAACTTCGACAACGAGGTCGTCCAAAGTATCACGAGGATCAATCCTCTATCACAACAATAATAAAACCATATAAACATGTAAATCTTATACACACACACACACACACAATGTAAAAGATTGAGGTGCTGGCGACCAGGGCTCATCAAATTTTCATAGGTGATAGCTCACCAAAATAGAGTTTCATTAAAAATCATGCAATGCAGTGTAATTAATATAAAACCTCAACCTTTATGTCAAACGCTCCTTCTCTCAGTTGGAGGCACAATCACAGCAACTAGGTTGAAGTTCCCAAAGTTGTCAATGCCTAAAAAACACAAGGTTATGATTATCTAACTAATTATTAAGGGAAGTCACAAGGATGAATACTAAACCGGGACTAAGAACTCAATCCCTAACATTATAAGTGGCCGCAAACTTATAAGTGGGGTCGACCCACCGGTCGATACTTAGAATAATCAGTATGGTCGAGGTCAAAACTTTAACCTAGCGGTCGATACTTTAGAGCTCTCGGGTTCTAACCTAAAATGTACTAGCAGTCGACACTTCATCCACAAGTGTCGACACTTCCTCTGAATCATCGACACCCCGAAATCTCGAGTTCCGGCAAAATAAAGTGTCGAGCTTTAAAGTGTCGACCGCAAAAACAAATGAGAAATTTCAGAGAGCTTTAAAGTGTCGACCGAGCAAACGAAGTGTCAACTGCCAGAACAAATGAGAAATTTCAGAGAGCTTTAAAGTGTCGACCGCAAAAACAAATGAGAAATTTCAGAGAGCTTTAAAGTGTCGACCGCAAAAACAAATGAGAAATTTCAGAGAGCTTTAAAGTGTCGACCGCAAAAACAAATGAGAAATTTCAGAGAGCTTTAAAGTGTCGACCGCAAAAACAAATGAGAAATTTCAGAGAGCTTTAAAGTGTCGACCGCAAAAACAAATGAGAAATTTCAGAGAGCTTTAAAGTGTCGACCGCAAAAACAAATGAGAAATTTCAGAGAGCTTTAAAGTGTCGACCGAGCAAACGAAGTGTCAACTGCCAGAACAAATGAGAAATTTCAGAGAGCTTTAAAGTGTCGACCGAGCAAACGAAGTGTCAACTGCCAGAACAAATGAGAAATTTCAGAGAGTGTCGACACCTTTTGCAAAATAAAAGGTATGCGATCGACACTTCCCTTTAACGGTCGACACTTACCACATTGTTTTGAGCGCAGAGTTTGAAGTGTCGACTGACCATCCACAGTGGTTGACAATTGGGTGATTTCCAGAGACGGAAAGTCATGAAAAATGCCCTCCCTCGCCGTTTCTCACTTCCAAACGACAAACAAACTTAAACAACACCTAAACCTATTCAGATAAACCAAAAACAACTCACGGATTCGAGTTTTCTAGCTCGAATCCGTTATCCATAAAACCCTAAACTAAAACCACAGAAATGGAGAAGAGAAACTTATAATCGCACAAAACTCCTTTATAAGAGTTGTTGCCCGTAGCCTAGAGAACACAATTCTGGCCTTCAATCGTGTCAGATAGCAAGAACGGTGAAACACTCTTCTTCCTCTCTCCCTTTCCTTGTGCGGCGCCTCTATGCCCAATAAGGGTTTCCAAACCCTAATAAAAATTTATCTCCGTATTTACACTTCAACCCCTCATCTTCATAAATTTATAAATTACACTCATAGTTTAATTAAACAAAAGTCTTTAAAATATATCAGTTTTTACATCCAACTTCTCTCTATAGGATCTCATTTGATTAACAATGGACATGTTAGCTTAATCAGAATTAAGTATTTTGATTATGAATGTTTAGATTTTAAATTGTTTCATTGTGTCGAAGGAGTATTATTGATTTATTGAGTCATTTGGAAATACCCTCGATAAAGGGTATTTGTCTTATCTCACAAGTGTATTAAGTTTGCTCTCAGCTAAACATGTGATAAAGACATTACCCGGACAAATTATAAAAAGGTGTCAAATGCTTCTAAAGGTTCTTTTTAGTGTCGACCAGTGCACAAGAAGTGTCGACCGCCAGAACAAATGAGAAATTTCAGAGAGCTTTAAAGTGTCAACCGAGCAAACGAAGTGTCAACTGCCAGAACAAATGAGAAATTTCAGAGAGCTTTAAAGTGTCGACCGAGCAAACGAAGTGTTGACCAAGCAAATGAAGTGTCAACTGACAAAGTGTCGACCGAGCAAACGAGTGTCAACCGAAAAATTCTAGAGAGCTTTGAAGTGTTGACCGAGCAAACAAAGTGTCGACCGCAAAAACAAATGAGAAATTCCATAAAGGTTTGAAGTGTCGACCATACCCTCGTAGTGATGACACTCTCTCTATTAACAAAGTTGAGAATAATAAAAGTGTCGACGGGGAAATTGAAGTGTCAAATGCGTGGTCTTTCCAAGTGTCGACCTAGTTGTTGAACAACTTTAAAAATAACATATGACGTCAACAAAGTGTCGACCAATCCAGATGATGTGTTGATCAGTCTGTCTGAATTAAGAAGATCTCTATAAATAGAGAAGAAGAGCTTTTAGGAACAACAACTTTGAGAAAAATTCCGACAAAGTGCTGCCAAATTTTTCCCTTGATTATCTACATCTTGCTCTAACCTTACCATTCTCCAATTCCCACATTTGATATTGTCTAGCTTGAGAGTGTGTAAGAATTTGTTACTTGAGTGTTCAAACTATATATCTCGTTGTAAAAAAAATGAAAGATGACGCTCAAAGAAAGTTATTGTAAGGTATGATTGACACTCGAAGGTTCAATCAAGTGAACTCATTAATTGAGGTTGGTAAGTATCTTCGAGAAGGAGCCTTGAAGCGTGGACGTAAGCAAGGTTGGCTGACCCGCGTTAACAAATTTGTGGGCATCTTTCCTTCTCTTATCTTATAATTTATTATTGTGACAAGTTAGAACTTATTAGTTGAGTATTATAGACCAAGTAAATTCATTCCTCGAAAATTGCACGAATTTGGTATTTATTGTAAAAAAAATTTAATAACCTAATTCATCATCTCTCTTTGGTTATTTCGATCCAACAGAGGTGATCTTCGTCAAATAATCTTTAATGTTCTCATTCTGCTTCATTGCCAACTTTTCAAATTCAGATCGTCGAGTCTGAAGTCGAACCATCTTAACTTTTGACTTGCCTTTGTAGGCTGTATGAATGACGTCCCAAGTTTCTTTGTAGGTTTCAACGTTGGCAAACCTCTCTCATACACAACCATGTTGATTGTTTGATATATGTGAAAAAGTTTCTTGTTGTCTTTCTTTTGATTCTTCTATAATGCAATCGTTTACGTCACTTATGTTATCTTCATCTTTCGAAACATGAAATCCTTGTTCAACGATGTTCCACAACTCCATATTTTTAAGCAACACTTTGACATTGTTGCTCCAATAATCATAATTCTTGCCACTAAAGCGATGAATTATAGAAACCATGTTGGAACTACTCACATCGGTCAAATGCCAAAAAATTTAGCTGCTCTAATACCACAATGTAGAAGATGGAAGATGAAGAAAGAAAGAATAATAACATGGAGGAAATAGTTTTTTTCACAAAATTACTTTCTTCATACATTGAAAACAAGATTATATGAACTTAAATAAAACCTATCATTTGATAACTCTCATGACTAACCCTAATGACTATTTATTTATCCAACCATTTATGACCATTTACATTCATAACAATTTATTGTCATTTTGTTACTCATTTATATTCTAAAATGATTGGTATTTAACATTCTAAAACATAATTATAGAATTTATTGGAAAGTAAATTTGGTATAATTTCCCAATACTACTGCAATAGCAAGTAGGAAAAATTAAGTTCTTTATTTTAGTTATTAGCGACAATAAGAAAAGTTGCTTTGAGTTGGAAGATAGGTAGACGAAGAAGTGCAAAATAGAAAGAAAATAAGCCAAGTATTTGTCTACCAATCAGTATAAAAAAAAATGCATATGCCCAAAAGAGCTAACTCTAGAAAGACTAGAAAGGTTAATGTTATTGCCGGTACTTTCAGTCAAAATGCTCATGTATCTGACTTATATGAGTGATAGTAGAAGGTTAAGCCAATTAAAAAAAGGAGAACAACTTAAAAGGTTGAGAAGTTTGTGACGACCGAAAACCCTGACACGATCGGGATACCAGAACGAGCCGTCACTCGGGAACTTTGCAAAAAAAAAAACGGGGAACAACTTTTTTTTTTTTCGACTTTTTTAAAATTCACGGACATTTAAAATGGATAAATAAAATAAAATCAAAGTAAAATTTGTGAACAGTGACGGAAGATGAAATTTGTGAACAGTGACGGAAGATGAAATTTGTGAACAGTGACCGGAAGATGAAATTTGTGAACAGTGACCGGAAGATGAAAAATGTGAACAGTGACCGGAAGATGAAATTTGTGAACAGTGACCGGAAGATGAAAAATGTGAACAGTGACGGAAGATGAAATTTGTGAACAGTGACGGAAGATGAAAAATGTGAACAGTGACGGAAGATGAAATTTGTGAACAGTGACGGAAGATGAAATTTGTGAACAGTGACGGAAGATGAAAAATGTGAACAGTGACGGAAGATGAAATTTGTGAACAGTGACGGAAGATGAAATTTGTGAACAGTGACCGGAAGATGAAATTTGTGAACAGTGACGGAAGATGAAAAATGTGAACAGTGACCGGAAGATGAAATTTGTGAACAGTGACCGGAAGATGAAATTTGTGAACAGTGACCGGAAGATGAAATTTGTGAACAGTGACGGAAGATGAAATTTGTGAACAGTGACGGAAGATGAAATTTGTGAACAGTGACGGAAGATGAAATTTGTGAACAGTGACCGGAAGATGAAATTTGTGAACAGTGACCGGAAGATGAAAAATGTGAACAGTGACCGGAAGATGAAATTTGTGAACAGTGACCGGAAGATGAAAAATGTGAACAGTGACGGAAGATGAAAAATGTGAACAGTGACGGAAGATGAAATTTGTGAACAGTGACGGAAGATGAAAAATGTGAACAGTGACGGAAGATGAAATTTGTGAACAGTGACGGAAGATGAAAAATGTGAACAGTGACGGAAGATGAAAAATGTGAACAGTGACGGAAGATGAAAAATGTGAACAGTGACGGAAGATGAAATTTGTGAACAGTGACGGAAGATGAAAAATGTGAACAGTGACCGGAAGATGAAAAATGTGAACAGTGACGGAAGATGAAAAATGTGAACAGTGACCGGAAGATGAAATTTGTGAACAGTGACGGAAGATGAAAAATGTGAACAGTGACGGAAGATGAAATTTGTGAACAGTGACGGAAGATGAAAAATGTGAACAGTGACCGGAAGATGAAAAATGTGAACAGTGACGGAAGATGAAATTTGTGAACAGTGACGGAAGATGAAATTTGTGAACAGTGACCGGAAGATGAAAAATGTGAACAGTGACCGGAAGATGAAAAATGTGAACAGTGACCGGAAGATGAAATTTGTGAACAGTGACGGAAGATGAAATTTGTGAACAGTGACGGAAGATGAAATTTGTGAACAGTGACGGAAGATGAAATTTGTGAACAGTGACGGAAGATGAAAAATGTGAACAGTGACGGAAGATGAAAAATGTGAACAGTGACGGAAGATGAAAAATGTGAACAGTGACGGAAGATGAAAAATGTGAACAGTGACGGAAGATGAAAAATGTGAACAGTGACCGGAAGATGAAATTTGTGAACAGTGACCGGAAGATGAAATTTGTGAACAGTAACCGGAAGATGAAAAATGTGAACAGTGACCGGAAGATAAAATTTGTGAACAGTGACCGGAAGATGAAATTTGTGAACAGTGACCGGAAGATGAAATTTGTGAACAGTGACCGGAAGATGAAAAATGTGAACAGTAACCGGAAGATGAAAAATGTGAACAGTGACCGGAAGATGAAATTTGTGAAAGACAAAACTGGCAACTTTTAACATGATTACATAAAAACAAAAGTTGTGGAAACAGAATGTATGAAAACTTCAAACTTCAGAAAACGATTCAAAACATGATTTTTGAACATATCGGGAAAAACACGACGGAATTTTAAGGAAAAACAAATTACATGGATGGCTCTAACATGACAGAAACTTAAGAAAAATCACACTACATGGATAGCTCTAAAACCAGAAGCCGTCCATGCACAGACTAACAGAAAATATTCCAAACGAATTCCAGAATACTTCAAAACATAGTTCAACTGTCGAATACAGAGGTTTTAACAAGAGAAAGCTTAACCAACAGAATACCTTACATTATCTATATCCAACAGAATTTCCTACAGAGTTTTCAACAACCAAAAATACAGAATCCTAACATAGTTTAAAAACCAAACACAGAATTCCAGTAGGGTTTACAGACATAGACTTTACTTTAAATACTTAAACCTCGGGACAGGATTTGTCTGGCTGCAGCAACCATCCCGTGAGCTCCTCCCCCAACTACATCAACTCGTCAGTTTGAGGATCAAGCTCCTCATCTGGAAAATCCATACCTACAACAGGGAGTTCACCTATGAGCCTAAAGCTCAGTAAGAACATAATCAACATGCAGTGATGCAAAATGCTATGCATGCAGTTTTCAGAAAAACGGTGACAGAACATTACATTACGTTTCACTGCACATGGTGGTATAAGTGAGGCTTATAGAGGAACTGGCGCATAACATACATAACATACTGGACATGACACTTGTTAGTAATTTTGCCGGTGTCCCAGGGAAGGACAAGGTACAGGGTATCCTTGGCGGGGATAAATTTTACATGAATCCCAGAGAAGGACAAGAACAGGATGCCAGTCCTCGTCCACACTTAACCGTTCATTACATTACAGGATTTTACCTTTACTTACTTCAAAACCAGTGCTGAAAACATTTGCATGATTTTACTGGAAAACGTGTATGCATGGATAAGTGCGATACTCAACATTCACAGATGGCAGAATGGATACAACAGGGAAACAGAATATAACAGAGACATGTTTAACTTAAAACATAACCTAGAACCTATCTACCCAAACCATACCTAGTACCTCCAAGTTGTAGGGCCATAAGGGCCAACATAAACGTATGAACTTACCTGGTTGCTGCAGTGTCAGATGCTCGAATGTCCCTGGGATGCTTGGATCTGTAGCATGCATGAAGAGGTATAAAACAAGCTGCAATGCTAACAAATAACATGGAAATTTATGCAGAAAACTCCACTCAGACTGGTAGAAAACAACAATGTGTTTCCATACAAAACTCGAGAGTTTTCTCCTAAATATCCTAACCTAAAACTTCAGCAAAACGCATACTTTTTGCTTGTCCAAATGTGTTAGCATTGGGAGATGTTTACCTTAGGCAGAAAACAAGGAAAACCCTAGGAGATCAAAGGTGTTTGGGTGAACTTTTGTCGCCTGGCCGAGAGAAAACAGAGGGAGAGAAGATGGAGAAGTGGAAACTTTCACGTAGGAGGGAAGAGAAGACATATCTTCTTCAACAAGTTGCCACTTGGCACTCGTCCATTGGTTTGCTTCCACCTACCTTAATTACTTCCACATTTACCCTTCCAGTAGCTTTTAACCTAATTAATTTGTTTTGGTTACACATTAGTTTAGTTTCACTAAACATTTCCAACAACTCAACCAAAACATACGTTGTATAAATATAATTGTTAATCCCGCACAAATGGTTTCGGGAAAACAATTACATGGCAAAAATGCCGGGTGTTACATTCCACCCACCTTAATAGAAATTTTGTCCCCAAAATTTGCCTAAGCAAAGAAGTCTGGATATTGTGTTTTAACATCCTCCAGTCTTTCCCAAGTGGCTTCCTCCACATTATGGTTGCGCCATAAGACTTTCACCAACGGGACCACTTTGTTGCGCAATACTTTGACTGAGGTATCCAGGATCTGTATGGGCCTTTCTTCATATGTCAGGGTTGGCATAATGTCAACGTCCACATGCTCTACGATTTGAGTTGGATCTCGTACACATTTTCTCAGCATCGAGACATGGAAAACATCATGAACACCATCCATTGACGCTGGTAGTTGTAGTCTGTAGGCCATGCTTCCCACACGCTTCAAGATGGGAAAGGGCCCAATAAACCTTGGGCTTAGCTTCCCTTTCTTGCCGAATCTCATTACGCCCTTGAAAGGTGACACCTTCAAGAACACCTCATCACCTTCGACAAACTCTAAGTCCCTTCTCCTGTGGTCTGCGTAACTTTTCTGTCGACTTTGTGCAGTTTGGATTCTTTACTTAATCGCCGTTATTACCCCAGACATCTGTTGCAGTATTTCAGGGCCGATAAGCTTGGTTTCCCCGACTTCATCCCAACACAACGGGGATCTGCACTTTCTGCCATAAAGCGCTTCATATGGAGCCATACCGATCGTAGCCTGGTAGCTATTGTTGTAAGCAAACTCCACAAGTGGCAGGTATCTACTCCAAGGAGCGTGAAGTTCCAGCACGCACGCCCTTAACATATCTTCCAATGTCTGAATCGTTCTCTCGGATTGTCCATCCGTCTGCGGGTGAAATGCCGTGCTGAAGTCCAATCTAGTGCCCAAAGAGCTTTGCAAACTTTTCCAAAACCTGGAAGTGAATCTAGGATCGCGATCAGAGACGATTGGCACAGGAATGCCGTGCAGCTTGACAATCTCATTAATGTACAGCTCAGCATACTGATCCATGGAGAATGTCGTCTTCACAGGTAGAAAATGGGCCGACTTCGTCAATCTGTCCACTATGACCCATATGCTATTGTGGCCTTTAGCCGTTCTTGGAAGGCCGACAACAAAATCCATCGTGATGTTCTCCCACTTCCATTCGGGAATCGGGAGAGGCTGAAGCGTCCCAGCTGGTCGTTGATGTTCAGCCTTGACTTGTTGACATATTAAACAAGACTCCACATACTTGGCCACTTCATTCTTCATATTCGGCCACCAGAAGTGAAGCTTTAGGTCCTGATACATCTTCGTACTTCCGGGATGTACAGAGAAAGAGGATGAATGAGCTTCCGACAAGATATGCTTCCGTAGCTCCTCGTCTTTCGGAACATACCATCTGCCTTTGAACTTCAGAACTCCATCTCCCGAATAGCTGAAATTGGATGAGGGCATCGGCACTTTGCTCACCATATCAGCCATCTCCTTTGAATTGGTCTTCTGGGCTTCCTTAATGCGGTCCAAGACAGTGGGCCGTAGTGTCAGGTTTGCTAGTATGGCCGATAGCCCAGAAACTATCTCCATATCGAACTTCTGCATCTCTGTTCTCAAAGGCGTCGATACGGCCGACATTACTGGTTGCATAGTAGCTGGCATTCTGCTCAGTGCATCAGCTACCACATTAGCTTTACCAGGATGGTACTTGATCTCAACATCATAGTCTTTTACAAATTCTAACCACCGCCTTTGCCTCATATTCAACTCCTTCTGAGTAAATATGTACTTCAAGCTTTTGTGATCCGAAAACACCTCACATGATTGTCCGTACAAATGATGTCTCCATACTTTCAGCGCAAATACAACTGCCGCTAACTCAAGGTCGTGAGTAGGGTAGTTTTCCTCATGGGTCTTCAATTGTCGGGATGCGTATGCTACCACCTTCCCTTCTTGCATCAGTACACATCCCAAGCCAACTTTTGACGCATCACAGTATACGCTGAATTTGCCATCTTCAACTGGCAATATCAACAGAGGAGCAGTGGTCAACTTTTGCTTGAGTGTCTGAAAGCTCACCTCACATGCTTCAGACCACTTGAACTTGATTTCCTTCCTTGTTAAGCTGGTCATAGGCTTCGCTATCACAGAAAACCCCTTGATGAATTTCCTGTAATAACCAGCTAGTCCAATAAAGCTCCGTACTTCACTTGCATTTCTCAGCCTGGGCCAATCCCTTACAGCCTGAATCTTGGCCGGGTCCACAGATACTCCTTCAGCAGACAACACGTGGCCCAAGAAATTAATCTTGCTTAACCAGAACTCACACTTTGACAGCTTGGCATATAATTGGTGTTGCTTTAGAATTGACAGTACCATAGCCAAGTGTTTCTCATGCTCGGCCACACTCCTGGAATAAACCAGAATGTCGTCGATGAAAACGATCACAAATTTATCCAAGACATCATGGAATACCCTGTTCATTAGGTCCATAAATGCTGCCGGAGCATTAGTCAACCCGAACGACATCACCAAGAACTCATAGTGTCCGTACCGGGTTCTGAAGGCAGTCTTTGGAATATCTTCAGCTCTGACCTTCAACTGGTAATAGCCGGAGCGTAAGTCAATCTTAGAAAATACCCGAGCCCCCTGTAGCTGATCAAACAAATCGTCAATTCTTGGCAACGGGTACTTATTCTTGATAGTCAACTTATTCAGCTCACGGTAGTCAATACACATCCGTAGGGACCCATCCTTCTTCTTGACAAACAAGACGGGAGCACCCCACGGAGAGAAACTAGGGCGCACAAAACCCTTGTCCATTAATTCTTTCAACTGAGCCTTCAACTCCTTCAGTTCAATTGGTGCCATACGGTACGGATTCTTCGATACTGGTTCCGCACCAGGATACACATCGATTTCAAACTCGATGTCACGATCAGGTGGCAATCCCGGTAAGTCATCTAAGAAAACCTCTGAGAAGTCCCGGACTACCGGAATGTTTTGAAGTTCCACCTCATTTTGCCTTTGAACATCCACAACGTGGGCAAGAAATGCGATGCATCCTGACTTCATCAGTCGTTGAGCTTTCAAGGAAGATATCACAGGCATACGGTGTTTCTTCGGTACTGCCTGATAAGAGAATTCTACTTCATTTGGGCGCTTAAATGACACAAGCCCGGACCTACAGTTGATGGTGGCATAATGTCTAAATAGCCAGTCCATCCCCAGAATGACATCGTACCCTTTCATACCGATGACGATAAGATCGGCATAAAATTTCTGGTCTCCCACTGACACTATATCACCCCGTACAACCCGCTCGGAGTGCATAAACTCTCCGGACGGTAGCATAACGCTGTAGGGCTGATCCGAGGACGTACTACAAAACTTCTGTCTAACTACAAAATCCATGGCCACAAACGAATGTGTGGCCCCCGTGTCCCACAAGGTATAAGCAGGCACATTACATACTAATATTGTACCTGTAATTGCTGTGTGCTGATCAGCATTATCGACGTCCTCCATCATTGCAAACACTCTAGGCATAGCACCAACCGGCCTTGTGTCAGGCACCGGACAATTCCGGACTTGATGGCCTTCTTTACCACACCGGAAACATTGACCAGTAAAGAGCCTGCAGTCTCCTGTATGATTCTTCTGGCAACGTGGGCGGACAGGAAGCTGAGGAGCTCCCATAGGTCTCTTCCCTTTGTCCTGGTAAGTAAGGGTCTCATTGGGCCTTTTAGTGCCCCTGTTCTGTTGCTGTTGAGGATGTACATTCTGAATCTTTTGTTGTTGTTGTTGAGGAGCATTTCTTATAATTCCTCTTGGTGGCTCTCTCTGTCTCTGGGACTTTATTTCTAAGGCCTCAAGTTGATAAGCCTTGGCCACCACTTTCACATATGGTGCCTCATCAAAACCTCCAGTCGTGATTCCTCGCAGAAGGTCCATCTTTAAACCTTGAATAAACTAGTGCACCTTGTTCTCATCAGTGGCCACCATGTGTGTTGCATATCGGGATAGCGACTCAAATTTCTGAACATACTCGGCCACAGATCCATACTGTCGCAGCCGAGAAAACTCAAGTAACTTTTCCTTTCTCACTCCTCGGTCAAAGTACTTCTCGTAGAAGAGTGTTTTAAATCCCTCCCAACTCAATGCCACAGTAGACGATTGTACTGCATCCCACCAGAATCCAGCACTTTCAGTGAGATGGAACGTGGCACAAGTAACCTTCTTGTTGTCTTCTACTTCTGCATAACTGAACATCTTTTCCATAGTTCGAATCCAGGTTTCAGCACGGGTCGGGTCTGTAGACAACCCATCAAATGAGGGTGGCTGAAGTCGCCGGAATCTGTCTCCACTATTGTCTCGCGGTGCATTATTTCCAGGATTATTATTATTGTTGTTCCCATGGTTGTTGTTCCTATCGTCTTCCCGAGCCATCATGC
The DNA here is from genome assembly GCA_022432975.1 of Begonia masoniana. NCBI lineage: Eukaryota > Viridiplantae > Streptophyta > Magnoliopsida > Cucurbitales > Begoniaceae > Begonia > Begonia masoniana. Next base: position 38,113,509 of record CM039509.1, read on the forward strand.
GCTCTACCATACGTGACTGTGCACCCACCAGTTCGGTTAGTCGGTCAATGGCTCGAGAGCTTTCACTGGACTCTTCCTGATGTCCTCTCACCATTTCTAAGATAGTCCTATAAGTAGAATAACAGAATAACCTAATTTAATAAACAAACTTTTACAGGAATTTAAACACTTACAGTTGGCGGAGCGATATCACGTGGCGGGTTGCGCAGTCAGACATTTCACAGAATCGGTTTTAAAACCGTGTCTCTCTGATACCATTACTGTGACGACCCGAAAACCGGACCCGATCGGGATCCAAGAACCGAGCCGTCACTCCGGGACATTTGCAGAAAACGGGGACAACTATTTTTTTTTTCGACTTTTTAAAAATCACGGACATTTAAAATGGATAACATAAAATAAAATCAAAGTAAAATAAATAAACATAAACTGGAAATGAATAAAAACGTGAACAGTGACCGGAAGATGCAAAGTGTGAACAGTGACCGGAAGATGAAATTTGTGAACAGTGACCGGAAGATGAAATTTGTGAACAGTAACCGGAAGATGAAAAATGTGAACAGTGACCGGAAGATGAAATTTGTGAACAGTGACCGGAAGATGAAATTTGTGAACAGTGACCGGAAGATGAAATTTGTGAACAGTGACCGGAAGATGAAATTTGTAACAGTAACCGGAAGATGAAATTTGTAAACAGTACCGAAGATGAAATGTGAACAGTAACCGGAAGATGAAAAATGTGAACAGTGACCGGAAGATGAAATTTGTGAAAGACAAAACTGGCAACTTTTAACATGATTACATAAAAACAAAAGTTGTGGAAACAGAATGTATGAAAACTTCAAACTTCAGAAAACGATTCAAAACATGATTTTTGAACATATCGGGAAAAACACGACGGAATTTTAAGGAAAAACAAATTACATGGATGGCTCTAACATGACAGAAACTTAAGAACAATCACACTACATGGATAGCTCTAAAACCAGAAGCCGTCCATGCACAGACTAACAGAAAATATTCCAAACGAATTCCAGAATACTTCAAAACATAGTTCAACTGTCGAATACAGAGGTTTTAACAAGAGAAAGCTTAACCAACAGAATACCTTACATTATCTATATCCAACAGAATTTCCTACAGAGTTTTCAACAACCAAAAATACAGAATCCTAACATAGTTTAAAAACCAAACACAGAATTCCAGTAGGGTTTACAGACATAGACTTTACTTTAAATACTTAAACCTCGGGACAGGATTTGTCTGGCTGCAGCAACCATCCCGTGAGCTCCTCCCCCAACTACATCAACTCGTCAGTTTGAGGATCAAGCTCCTCATCTGGAAAATCCATACCTACAACAGGGAGTTCACCTATGAGCCTAAAGCTCAGTAAGAACATAATCAACATGCAGTGATGCAAAATGCTATGCATGCAGTTTTCAGAAAAACGGTGACAGAACATTACATTACGTTTCACTGCACATGGTGGTATAAGTGAGGCTTATAGAGGAACTGGCGCATAACATACATAACATACTGGACATGACACTTGTTAGTAATTTTGCCGGTGTCCCAGGGAAGGACAAGGTACAGGGTATCCTTGGCGGGGATAAATTTTACATGAATCCCAGAGAAGGACAAGAACAGGATGCCAGTCCTCGTCCACACTTAACCGTTCATTACATTACAGGATTTTACCTTTACTTACTTCAAAACCAGTGCTGAAAACATTTGCATGATTTTACTGGAAAACGTGTATGCATGGATAAGTGCGATACTCAACATTCACAGATGGCAGAATGGATACAACAGGGAAACAGAATATAACAGAGACATGTTTAACTTAAAACATAACCTAGAACCTATCTACCCAAACCATACCTAGTACCTCCAAGTTGTAGGGCCATAAGGGCCAACATAAACGTATGAACTTACCTGGTTGCTGCGGTGTCAGATGCTCGAATGTCCCTGGATGCTTGGATCTGTAGCATGCATGAAGAGGTATAAAACAAGCTGCAATGCTAACAAATAACATGGAAATTTATGCAGAAAACTCCACTCAGACTGGTAGAAAACAACAATGTGTTTCCATACAAAACTCGAGAGTTTTCTCCTAAATATCCTAACCTAAAACTTCAGCAAAACGCATACTTTTTGCTTGTCCAAATGTGTTAGCATTGGGAGATGTTTACCTTAGGCAGAAAACAAGGAAAACCCTAGGAGATCAAAGGTGTTTGGGTGAACTTTTGTCGCCTGGCCGAGAGAAAACAGAGGGAGAGAAGATGGAGAAGTGGAAACTTTCACGTAGGAGGGAAGAGAAGACATATCTTCTTCAACAAGTTGCCACTTGGCACTCGTCCATTGGTTTGCTTCCACCTACCTTAATTACTTCCACATTTACCCTTCCAGTAGCTTTTAACCTAATTAATTTGTTTTGGTTACACATTAGTTTAGTTTCACTAAACATTTCCAACAACTCAACCAAAACATACGTTGTATAAATATAATTGTTAATCCCGCACAAATGGTTTCGGGAAAACAATTACATGGCAAAAATGCCGGGTGTTACAAAGTTAGTCGAGATGAGTCATTGTTTATCAAGAAAAGAATTGTTGTATCACGACCAGGGATGAGGCCTAACAGAAACGTCATGTTAAACGATCAACCTCGAAGAGATCTACCATCTAACCTAAGGCTTTGTGCGGAAGTTTTATGAATGATCCATGACCTATGAGCAAAAACAAATGTAAGGATACAAACAATAGTAAGAATACAAGAAATCACGACCCTAGAGTGGCCTAACATTTTGTGCCGAGTGATCCACAGGTTAGACCAGATGTAACAATCCATCCTAGAAATTGTTGCAACTATTTTGTGTGGCGCCAAAGAACAACATGACTTAACTTGTGACCTAAATAAAGCTATGGGTACATCTCCACCTATCATCCAAGTATTCATATCCAAAAGGTCAGGGTACTCCAATGATTGATATTGTCCTCAATGAGTACACTCTCCTACAACCTCATACTAACTCATATTTGCCCAATCAACCTAATATCTCAATTACATCGCATAAATGCTTCCAAGATGGAGATATCATGGACAAAATTGGAGAAATGTTTTATACAAATATTATAAAACTTTTTCAAAAGATGTTGATCTTTACTTTCTTTTTATATTATACTTTAGAGAAACGTTTGTTTGATTTTATATTTTGCTTCAATATTAAAAGAATCTAAAATGTTGTTACAAATTTCAAATCCTTTTCACCTAATATGTTTTTTTTTATCAAGGCACAGAGCTTTCGTGTGTAAGTGTAACATCAACTATTAAGATTAGAATATAAAAGTAAAATGTACCCTAACATTATTTTGATTTAAAAATTAAATTTATTTGTCTTTCAGCAAACATCATTTGTAGTCTCTCTTGTGAAATTATTATGACAACACATCTTGTGAATTCAAAGAGTACTCAAAATTCTGTTAATTGTGATAATTCAACTCATACCAAGAGACGTGCACAATCCCACGTAGTTTAGGAAAAGTGAAAGTAATTAGTTTATAAGAAAAATTTTCATCTCTACATTGTACAACGCATTTTGATAAATTCTAATAAAAAAAACATGCAGAATGTGACACAAAAATGAATAATATTGTACTAACGGAATCGAAGACTCCACGATTATAAAGTTGATGCCTTATTGAGTAATATCATTTAATATCATAACGAAAGGGTGCATGGAAAAGCAAGTGTAACACAAGAAAAACATGAAAAGTTGTACATGGTCATTCACTTTTTTTAGTCACGTTTAAAGAATTCATCAATTTAAAAACACAGCCGAATTGCCACATCGAGGAATTTCATTATGTTCCTTCAAGATCCTTTTCTTGTCAAGGGTAGGAAAATATTAAATACAGCGGGTGGGGTTTTTTTGACAAACTGTGGGCAATCATTTATTAATACCAATAATCTTCACCTTTCTTTTAGTGATTTGGTATACAAAGATATGGCTTTTTTGCTTGATTGAGAGAGATAGAGAGAGTCACCTTTAGCTTTTTTCTTTCAATCTTCTTTTGCAATTAACTTGAGACACAATCTCACGTGTAGATATAAGCCTAATTTTTTTTTTTTTATATTACGATCGTACGATGGTAGATAAACCAAACCAAACCAAATAATCGCAATACATTGGTCATCAAGATGACATACATAAAATAAAGCCTCCTTTATGGTCAAATTTAATGATGAAAATAGATGAAATGATCATTTAAAGACAAAGTTGACATTCTAAGAACTCTAAAGAGACAATCAAAATAATCTATTTTACCCATTATTTATTTAGGCAACTAAGTCATGATATTTGCAATTATTACGGAAATAAATCAAGAATACATAAGAATGTAAAAAAACACAATGCTGTAAGTTTTTAATTTATACATAATTTCCTAAATGAAATATCTTGGTTGATTATTTTAGTTAATTAATGAAGTCTTTCATTGAAAATTAGAGAGTCTGGAGTGGGTGGAGTCTATCGTGCTATGCAATTTAAAATCATAGCATTGTTAAATAATTGTTCTTAAAAATATGAATTTATCTCTCGAAAGAAAATACAAAAAGGGTATAAACACTACTATCTTATGAAATAATTATGCATATATTAACTTTAAAATTAAAAAAAAAAAGGTATTTGTTATATCCTCTTCTAAAAAATATATATGTATTTTGTAACGTGTACCGATTTCAAAAATGCTTAAATTATGTCACTAAGTTGCTCAAATTTTGGAGATAGAAAAATAACCAATGCTTAACTTGAACGTAAACTCTTCGTGGAATAGTTTGGATTTCAAAATTATTAAAAAAATAGAATATTTTATTTTATTTTATTGCTTTTAGTTTATTATATTCAATTATTAGAAGGAATCAAAACTATAGCTTTACTTGTGTAATTACTATATATTGAATAAAATAAAGATTAATATAAAATAGAAAAAAGAGAATTGGTAAATGGTAGTTGATTGTGAAGTTTACTTTTGTGGCAACCAGAGGGATGGAGATGTTGGCGTCCTTGTGTTAGTATGGACCCACTATTATAGCTAGCCTAGAAGAATAAATAATCATAAACGTGAAACATTTGCTTCTAGAAAACAATCTGACGTACGAGGTTTAATCTACTGTAGCACTGGGCCAATCAATAGTTGATACAAACCCAATTGTACTCATAACTTTAGATTCAATTTATTTATTGGTAAATAATTTCATAAATTATACACTTTTATGTTTTAACCCTAATTTATTAATCAGTACTATTAAAATCTCATTTTAATTATTTATAATTAATTTTAATTACTACATTAAATCCATGAGCACTGCATGAAGAATTAAAAACTAAAGTATAAATTTAAATGGTAAATTTAACATTGTTCATCATAAATATAATCACTGGTACTAATGAATAAATGAAATATATACGTAATGTCCGTATATATAATTAAAGGTAAAGTACATTTTAAACCTCCAAATTAAGGAGTCGAGAAAACTCGTATCTTAAATTCTTTTGATAGAATAGACCTCAGATGTCTCAAAAGAAGGGGTTCGAGCTTCTTTCCCTTCGTTAGTTTTCTCTGTCGGTTTTTTCTTCCATTGACAACAAAAGCCGTAAAGCTTGTGGAGTTGGAGCAACAAGGGTGGTAACAGTAGAAGCTTAAAGTGTTGGTGCTTTTGACTTTAAGCAATAATAGCAACATTGAGATGACATTTCCGCCCATGGATTTGGAAAAATGTAGAAAGATTTGAAAAAAAATGACCGAACAAGTCTCATAAGTTCAAATCACTCTGAGATGGATTCAAAGAAAGTGATCAAAGAAAATGTGGATTGAACGGAAGAAGAATAGAGGACTTTGGCTGAAAATGTTCGAGATAGCAGTTAGTTGTTCAGAATTTTTTGACTTCAGAGATTAAATTATTCTTAAATCTAAAATATATATATATATATATTTTTTATGAAATGTCACGGAGTTGTAGAGGCGTCTATTTAGAGATGTTAAATGGGCGGGCTGGCCGCTACAGTAGCGAGCCGAGCTGGCTCGGTGAAAAGTCACGCATTTAAGATCTTATATTGTAATAATTTAGCCAATGCATAGTTTTAGTATTATATAAACCCTCATACCAATATATTCAGTAGGGGTGATCGTGGTCCAGTTCAATTCGATTTTTGAAAAAATTATGACCGGACTACTAAATTCGATTTTAAAATTTTTGCACCAATAAACTTAAAAAATTTTCCAGAATCGGACCAGAATTTTGGTCCTCCCGTTTAAGAAATACCTGTAGGATCAACAATACCTCCAGGAAAGGGTCTTGATTCATCAGGGGCTGCTACGAAAATTGCTGATTTTGATGACTCTCTTGACCATCAGCTCGAAGTAATATCCAATTTGAAGACGCACAAAGGTAAATCAATTCATAATGATTTTCATTCTTCCTCCCCTCTAACTGAAAGTAAACCTGAAGTGTCGGATGATTTTGATTCTTGGTTTGATACCATTTCTTAGATCATATCAAATTACCCATTCTCACCCGTGCAAAATCTGGGTAAACAGAGTAGTAATTAATTAATATTGGACAATAGTTGCTCTTGTAATCCAACAATAGTTTTGTCTTTGCCATTTTTGATGTTATAATGACAAAAATTTCTTAAACCTAATTGAGTATTGGAATACAGATCATGTAGGGGAACCAATTTATAGATCAAGTCCCAAAAGACCTTTTCCCCATCGACCCTAAAAACAATCCAGGCAGAACAAAACGATGCTTCGAAACAGGAAACTTAAATTTTTTTTAAAATTTTACCTTACCTTCGTTGGTCGAGCGGCGAGTCAGCGACTAGAGACTGCGAGACTGTGAGAGACGACGAGCCGATGTGTGCGACAGAGGGCTGCGAGTCGATGATTGGAGACTGCGAGAGACGGCGATGGCGAGAGCGACTGGGCAAGGGCGAGAGCGTTCAGTATTGGCGTCGGCTATTCGCCAAGATGAGAAGAGAAACCTGAAAAGTGTCGCGAGAGACGGCGTGGGCGAGAGCTAGGGGTGTGCAAACCGAACCAGAACCGGTGAACCGAACCGGAACCGGTCAAATAGGTTCGGTTCGGACCGATTTTGAGCATAGGTTCGGTTCGGATTGGTTTCATTTTATAGGAACCGGTGAATTAGGTTCGGTTTTCGGTTTGGATCGGCCAAAATCGATACAAACCAAACCGAACCGGACCTTAACTAAAAAACAAAAAAAAATCAAAATTGAAGAGTGAATCCAGAAGCCCTAAATCGTCGGGTCTTCAGTCTTCAGTCTTCAGTTAGGGGCAGACGAAGGTGATCCGGCGACGGCGAGGCGATAACCAGAGACCCGGCAGACGACGACAGACACAGGTGACGACGACAGCAGCACCGACAACAGTAGCGAGAGTATAGATCTGGTGCATCGAGATACCCCAAGGATCCTGCTTGTTCTTCGCCGAGGGGCTATCAAACCAAAAAGTCCAAGAATACTCAAGAGGGTGAAACTGGTTAACCGAGCCAGCAGACTGCTTCGAAGACATCGAATCTGCGTCTCCCACAATCTCTCCTTCCTCAATCGGCTCATCTTCTTCGTCACCCCCACGAACCCAAGGTGCGGAGTCAGCGACGGCGTTGATTTCTTCCTCGTTTCCAGAACCCTTGATTGCCTCTTCCACAACCATCTTGTTTCTTGTTCTTTCTCGACTTTGCCGTTCGATCTCCGGGCTATGGATACTTCGTCGGAGATGAAAAAAATTGGCTTTATAGTGCCCTTCGCAATGATTTTACTCTCTGTTTAACTGAAATTATAAGTAATTAATTTTTGTTTTCTAAAATAAAATTAAAATTTTAAACAATATTAAATTGAAAACTAAAAAATAGAGTTTTTATTTTTTATTTTTTGGAAAATAGATTGTAAAACCAAAACCGAACTGAAACCGAACCGAAAGTTTAGGTTCAGTTTAGGTTCGGTTTTGGTATGCTGCAAAACCGGTTTCGGTTCGGTAAGTTCGAAACCGAAACCAATCGGTTCGGTTCGGTTTCTCTCCAAAACCGAACCGAAACCGGTTTTGCACACCCCTAGCGAGAGCGACTTTGAACTCTGAAGACTGAAGCTCGTCACTCGAGCCCGATGCTTTAAACTTAGGGCAAAAAATTTGGTCCGGGTCGGTTCAACATGAGCTGACTCATTAGAACCGAAACCGGACCGGGATTTTTGGTTCTGGTCAATACAAAACAAAATTCTTTTTTTCCTTTTTCAGAACCACCCAAAACCGGACCAAACCGTCGGTTCTGGTCTGGTTCTTCGGTTCTCGATTTTTTGCTCACCCCTAATACTAAGAAGAAATGATCTTCATAATTTCAACATGAATGAATAATTACTAAAATGGGATTTTTTATTTTCATTAAATTAAATATCATAATCCTATTTTCAGAAAATCTATCTTCTAATTTAAACAAAGTGAGAATCCATATTTGTCGCCTACTTAGAACCTCTACACCCTGTTACGTGAGGAAAGAGAGAGAAACAACTAAGGGTAAAATAGGAAACAAAGAAACGGATGGCCGCGATGACGATTCTGCTTTTTCCAGCTGAAGGGAATCGACGGCCAGCGGCATGTTCTCCTGGTCTGGACTACACTTCGATTCTTGGAGTGGGGAAGCACTGTACACGGTTGCTCTCAGGACGGCCGAAACGGTGGGAATATATGTCGTTTTGTTCCTGGCGAGCAGCCACGTCAGCCCCATTAGCTGGCAGTCTCTATTGAACATTTTGGTCCCTCTATCCGTTGTGGCGTTAGACCCCGTTACGCTAATCTGTCAATATTAAACCAAACAAAAAGTAAAACAACTAAAAATTTGAAGTGCGTAAAACAAAAGATAAATGTCGTGTAAATCTCTGTGGACAGTAATAATGGAGATGTTAATTACAGTAAGATTTTATCATTCACCTTCTGTAGAGCGGCGAGGCACTTGGAACAGCCGGAATACGAGGAGTTCCGGCAATTCTTTTCCAGATTACGAACGGCGGCGGTGGGTGTGGCGTTGTGAGATCCAGTAACAATGAAAGCAGCTGGGCATGTGAGGGAGCTAATCTGGAGGAGGCGAATTCCGCAGAAGCATAGAATAGGGTCGCAGCTGGCGTTTGGCTGCGGAATCCGAATGTGGCGGGTGAGCAGAGAGCCTTGAAGCGAGTTCGCGCACTTCTGCGAGTCATCCGGCATGATTGGAAGTTCACTTTCGGACAACGAAGCTGGGTCAGTCAGTTCCAGAGCCGACCGTGTGTGAGCAGCAAAGAGCCAAGCGGCTAGTACTGGACAGCATCGGCTACGGTCGAGGTTTCGGCCGCAGGCTTCGCTAACTCCACCGAAGAGCTCGTCGGAGAGGTCTAGTCGACAGATTTCTGTCTGACTCTGAACCGGAAAGGTTGGGACGGTGCTTAGCGACGAGGTATTGTCTGGATTTAACGGTTGACCTTTAACTGGTTCGGCTAGTAGATTGGCGAGAGAGTGATGAAGACTACTGCACAGAATGATCAAATGTAGTAGAATTGGAGGCGGGCAAGAAACCATTTCTGATTCCAGATCCAGTTGTTTAGCGATTGGGAAAAATGGGCAAGCGAATTTGACAACTTTAGTGAAAACGGACGAGTGGAAGAGAAGTAGAAGAAAAGAGAGGTGGAGTTGGCAAAAGGTTCTTTGGGTTTCTGTGATTTTCTACATTTCTTGCTACTTTCGATGAAATCCCCCTCGATTCGAATACTTCGTTCAAACGCTCCAAGTTCACGAAGGAAAATAAATATTATTCTTGCACTCCCAGTTCGAGTATGTTTTCTTCTCGACTTAAATTGGAGAAGAAAGCAGTCGGTTTGGGGTCCGTAAGAAGCAGAAAGAGATTCGTCTGTTAGAAAGAGTTTCTGCAAATGGCAGATAGGGACTGTCCTCTTCCATTTCTCTTTCCTCCGGAAACTGATGGGAAATTTAAGATCTCCATCGTGAAACAATCAGGGACGTTGATGGCCAATGGGGTGGGGGAGTGCAGGGTCAGGGTGTGTGGCTCCTATTGTACCTTAGTCTTGCGATTTGCGGTCACATGTGAAATGGGCTGTCCAAAGTGGGTTTTGCTGACAAGATTTATACTGCGCGGGCCCCTCTTCTTTGCTGGGGTACCATTGCCTCTTTTCATGCAGAGGAAATAAGCAATGTGAAATGGAGGCCATTCCAGCCACCTACGCGGCTGATACGCAGTGTCCATTTTTGTCCGGATCAAAAGAAACCCACAACAAATAGCCAATAAATCTCTTCAAAATTAGCCTAATCTACACAAGAAATATCAATTATCAAACAGCAAAGTTGACGGAAAAGTGACCCATTAGGTTTTGGACGGCCATAATTTTAATACCGCTATCATAATCGGTATTATAATATGTCCAGACGAAATAAATTTAAGGCCCACAACTCAACATGAGGTTTACCCATGACCGCCCACTTACGGGCCCAAAAACAATTGTTTCGGATCACAATTCACTATTGAAGTTTATTATAAAAATATCTTTTAGTTAGATTTTTTTCATAATTATTAGTTTTTTTTATTTGATTTCCTAAATTATTGAAGATATGAATCTCTAACTTAGTTGTATCTTTTCATATTTGTTATTATTCAATTATCAAAATATTTTTCAAAATCTAAGGTTTCTCTCAAATCATAAAATCTTTTCTTTTTCGCGTCTGGTTGCGTTGCAAGTTAAAGTTAAACTATGCAGTAAAGAAAACAGAGGCTTCATAAAAAAATGCTAATTAAATAGAAACTATTCCTGTAAAAAATCACTGCCTAATAGTGACGTTAAACAGGTGGACTGTTTGTCAACCACTCAACTCGCTACAGTATTGAGCTGGGCCTGGCCCGGGCCAGGAGACAGGCCAAGCCAGCTCGACACTGTTGACCGTGCCTCCCCACTCTTGTCGGTGGCCGGCCCGTTGATGGTGAATTTCACAAGTTATGTAATAAATTTATTAGGGTTTTTTTTAAAAAAAAAACCCTAAAGTTAAGGTTTTTTTTTTTAAAAAACCTTAACTTTTACTGTTCAACGAAAAAAACCCTCAAGTTTCGGAAATAGGCGAAAAAAATCTTCTACTCCGGACTGGGTACTGGCCTGCACAGAGAGACCGGCCTGTCCAATTGGACAGGCCGGCCTCCCCCTTTTTTTTTCGCTAAATAACAAATTGATTTTAAAAAAATATCAAACGATATTTAATTTACTTTAAATTTTTATCACATGTTCATCACATTGTGAGAAGATAGTGTGAATATTTTCGTGGTTTTATAACACTTGTACGATTTATTATAAGTTTAGTTATTTATTTTATAAAACAATTATAATAAATCGTACAAGTGTTAGAAAATTACGAAAATTCTCTAAATATCTTCTCATAATGTGGTGAGCATGTAGTAAAAATTACAACTAAATTTAATAACATTTGGTATTTTTTTTTAAATTTATAAATTAATTTTAAAAAAATATCAAACGATATTCAATTTACTTGAATTAATTTTAAAAAAATATCAAACGATATTCAATTTACTTGAAATTTTTACCACATGTTCATTACATTGTGAGAAGATAGTGTGAATATTTTCGTGATTGTCTAACACTTGTACGATTTATTATAATTATTTTATAAAATAATTAACTAAACTTATAATAAATCGTACAAGTGTTATAAAATCACGAAACTATTCAACTATCTTCTCCCAATCTGATGAACATGTGGTAAAAATTTCAAGTAAATTGAATATCGTTTGATATTTTTTTAAAATCAATTTGTCATTTAGCGAAAAAAAAAGGAGAGGCCGGCCTGTCCAATTGGACAGGCCGGCCTCTCTGTGCAGGCTAGTACCTAGTCCGGACTAGAAGGTTTTTTTCGCCTATTTTCGAAACTTGAGGGTTTTTTTCGTTGAACAGTAAAAGTTAAGTTTTTTTTTTTAAAAAAAACCTTAACTTTAGGGTTTTTTTTAAAAAAAAACCCTATTTATTATTGTGATAACGATAATTGACCACTAGATTAAAAAAAATTATATGATTGTGATTATCAGTCACAAAAATTTGCCGTTGGATTAAAAAAATAGAAAATAAAGGTTTGTGATTAAAAGATGAACTAAATAATGTGCTGTCATAATGTAAGCAATTGAATGAAAAATAAACTCAGTATTTTTAATGTGGTGTAAAAAATTTCACCTTTAGATTATAACAGACAACGAAGATTAATGAAAATAGAGGATCTCTGCCCCATTGCAACACACTCACGCAAATTAATTTCATGAAATAACCAGATCAAGTGATAACCAAAGTAATTAGTTAGCTATGTGACACCTTAGTCCAAAAAAACTCATGCAAAGTTTTAAAAAAATGGTTAAAATCATTTTAACACTCGAAGTATGAGTTTGGTTTAAAAAAAATCCTCAAAACATGTTTGTGCTAAAAAAAACTCCTGGTAGCCCGGGGGGGTGTTCACCCTCCGTTTGATAATCAGAAAAATTTTACACTACACGATTTATTATAATTTTAATTGATTAGTTTATAACATAATTATAATAAATCATAAAAGTGTTAGAAAATCACGAAACTTTTTCGATTATCTTTCCATGATGTGATAAATATGTGCTAAAACTTTCAAGTAAATTTAAAATCGTTTGATTTTTTTTTTAAATTAATACATGTTCATTTTTAACTTTATTGAAGAAGAAACGAGTATTAATTTTAAAGAAATATCAAATGATATTCAATTTACTTGAAATTTTTATCACGTGCTCATCATATCATGGGAAGATAATCAGAAAAGTTTCGTGATTTTATAACACTTGTATGATTTATTATAATCATTTTATAAAGTAAACAATTAAAATTATAATAAATCGTATAAGTGTTAGAAAATTACGAAACTTTTGAGATTATTTTCTCATTATGTGGGAAATATATGACAAAAATTTCAATTAAATTGAATATCGTTTGGTATTTTTTTAAAATTAATTTATAAATCACAGAGGGTGAATGAAGGGTAAAAGGAGGGTGAACACCCCCTTCTAGTGTAAAATTGAGAACGAAGGGTGAATGGAAGGTAGGGGTGGGCAAGACCGGACCGCGTGTAACACCCAAAAATTTCCTACAACGTACGTAGGCCTTAAATTGGAAGGTTAATGGAGTTTAATGTTTATTTTAGGTTTATGCTAAGTGTATAATTTTAAGAGTGAAATTGGAAGTGGAAGTTAAGATGAAACCCTAGAGTCAAGTGGTTAGAAATTGGGGTTGAGTTGAATTGACTTCAAGGTAATTGAAAGTGAACAAAAAGGAATAGAAATAGAAGCTTCAACGTTGGAATGAAGAAAAGGAAGAGGCAAGGGTGTTGAAAAGTCATAAGATGGAAAATATGGTTGAAAAGTCAAAAAGAGAGATCGAAAAGTCAATTTGAATTATGAACAAATGGGAGTAAGATGAAGTTAAAGTGAAGGGAATTACTTTTGGATGCATTGCACGATGGTTAAGGGTGAATAAAAAAGAGTGGGTTGCTTTTAGAAAAAGAGAAACTTTGGTGGAATATTTCAAAAGTGGAAAACTGGTTAGGTTAAAGTGATAAATTGTCTTCTTCTTCCATTGTCTTCTACGTTTTTTTCTCCACCATAGCCAAGCTCTCTTCCTTCATTTCCTCCAAATTTTGCAAGGAGTTTTGACGTAGCGGAAATTGCAGAAAATTATCGGAACTCACAGAAGCTGTTGAACCGCACACGATTACCAGCAATTGTCTTCTAAAATCTGTTGAATCGCGCATGATTACCAGATTAAAGGCATCAATCTCAAACCCTAGAGAGAGTAGAAACTGAAAAAGAGGCAAACTTTCATTCAATTCAAAAACTGTCTCAACCCTAAAGAAAAGAAACTATTTATATCGTCTTAGAAAAATTAAATAAATAACAGAATTAAAAGAAATAAAAATGATTGCAAAAACAACGATAAAAGTTATGGGCTCCGGAAGTTGAGCCTTTGCAAAGCTCGATCTTGTTGCTCCAGAAAATCCAATGCGATTTGATCCACATCATTCTCCCCTGCTGAAAAGAAATTTGTCCTCAAATTTGTTGGAGCGACATCGTCAGGGAGGCAAATCAATGAGGAGGTCCGCCTGGTTGCCGAAGAAAATGAAGACAACTCCGGTTTGCACGATCTCTACATCAAACGCTCCAAACATAAAGCTGTAGTCGTTGGTGTATCCATCATGGCTCGAGCGACGGTCGTATTGCCATGTTCGATAGAGGAATAATGAGCAAACATCTATACCCACCACGTCACACATAACTTGGTCCCTGTAAATGGATCCAATGGAAAAACTTACCAATGCTTGTTGAGAAACTGTGACGTTCAATCCAGTTTGTAGTAATGACAACTTGTATGGCTTCGGGTGCTTCTCATGTGTGAAGCCCAATTTAGTGGTCACTTCTTCAGCAACGACGTTCTCACAACTTTCGGAGTCAATGATAAACTTGCACTCTTTGCCACCAATGGCACCGGTCGACTGAAAAATATTATTCTGCAACCATGTTTCTTCGTGAAGTTGTGGAGTTAGCAGAGCGTGACCCACCACCAAACATTGGCTTGTGTCGCCATTAATAAATTCTAAGTCCACACCCTCAGGATCAGGATCTTCTGCGCTGTCGTAAATCGGGTCGCCCAAATCTTTAAACTCCAAAATTTCTTCCTCGGTGTTGTCGTAAATCAAGTCGCCCCATTCTTTAAACTCTAAGACTTCTTCAACTTGAAGACTTCCATGGAATTCAGGAATTTCAGTACGCATTCCCGATTCCCATCGCCTCCTATCATCCTCGACTGGAGTTATCTGTCTCCTCTGACAGCCTTGGAAAAGATCATCCTCGCAGTTGGAATCCGAAAAATCGGCCTCTTCGAGCCTCGCTTCTCGACTCCCTCCTCTGTTTCGCCGATTTCGGTTGACGAGTAACGCATCCATCCTGGTCGCTAGTTGATCCATAATCAATTCGACTCGTTGTTCAATCATCCGTCCAAGTCGTTCTTCTAACACAGCTTCATTGGTGTGGTCATAAATCTCTTCAACTCGCTGTTGTCGCTGATTTCTTTGGCTCGCCATGGAAGCAAGAATCGTTTGTCTCTGATACCAACTGACGCAGCAGAAATTGCAGAAAATTATCGGAACTCACAAAAGCTGTTGAACCGCGCACGATTACCAGCAGTTGTCTTCTAAAATCTGTTGAATCGCGCACGATTACCAGATTAAAGGCATCAATCTCAAACCCTAGAGAGAGTAGAAACTGGAAAAGAGGCAAACTTTCATTCAATTCAAAAACTGTCTCAACCCTAAAGAAAAGAAACTATTTATATCGTCTTAGAAAAATTAAATAAATAACAGAATTAAAAGAAATAAAAATAATTGCAAAAACAACGATAAAAGTTATGGGCTCCGGAAGTCGAGCCTTTGCAAAGCTCGATCTTGTTGCTCCAGAAAATCCAATGCGATTTGATCCAAATCAAGCTTTGAGGTAAGATTGAATGAGTTTTTAGTTTGATACACTTTAGGGAAGTTTTTTAGGGTTTTAGGTGTATTTTGAGTGAGTTTGAAAGGGGTTTGAGAAACCCTAAAAATGGACTCCGAATTTCATATCATTGGATATGAGGGTTTAGGTTATTTTTGGAGTTAGATTAGCAAATTGGTTAGAGTTGTGTAAAAACTGGTTTTGGAAACAATGAGGGCCGATTCTGTTTTGGTGAATTCCGTTTGGCCATGGTGTTTAATTGTTAATTTTGATTGTTTCAATGGATAGTAGACGTGTAGAGGTTTACAGAATGGGGTGGCACGTCAAAATCTGTTGAAAATGAGGGAGTTATAGCCGATTGAAGTTTGAGCAGTGTATTAAGGGGGAAATTCGGGAATTTTGACTTAGGGCCTTATAGTTAGTGTGGTCTATGGTTAGTTATAGTTTATGCATTCCTTAGAGTTAGATTAATAGTTTCTAAGTTATTTTCACCTATGAATGTTAGGTTAACGAGCAAGTGATTGGGATACTCAAAGTAAGCAAATACGTGCGGGGAATCCAGGTAAGTAGTGGAGTGTATGTGTTTTGCCTTCGGGCCTACACCATGGAACGGTAGGGATTGTTTGCTTATTGTTGTGTTTTGTTTTGTGTTGAGCATTGTGTGGCATGCATCATTGTTTTCCAACTACGAAAATACGTATTTTGAACATTGTTTGCAAACTGTGATAGTGGAATGTAAAAAGATAAGAAAATATGTAATGTAATGCGGTCTTTTGGTGGAGGCACCTCGTCGATATACGATGCATGAAATAGGGCAATTCGAGAGGGTCTCTACAAAAGAAAAGCGAAAGAAAATACGTAAGACGGGAACGCTTCGATGTTAAGTGCTAATAAGAAAGCACTAGAAGGTTCCGTGAATGCTTCGATGTTAAGTGCTAGTGAGAAAGCACTCGACGGTTCAGCGATCGGGTATAACGCTTCGATGCTAAGTGCTAGTGAGAAAGCACTAGAAGGTTATACGATCGAGTATGGGTGGAGATCGTGTATGGCCGTCCTGTGTGTGAACACGATGTGTGCCTCGGATCTAGCCCTGCGGGGTCAATGCGTGACCATCCTGATAGGAAAGGTATCCGCTTGACTCTCAAAATAAAGTGAAAGAGTAATGAAAAGAAAATGAAATGAACACAACCGAGAGTTAGAAACCGCATGTGTTAGGGTTGTGTGTACATTGTTTTAAATTGCATTGTTCCCTATTTGCTAAGCATTAGGCTTGCGTTTTGTGTTCCGTGGTGTAGGTAACGACGTCATTACAAGTGAGAGATATGAGGAAATCTAGAATTTGGGGCGCAGTCGGTGATGTATACGGTATGCCGGTGCGGGAAGTTATCGGGGCATCTCGACCATGGTCCTCTGGAAGTTGTGAGGGGTTTGGTATTTTGATTTTATGTAGATAGTTTTGGTTGAACTTTGTTTATATAAATGACGGGAGATTTTTTAACTCTTTTTGGAGGAATGTGTTGGATTTGTTTTGGATATGTTTTATAAAACTTTGATTTTTCAGGATTTTGGTTTAGAAATTTTAGCCGTTATGCTGCTTGTTTTACTTAAAGTAAACAATGATGTTTGAACTAAAATCAAGTTTTTGTTAACATTTTAGAGTCGAATTTTTGGGATTTTTACGTGTCAAGGGGTCGGGAATGTCGGGAACGTTTGTGGTAAATTTTGGGTAGTTTGGATGTGAATGGTTTGAAGAAAATGAGAGAAAAATGAAAAAAGTTGTTCGGTGGCCGGCGGTGGGCGTGCAGGAGGCCGGTGATGGCCGGGGAAGGGCGCGGAGGGCGCGGACTGGGCGCGCGGAGCGCCCAGCGCCGATCGATCGGCAGAAGCCCCTGTAGCTTGATCGCGCACCCGAGAGGGTGCCTATCGATCGGCGCCTGGCGCCGATCGATCGGCACCAGCGCGCGCACTGTGGCGCGCAAGGTGCAATGCTGCGCGCGAGGCGCCCATGGAGGCCAACTTGGATTTTTTTAAAAATTTTTCTATTCCTAAAATGTTTTAACCTGATCTTTTTCGACACGTTTTGCATGTATTTTATGCACGTTTTCCAACCATTTTTGAAGGTTCAAAAAACCCAAAAATTGGGTCAAAAATTTATCAAAAATTATTTTAAATTACGTTTTAAACGTGAGATTAGGGAGCAAAGTAGCGCACCGAGCCGGGGTGGGTTCGGGGGCGTTACACCGCAGACCGAAAACTGGACCAGACCGGTGGTTTCGATCCGGGTTCGGTCCATGAGTGATGGACCACAGTCCATTCCTCGGTACGAGGCCTCTGGAACTGTGGTCCGTCAGTCCGGGCCTAGGTCTAGAGCTCTAAATCCCAAAGAACTGGGACCAGACTGAATGACCGAATTTAAGATTCTGTCGAGTTTTCCCTCTCGATCTCTGCTCTGCTGAATGCTTTCCCTAATAGCCCAGGGAACGCGATTACGCGAAGTCAAAAGTCGCGAACAACCGAGTCCCAAACGACGAAGTGCGAACACCCAACCTCCGATTTTTGAACACCTGACCTCCGATTTCTGAACACCCGACCTCCGAACGCCGAACACCTGATTTGCGAGTGCAAGTTTCAGTCTCCCTTGCACCGAACTCTGACCCCCGAGTTTCTGTCTCCATTATATTGAATGTTACATACTTGTATGTCGTTCGAGGGGGACGAACAACTCTAACACTGTCGAAAATTCCCAGCCTTTTGCCCTACTGCCGTTTCCTCTCAAGAATCAGTCCTATTCAAAACCAGAGATCTCCTACTCTTCGAAGTTGCAGAACTGGTTCTTGATTGAAGAGAAGGCGACAATACGTTGTTGAAAGAGCCTGATTTTGGAGAAACCTTACCACTACAAGAAGCAGTGAGTAGAGACAGTGCCGCAGGCAGAGACACGCATTTTGCAGAACTAGTGGACGTGTCTTTCTATTAAAAAAAAAAACCTTGAGCAAGACCCGTTTCGGTTTCGGGATTAAAATTTCAAAACTTTTCGGGCCAGTTTGGTTTGGGCTCAAGACCGGACCGAACCGGCCTGTGCTCACCCCTAATGGAGGGTGAACACCCCCCCGCTAGGAGATTTTTTTTGTTTGATAGTTTAAGGTTTTTTTTAGTATAAACATACTTTGTGTCACGACCCAGTAGGTCCCGGCATAACCATAATCTCAAAACGTGACTAAATCAACTATGAACAGAGGGCCTCTAGAAATCCGTATATACATTCATTCATATATATAATATTCTTTTTTTTATGAAAGATGAAATTTCCTAAAGAAAATCAACGAAGACAGGCGGAGAATAAATTTTCCCCTCGGGTTGTAACTCATCCACCCACTAAATCGGACGACGTTGTCTTCCACAAACATTATCGTCCATATAGTCAAATGTCGTCAACGAGGATTAATTTCCTCTCGGGATACGTCTCATATATCCGCTATAATGAACGACGTCGTCGTCCACGCCTCGTCGACCAAACGACGTCGTCATCCACACCTCGTCGACCAAACTACGTCGTCCAGACTACATCGTCCAAACTACGTCGTCCAGGATACGTCGTCCAGACCACGTTGTCCAGATTACATCGTCCAGACTACATCGTCCAAATTTATTCGTTCTGACTACATCGTCCAGACTACGTCATCCAAACTACGTCGCCTAGACCACGTGACTTTATCTTCCACAGTCCACGTGACTTCATCATTAACGGGTTACATAGACTCATCATCCACAGACTAACGTCCATAGACTTACTTAAATTTATCGTCCACAGACCACGTGACTTTATCGTCCACAGTCACGTGACTTCATCATTCCCATGTAACAACCAGCACGTCGCCAGGTAATTATGCCGTGAATAATTTTGGAGTGGCTTGTTGAATGTGAAAATTTACGAGGTCTTAAGATGACGGGTATTACTTGTTTTAAGAGAAAAATTAGGTAATGGCAAGATTTGTAAATAAAGGTGATTTTAATCAATATAAATAGGAAAATGAAAGTCTAAAACCTCACTTAAACCCCTCCCACCCGATCCTATAGCCGACTTTCCTATCCTGACGATTTCCTCCTTTAACGACCGATTTCTTCCTCCTCTTTCTTCGATGATTCAAAGCTCAGGTAAGGTTTAGATGATTCATTCGTTTAGTCTTCTATTTAGGAATGGTTATTGGTTGATGTTTGAAGATTGAGAATCGGTCGATGCCAGATTCACAGCTAATGATTCCCATGATATGATCAAGAACATGATTCCCATGATATGATCAAGAACACGAACAAGAACATGATTCCCATGATATGATCAAGAACACGAACAAGAACATGATTCCCATGATATGATCAAGAACACGAACAAGAACATGATTCCCATGATATGATCAAGAACACGAACAAGAACATGATTCCCATGATATGATCAAGAACACGAACAAGAACATGATTCCCATGATATGATCAAGAACACGAACAAGAACATGATTCCCATGATATGATCAAGAACACGAACAAGAACATGATTCCCATGATATGATCAAGAACACGAACAAGAACATGATTCCCATGATATGATCAAGAACACGAACAAGAACATGATTCCCATGATATGATCAAGAACACGAACAAGAACATGATTCCCATGATATGATCAAGAACACGAACAAGAACATGATTCCCATGATATGATCAAGAACACGAACAAGAACATGATTCCCATGATATGATCAAGAACACGAACAAGAACATGATTCCCATGATATGATCAAGAACACGAACAAGAACATGATTCCCATGATATGATCAAGAACACGAACAAGAACATGATTCCCATGATATGATCAAGAACACGAACAAGAACATGATTCCCATGATATGATCAAGAACACGAACAAGAACATGATTCCCATGATATGATCAAGAACACGAACAAGAACATGATTCCCATGATATGATCAAGAACACGAACAAGAACATGATTCCCATGATATGATCAAGAACACGAACAAGAACATGATTCCCATGATATGATCAAGAACACGAACAAGAACATGATTCCCATGATATGATCAAGAACACGAACAAGAACATGATTCCCATGATATGATCAAGAACACGAACAAGAACATGATTCCCATGATATGATCAAGAACACGAACAAGAACATGATTCCCATGATATGATCAAGAACACGAACAAGAACATGATTCCCATGATATGATCAAGAACATGATTCCCATGATATGATCAAGAACACGAACAAGAACATGATTCCCATGATATGATCAAGAACACGAACAAGAACATGATTCCCATGATATGATCAAGAACATGATTCCCATGATATGATCAAGAACACGAACAAGAACATGATTCCCATGATATGATCAAGAACACGAACAAGAACATGATTCCCATGATATGATCAAGAACACGAACAAGAACATGATTCCCATGATATGATCAAGAACACGAACAAGAACATGATTCCCATGATATGATCAAGAACACGAACAAGAACATGATTCCCATGATATGATCAAGAACACGAACAAGAACATGATTCCCATGATATGATCAAGAACATGATTCCCATGATATGATCAAGAACACGAACAAGAACATGATTCCCATGATATGATCAAGAACACGAACAAGAACATGATTCCCATGATATGATCAAGAACACGAACAAGAACATGATTCCCATGATATGATCAAGAACACGAACAAGAACATGATTCCCATGATATGATCAAGAACATGATTCCCATGATATGATCAAGAACACGAACAAGAACATGATTCCCATGATATGATCAAGAACATGATTCCCATGATATGATCAAGAACACGAACAAGAACATGATTCCCATGATATGATCAAGAACACGAACAAGAACATGATTCCCATGATATGATCAAGAACACGAACAAGAACATGATTCCCATGATATGATCAAGAACATGATTCCCATGATATGATCAAGAACACGAACAAGAACATGATTCCCATGATATGATCAAGAACACGAACAAGAACATGATTCCCATGATATGATCAAGAACACGAACAAGAACATGATTCCCATGATATGATCAAGAACACGAACAAGAACATGATTCCCATGATATGATCAAGAACACGAACAAGAACATGATTCCCATGATATGATCAAGAACACGAACAAGAACATGATTCCCATGATATGATCAAGAACACGAACAAGAACATGATTCCCATGATATGATCAAGAACACGAACAAGAACATGATTCCCATGATATGATCAAGAACACGAACAAGAACATGATTCCCATGATATGATCAAGAACACGAACAAGAACATGATTCCCATGATATGATCAAGAACACGAACAAGAACATGATTCCCATGATATGATCAAGAACACGAACAAGAACATGATTCCCATGATATGATCAAGAACACGAACAAGAACATGATTCCCATGATATGATCAAGAACACGAACAAGAACATGAACGAGTAAGCAAAGTATATGTCACTGTCCATTCAATGGACCAAGATTTCTGTCTGCAAGGACCAAGTACACGCACATAAATGAATGATGAACAAGAACATGATTCCCATGATATGATCAAGAACATGATTCCCATGATATGATCAAGAACACGAACAAGAACATGATTCCCATGATATGAATAAAGAATGTGAACATGATTTTACTAGTATGCATACTGAGCATGTATGTATACGTTGCACTCCTTACTAAGCATTAGCCTTATAGTTTAAACCTTATGATGTAGGTGATGAGTTGGAAGGTGAGGACCTCAAACCGAATGAAGATGTTTAAGTTTGGTTGCTAGATGATGCTTATGGCGTGGATTTTGTGGCTGGGAAGCGATTTTGACCCATGGAGTGTTGCTCGTAGCATATTTTAGTAAGGTCTATGATACCGAAGTATAAGTAAGATAAAGTTTTCTTATGATGATGAATACTGAGATTGTCTGATACAATTTCATGTTTAAAGAAGATTTTAAGACTAAATATTCATCTGTTTTCTTTAAGTCTTCCGCTACGCATGTTTAAATTTTATGATTAAAAAATAATTTTTGTGAAATAAGATGTGAGATTACTTATAGAGTCAGTTCCAGAGAGCTAGCCGAACGTTCGCCAGGGAAGGTGATCGATCAGTTGTCTATGTGTTCTGTTTTGTAAGTAAAAACAGTCGTCCAAAGTTATGAGTGAGTCATCGTCCATAGTTATGGTAAGATTTGATAAGTAAAAACAGTCGTCCATTTTGGTAAGCGTAAAGTTGTCGTCCAAAGTTGTAGTCTAAAGCTGGAACGATAAAGTCACGTGGACTATGGACGACAAAGTCACGTGGTCTGTAGAAGATAAATTAAGTAAGTCTATGGACGTTAGTCTGTGGACTATGAGTCTATATAAACCGTGAGTGATGAAGTCACGTGGACTGTGAATGATAAAGTCACGTGGTCCATGAGCGATAAATTTAAGTAAGTCTATGGAAGTTAGTTTGTGGACGATGAAGCCATTTGATCAGAGAGCGTTAATGTTTAACAGTCAGTGGACGAAAACATCAAAGTAGTCCATGGACAATTAAGTCGATCGATCTTATAAACAAGATTGTTCCCGATTTTATGTCGTCCAACTCTGTGGATAAATACGCCGTCAGATATATGAAAGAGTCGAGTTTTGAGAATTTAAGGTTTTAGTTTGTTTTCCTTTTAAACGTCCACAAGTTTTAAAAAGAATTTATAAGAAGTGGTTCTAAGATTTAAATGACTAAGTTATGTCCAGAACCTGCCTTGACCTACTGGGGTCATGACAATTATGGTATCAGAGCGACCCAGGTTTTAAAATCAGTTCTGTATACTGCCTACCAGCACAAATCACCGGATGAGTACTCTCCAACAACTGTAAGTGTTTACGATTTTAGTAATGTCATTTAAAGTTAAGATGTGTTTGTGATAATATGTTAGGATTTTCAAGATGGTGAGAGGTCAACAAAGAGAAACCAATGAAGAAAGTAACACCATTGCCCAGCTAACAGAATTGGTTCTCCGCCAATCCCGCCAGATTGAACAACTAGTGGCTGCTAGAGAGGAACAAGGCAACTCTAGCTCAAGCGCAACTCATGACCATGGTGGCGAGCGTTTTCCCTGACTTCGACCTCCGTTATTTAGTGGCCAAGTCTCGGATCCCATTCATGCTGAGGAATGGATTCGAACAATTGAGGACATGTTCAAGTATGCCAAAGTCGATGAGGGAGACAAGATTTCATGTGCTGTTTTTCATCTTGCGCTGGATGCAAGGCATTGGTGGGACTCGATTCAGAGCACCACCAATGTAGAGACTATGACTTGGGAGATGTTTAAGGTGGCTTTCTTTGACAAGTACTTCAGCCGAGCTGTTCGGACCATTAAGAAGATGGAATTTATGCAGCTGCATCAAACCAGTTCTGTGGCCGACTATATTTGTAAGTTTGAGGCTTTGTCCCGTTTTGCACCTCGTTTGGTGGAGGATGAAGAAGATAAGATTCATCAATTTACACAAGGATTGAAACCAAGTCTATACATGGGGGTGAAAATAGCAAGAATTCACAATGTACCTTATACCGAGGTGGCAGGTAAGGCTTTGGAATTAGAAGAGGTAGAAGTAATGCTGCAACAGGACAAGGGATGGCAGCAACAGCAGAGGGGTGTTAAGAGACTCTATGACTCAAGTGAAGACCTAGGCAAGGGGAAACGACCTCAAGGGAATCTTCCAGCGCCTCTGTGTCCTACTTGCCAAAAGAACCACTTCGGGGAATGCAGGCTTCTCAAGGGTCGATGTTTTAGATGTGGCAAGGTTGGCCACCAGATCAGAGACTGCCCTATGCCGCTGTCACACGGTTAAATTCTTGCCCGAATTTTCACCGAGTGATGGCGCCGAGTCCTCGACTAGGCCAGCCCCTCCTCACAATAATGCGGAATATAAAAGAGACAAAGTGTTTACGGGAGAACCCTCCCAACCCTCCTTGATTTCCAAAAACAAGAACTAGGAAACAATTTCTCTCCAAGGCACACCACAATGCTCAAGACACTCAAACTCGAAGTTGATGTCTTGGCTTGGTTGCTCATGGCCTATTTATACACAAATGGCCAAGGCCATGTACATGAATCCTCATAAGTGCAAGCACTAACATAAATAAGCACTAACATAAATGAGAGCACTAACATGAATGAGAGCACTAACATAAATGTGAGCACTAACATGAATGAGAGCACTAACATAAATGAAGCACTAACATGAATGACCTTCTGCCTTCCCGCGTGGGCCTCCCCCATCGGCCCAGCGCCAAATGTGGACTGTGCCACTCCAAGTGATCCAGCCCGCGTGCCTCAAGTGCCCACCAACACTTGGAATATTTTAGCACGCCTTGAGGAGTTTGCCAAGCTCCTCCTTCATCGGGCCCTTGGCCCGTGTCTTTATGCATCATGAGAAATGGGGCGTAACAATCCACCCCCACTAGATGAAGTCGACGGCCTCGTCGACACCCAAGCTAGGTAGTCTTCGATTTGCCGCTCAAATTGCCATAGATCAACATCTTTCTCCCAGGTGGCCTCTTCTTCATTCTCCCATTGCACAAGAAACTCCCGTCGTGTGTCCCTTTTGGTCCCCCTTAGGGTTCGATGGTCAAGGATCTTGGCCATCTTTTTAGTGAACTCCATGCGCACCCCGGGTGGTGCTCTAAGCACTTGCCTTCGATCTCCTTCGTAAAAAGGTTTGAGAAAGCTCACATGGAATGTAGGATGTAGTTTGAGCCTTTCGGGTAACTCCAATCGGTAAGCCACCGCTCCAATCCTTTTGAGTACCACAAATGGTCCATCGTACCTCGGAATAAGCCCTTTGTGGAACCGCCGATCCTTGACTTTCTTCCAAAGTTGTGGAGTAAGTTTCAAAAGAACCTTGTCCCCTACTTGGAACTCCACCATCCTTCTCTTCCCATCCACATACTTCTTCATCCGCCGTTGGGCTTTTGCAAGACTATCTCGGGCTTGCTCATACAACTCAACTCGATCCTTGCCATATTGATAAGCGGATGGACAAGCCCCTTGCCCATCACCTCGTTGTGTCAACTCCAATGGCGTTGATGGTTGATAGCCGAGAACAAGTTCCGCCGGACTCATCTCGGTTGATGAAGACTTGTGTAGATTATATGAGAATTGGGCCGAGTCTAGCAACTCTAACCAATTCCTTTGTGTGGCCGTCACGAAGTGCCTCAAGTACTACTCAAGAATAGCATTGGTGCGCTCCGTTTGACCATCGGTTTGAGGGTGATTCGCCGTTGAGAATTTGAGCTCCGTCCCCAACAATTTGAACAAGGTTGTCCAAAATTTTCCCGTGAATCTAGGATCCCGATCGCTAATGATCTCACGGGGGAGTCCAAAAATCTTCACCACTCCCTTTAGAAAATACCCCGCTGCATCATAAGCCGAGCATTCCTTCGGTACTCCCATAAATATCGCATATTTGGAGAACCGATCCACCACGACAAAAATAGCACCCATTCGCCCAATGAGTGGTAATCCCATGATAAAGTCCATAGACACCGATTCCCACGGTCTCTCCGGAATAGGTAAAGGTTGAAGTAGCCCCGCTTCCTTCTTCCTCTCGGTCTTGTCTACTTGGCAAACTAGACAAGTCTTGACGTATAACTCTACGTCCTCCCTCATTTTAGGCCAAGTATAGCTTCGGCTCATTAGTGCCATCATACGCTCCACGCCCGGATGGCCCACCCATTTGGTGTCGTGAGTCTCCCTCATGATTCGTTGGCGCAAACCGCCCAAACTAGGTACCATAATTCGATTGCCTCGGCCTCTCAAAAGACCATCCTCAAGCCAATACTTTCGGACTAAGCCCACCTCCACATGTTTTGAAGTCCGAATGTAGTCCATATCTTCCTTTGCAGCCGCCTTGATTTACTCCAAAAAAGTTGATTGTACTTCGGTTAGAGAAGCTACGATCTCCTCACAATTCTTTCGGCTCAAGGCGTCGGCCACCCTATTCTCGGTGCCCGGTTTGTGTAGCCATGTAAAGTCGAACTCGGCTAATTCTTGCCACCTTGCTTGCTTAGCCGACAATTTCTTTTGTGTACGAAAATAGGTGTTAGCAACGTTGTCCGTCACTACCACGAATGGAGTTCCCAAAAGATAGTGCCTCCAAGACATAAGACAATGAATTACCGCCACCATTTCCTTCTCATGGGCCGAATATCTCTCTTCTGCCCCCTTGAGTTTTCTATCTCATAAGCCACGGGATGTCCATCTTGAGTGAGCACCCCACCAATAGCTCGATCCGATGCATCCGTGTGCACCTCAAATGGCACCGCAAAGTTAGGCAATCTTAACACCGGTTCGGAAGCCACGGCTTCCTTCAATTGATCAAACGCACCTTGACATGAGTTCATCCATATCCAATAGTGCTCCTTCCTTAGTAAATCCGTCAATGGACTTACTATCCTTGAATAGTCCATAATGAACCTCCGATAGTAATTAGCTAGGCCAAGGAATGACCTAAGCTCAGCTACTTTTGTGGGCGCCATCCATCCGTTGATAGCTTCCACCTTCTTTCCATCCATGCGAATCAAGCCCCGCTTGATGAAATGGCCTAGGAAGTTTATCTCCTCCGCGCCAAACTCGCATTTCTCCCTTTTAACATAGAGAGAGTGCCTCCGCAACCTTTCGAATACCTCATTCAAGTGAATGACATGCTCCTCGAGCGATTCACTATAGACAACTATGTCATCCAAGTAGACGACAACATAGCGATCTAGTAAATCATATAGCACTTCGGTCATAAGATTGCAAAATGTGGCCGGTGCATTGGTTAGACCAAACGGCATGACCAAGAACTCATACGAACCATAGCGTGAAACCATAGCCGTCTTTGCCTCATCTCCTTTTGCAATACGTACTTGCCAATACCCCGACCGAAGATCTAGTTTGGTGAAGTATGACGCCTTCGCCAATCGGTCAAATAAATCACTTGCATTTGGAATAGGGTATTTGTTTTTTATGGTTACCTTGTTTAGTGCCCGGTAGTCGACACACATACGCAATGTTCCGTCCTTCTTGCATTGAAATAATACCGGCGCCCCATAAGGTGCTTTAGACGGTTGGATGTAGCCCACCTCCAACAACTCGTCCAATTGTTTCCTCAATTCTGCTAGTTCCGGTGGTGCCATACGGTATGGTGCTTGTGCGGGTGGAACCGCTCCCGGTTCAAGTTCAATTTTACGATCCACCCCTCGCCTTGGTGGTAGCGTCTTTGGTAATTCTGGTGGCATCACATCTTGGTACTCCTCGAGCACCTTAAGAACATCCCTTGGCACCTCCCCCATACCATTGCTTTTGACTTCTCTCAACGTTGCCAAGAAAGTGGTCTCACCTCTCCTAAGGCCCGCTTTCAATTGAAGAGAAGATAGCATGTTGCACTTACCACGTGTTTCGCTCTTGACAACACATGGTGCGGATTCGTCTTGGATCATCATAACACCAAGATGCGGCAAGATCATCGCCTTCGCTTTCCGGAAGAACTCGAGTCCTAGAATGAGTTCGAAATCATCAAGTGGGACCACCATGAGTGGGCATTCACCTTGCCACTCCCCCACATGTATCAAAGGTTGTGTCGTTCCCTTAACTGGCTGTGCACCCGACTTGATAGCCTTAATCATACTTTCACTCTTGGTCATCTCCAAACCAAGTTCTCTCGCCTTCATGCTTGAGATAAAGTTGTTGGTAGCTCCCGTATCCAACATGGCACGCACCCTCCTCCCAAGGATGGTAACTTCGACATACATAAGGCCCTTTTGTGGAGACCCCGCCTTCACATTCGTAAGGGCATTCACAAGTTGTATAAGATTCACACGAGGCTTCTCCTCCTCGTCGGACCCCTCCTCCTTGATGCGCATCGTGGATAATGACCCTTTGTTAGGACACTCTCGGGCAAAGTGGGAACCGCCACAAATAAAACAACCGAACCCCTTCTTCTTTTGGGAGTGATCAAATCCCTTAGATTTAGAAGTACCTTGTGGTGCTTTTCCTTTGTCTTTCCCGCCGGCATTTGCCTTGCCTCCACGCTTATCCTCTTTGCCTTTTTTCTTCTCAACCGAGGGTGTAGATTTGTAGTCCACAAGCGCCTCGGCAATAGAAATAGCCGTTTGCACATCTTTTACTCCATGGCGTCTTAATTCCGCTTGGGCCCATGGTTGAAGTCCCGCCATAAAGTTGAACAACTTGTCATCTTCATGCATGGAAACAATGTCGAGTAGTAGTGAACTATAGTCACGAACATAGTCACGTACCGTGCCGGTTTGTCTAAGTCTCCTCAATGATTCCTTCGCGATCCATTCTGAATTTTGAGGAAGAAACCGATCTCTAAGTTCACTTTCTAACGCTCCAAAAGTGTCAATAATCGGCTCCCTACTTTGGTTTTGCCACCACCAAAGTTTCGCATCACCACCCAAGTACATGCTTGCAATCATTACTTGGCTCTCTTCTTCGATGCTTGCGGCCATGAAGTATTGCTTCATGTCCCAAAGGAAATTCTCTAACTCCTTCACGTTGCGGTTGCCACTATAAGTCTTAGGTTCGGGAACCTTATAATGGGTAGCCAAAGCACCTCTAATTTGGCTAGTGCTTCCAACCGACTTGGCAAGCTCTTTATCCACTTTGAGCATTGCCTCCAAAGCTTGTTGTTGAACCGCCGTGATATCCACCTCAATAGAAGTTCGAAACTCCGTCGAGCTCCTTCTTTATTGATCAAAGTTCAACGATCAATGGTATGTCCTTCGACGTAGCCAATGATACTCCCACCAAGCTTTCCAATCCAACGAGTCTAGTCTCGATCGCCTCCATGGATCTTGCTTCAAGAGTCTTGATGTGCTCGAAAATTCGCCACGAACCGAGCTCTGATACCAAGTTGTCACAAGGTTAAATTCTCGCCCGAATTTTCACCGAGTGATGGCGCCGAGTCCTCGACTAGGCCAACCCCTCCTCACAATAATGCGGAATATAAAAGAGACAAAGTGTTTACGGGAGAACCCTCCCAACCCTCCTTGATTTCCAAAAACAAGAACTAGGAAACAATTTCTCTCCAAGGCACACCACAATGCTCAAGACACTCAAACTCGAAGTTGATGTCTTGGCTAATGAGAGCACTAACATGAATGAGAGCACTAACATGAATGAGAGCACTAACATGAATGAGAGCACTAACATGAATGAGAGCACTAACATGAATGAGAGCACTAACATGAATGAGAGCACTAACATGAATGAGAGCACTAACATGAATGAGAGCACTAACATGAATGAGAGCACTAACATGAATGAGAGCACTAACATGAATGAGAGCACTAACATGAATGAGAGCACTAACATGAATGAGAGCACTAACATGAATGAGAGCACTAACATGAATGAGAGCACTAACATGAATGAGAGCACTAACATGAATGAGAGCACTAACATGAATGAGAGCACTAACATGAATGAGAGCACTAACATGAATGAGAGCACTAACATGAATGAGAGCACTAACATGAATGAGAGCACTAACATGAATGAGAGCACTAACATGAATGAGAGCACTAACATGAATGAGAGCACTAACATGAATGAGAGCACTAACATGAATGAGAGCACTAACATGAATGAGAGCACTAACATGAATGAGAGCACTAACATGAATGAGAGCACTAACATGAATGAGAGCACTAACATGAATGAGAGCACTAACATGAATGAGAGCACTAACATGAATGAGAGCACTAACATGAATGAGAGCACTAACATGAATGAGAGCACTAACATGAATGAGAGCACTAACATGAATGAGAGCACTAACATGAATGAGAGCACTAACATGAATGAGAGCACTAACATGAATGAGAGCACTAACATGAATGAGAGCACTAACATGAATGAGAGCACTAACATGAATGAGAGCACTAACATGAATGAGAGCACTAACATGAATGAGAGCACTAACATGAATGAGAGCACTAACATGAATGAGAGCACTAACATGAATGAGAGCACTAACATGAATGAGAGCACTAACATGAATGAGAGCACTAACATGAATGAGAGCACTAACATGAATGAGAGCACTAACATGAATGAGAGCACTAACATGAATGAGAGCACTAACATGAATGAGAGCACTAACATGAATGAGAGCACTAACATGAATGAGAGCACTAACATGAATGAGAGCACTAACATGAATGAGAGCACTAACATGAATGAGAGCACTAACATGAATGAGAGCACTAACATGAATGAGAGCACTAACATGAATGAGAGCACTAACATGAATGAGAGCACTAACATGAATGAGAGCACTAACATGAATGAGAGCACTAACATGAATGAGAGCACTAACATGAATGAGAGCACTAACATGAATGAGAGCACTAACATGAATGAGAGCACTAACATGAATGAGAGCACTAACATGAATGAGAGCACTAACATGAATGAGAGCACTAACATGAATGAGAGCACTAACATGAATGAGAGCACTAACATGAATGAG
The DNA here is from genome assembly GCA_022432975.1 of Begonia masoniana. NCBI lineage: Eukaryota > Viridiplantae > Streptophyta > Magnoliopsida > Cucurbitales > Begoniaceae > Begonia > Begonia masoniana. Next base: position 38,144,727 of record CM039509.1, read on the forward strand.
AGCACTAACATGAATGAGAGCACTAACATGAATGAGAGCACTAACATGAATGAGAGCACTAACATGAATGACCTTCTGCCTTCCGCGTGGGCCTCCCCCATCGGCCCAGCGCCAAATGTGGACTGCGCCACTCCAAGTGATCCAGCCCGCGTGCCTCAAGTGCCCACCAACACTTAGAATATTTTAGCACGCCTTGAGGAGTTTGCCAAGCTCCTCCTTCATCGGGTCCTTGGCCCGTGTCTTTATGCATCATGAGAAATGGGGCGTAACAGCCGCCATACCCAAACCGAGCAAAAGTAGTGCCTAGAGTCTTTGCACTGATGGAAAATGAAGACACAGTTCAGCATACGGGCATGACAGGTACAATTTTGGACTTTGGACAAGGTAAAGTCACTAAGATTGTACAGGATGAATGTTGTAGTTGATTGACTTAAGTAATAAATTAAGTAGGCATCCCTTTTGCTGTGGCTCAAGGAAAAGAGTATCACGTTGGAAGAACTAAGAGTGACCTGTAGGAAGGGAAAGTGTTGAGTCTTGTGACTAAGACCTTGAGAGTAGTTTCATTAATTTAATTGGTGGGATATAGCAATGGGGACCAGACCCACAATGGAACAGTTAATATAAATGAAGAATTTCTTGAGGAAAGTATGTGACTTTGGACGCTATGGATGAAGTAGTTTATGAGAGAATGTTACTAGGGAAACGTAGAACTTGAGTTGCCATACACCATGACTAGGGTTAAAGTTGGGGGACTTATGTATGGTATTTGGTTACAACTCAGGGTTATTTGAAATCGCTTGGTTGACCCGTGGTGAGGTATAGGTGTTTGACGTGGGGCACACATGTTTTGGGGTATACGGATGTATAGGATTAAGTTAGGAGAATTGTAAATAGTTTTAAAACACTTTGGTATGGAAAAGTTAGGGATAAATGAAAGTTTTATGTGTATGTTTTCAGGAAAGTTTGGGCAGGTGATTTTGGGGTTGATGATAAGTATAAGATTATGCTGCCCATTTTCGTACATAAGTGATTAATTGGGTGATTAGGTGATGTAACGAGATAAAAGATTTTGAATCCTTTGGGATATAAACGTTGGAGTTAGGAGACGAGCCTATAGTTGGCAGAATATAAGTTAAGGACCCCAAATATGAGACTTACTACCGGGTAGAAGTAGAAACATCAGTACTTGAGGAACTAGGAGGATAAACCTTAGTGAAGTGATGCTTCTAAGTTTTTTTTTTTTTTTTTGAAATAGAAGGACAAGATTTTGAGAATTTTATGGGATTTGGTTAAAGGTTGTAAACCTACCCACGACAAGTTTACTAACAAGGAAATTGTTGGATGAATCTTTGCAAGGAAACAAGTAAGATATTTAGAACCTGCCTATAAGAAATTGTAGGTAACAGACTGGTTAGTAACTTTCAAAGGAATTCTTGCGAAATATTAGGAATAAGTGTAGAGCATTGTTTAATTAATGAGGTATTTTTGCTAAGTTTGATTAGGAATTGGAAACCCTAATCGATGGGTCAGAACTTTTCCCTTTCATTCGCTGGCTGTGGACGTTTGATGGCTTTTGTCGTTGGCTGACTTTGGAAGTTGGCTGACTATGGACGTTGGCTGGCTTTGGTCGTTGGCTGACTTTGGAAGTTGGCTGACTATGGACGTTGGCTGACTTTGGACGTTGGCTAACTATGGACGTTAGCTGGCTGTGGACGTTCGCTGGCTGTAGACGTTGGTTGGTTTTGGACAAAACGAGCGTGGTGGATATAAATATGGAAACTAGTGGATACCTTGAAAACGTATAGGGGTAGATTTAAGTGTTTAGATCCCTGAGTACGACAATGGCATTTGAGTGGCTATTGAAAAATTATGATTTGAAGGACGTATGAGTGATTAAATTAAGAATTGCGTAAATAGGAAGATTTAAAACCCAAAGAATTACTAGAAATCCTTAGACGGTAGTTAACCTAAATAAGGTCAGAGAGCTGAAGTATGATTTTAACTAGATGTATAGCTGAAGAAAACATCGATTATAAGACCTTGGAGTCAGCTTTATATGGATACTGAGGGTTTGAAATGAACACTGATCAAGAAACCTGAACATAAGGCAAAAATTAGATCGGCTAGGATGTAACGCCCCGAATCCTTAAACTCGGTTTGTTACTAAACTCGTGACGTAACTTGATCATAATAGTCCACATATTTATTCATCTATATTTTTTTTTTGACTTAACATAACTTAAAACATCTCATTCAATTCACTGAATATATCCATTATAACTCTCACTCCTGCCGATCACTAAACGACGAGCTTCTAGTTGATCTGCCGGTCAGCACGTGCATCCCACATGATTCATTAAACATCTATCGGCAGGCACACATATTTGCATCTGCCGACAGTCACGTGCAACCCGTGTGATCAATTAAAACTTCGCGTGGTTCATTAAAACTCACTTTCTCTACCGGTCAATAAACGACAAAGAACTCACTTCCTCTACCGGTGAGTAAACGACAAGGAACTCACTTCCTCTACCGGTGACGTCAGTCGGAAGACAAACCTACCCGACTTCCATCACAATTCTTCTACCAATGACGTCAGCCGGAAGACAAATACTTTTCCTCTTCCGATGACGTCAGCCGGAAGACAAACTCTCCCGACTTCCATCACATTTCTTCTACCGATGACGTCAGCCGGAAGACAAATACTTTTCCTCTTCCGATGACGTCAGCCGGTAGGCAAACTCATTCCCTCCAATATTCCTCAGCGGAAGACATCCTGGTTTTCTCAGACTTCTATCTAGATAACGTAGACCTCGTAACTTAAATCTTAATGGCCAAAACTCATCGGAATAAACCATAAATTCATTCAAACTCACACAGCGGAAGACTTAGGTAAAATAATTCATTCTATATCTTCACAAATATTTTCAGACTCAGTACTCATATTAGACAGACTTAAAGCTCAATATTCGCAAGTAAACTCATCATACTTAGACTTCCTTGTTCATAAACATTATTAAAATCTTAAAAGCTTAAACCAGAGAGTCATGTTCGCCATCCAGCCACAGATTTTCCACCCTGATCACTTCCAGCAACCGAACTCAGACACTTTCATCAATCTTGAAATCCTCACCTGATATTTCTTCACCTACATCATAAGGTGTAACTGTAAGCCTAAGGCTTAGTAAGGAATGCAAACTATTATGAGTTCATGAATGCATAACTTGGAGAAAAACATGCTCATGAGTCTTTTCTTTCGTGTACTTAGTCTTAATCATCATTCATAATCGTATCTCGTATTCATTGATCATAATCATCATTCATGGACATGCTCATATTCATCATTCGTATTCTTCATTACATTATGTGGATTAAGAGAGGATTTGTGCTGGTAAAGGGGGTTCGACAGTGAGTTTGATCATGGTCCCTACTGCGGGTCGTATTCATATGTCCTACTGCGGACTGTGACATACGCCGAACCACCCCCAACCCTCACTTAACCACGTTGCATAAGTTTTATCTTCTTATTTTATTCATGAGAAAACATATTTCAAAACATTTTCATATGCTTGAGAAGTAAAACATGATGCATAACATAAATGCACTTAATCATCGAACTAAGACAGGGGAGTATATCAGAATACCAGAATCATATCCATCGACATTTCATCGAACTTATAGCTGACAACGTTCACTAAATGTAACATAATCCTTTGATGTAGGGCCCTATTGGCCGGAAACTTAGTACATTTACTTACCTGGATTCCTTAGCAACTTGAATCACTTTCTCTTCAACTTCTTCACCTAAAACATTCCACATTACAGTAGTTAAAATAAAGTCCTAAAAGTTCTACTCGAAAGTCATCATAGAATCTAACAGCTAAAGTCATTCCGATTCCACTGTTTGACACACTGCAGTCTGAAATCCGAAACTAGGTGGACAGGTTTTACCATTGATTAAATCCGAGTTGGTTACTTTAAAATGTTCAGAATCGATTTGGGATGGCATTTCTACTCTCAGACTTAAAAGAGTCTAAAACTACTCGGCCACTGCTAGAAATCCGAACTCAAATGCCGAGTTGAAAGCAGAGCTTTAATCACTAATAAATGACTACATTGTCCATTTCATACCTCGGGTGCAGATTGCAGAGAAAAGCAGGCTGAAACCAGCCGTCGGCAAGGGGAGGTTCTGATAGCCGAGAGTAAAAGCTTGGGAGAGAAGGAATCGCCGAGAGGGAATGTCGGCTACAGTGGTAATAAATGAGGTTTAAGGTTTCCATTTCCTATTTATACCTAACCCATAAATTTTAATTACAAAACTGCCACCCAACCTAGTTTTACTCAACTTGTAATAATTTTATCTTAACATTAAATTTAAATCATAAAGGTTAAATAAGAGGGTGACAATGAAAATGGTCAGAAAATCACCTGGCCGAAATGTCGGGTGTTACATAGGAAGTTTAACTTGCGGATGATTAATTGGAGATTTAGGAACTTGTTAGTACACGATGCATAAGCAAGGACGTGTTAATTCAAATTGAAAGTAGTGAATACAGTTATGAGACCAATGTCGGTTAATGCAGTCTTGGAAATTTTTGTTTAGAGCCGTAGAGATTGATCCCAATTACAGATAGAATCATAGTTCAAAAATTTCAAGGAGTACAAAATGATTATAATTTGAGAGGGGTGAGACCACTATGCTGGGCAAATTTTGAGGACAAAATTTTGTTTAAGGAGGGAAGGATGTAACAACCAGCACGTCGTCAGGTAATTATCCCGTGAATAATTTTGGAGTGGCTTGTTGAATGTGAAAATTTACGAGGTCTTAAGATGACGGGTATTACTTGTTTTAAGAGAAAAATTAGGTAATGGCAAGATTTGTAAATAAAGGTGATTTTAATCAATATAAATAGGAAAAGGAAAGTCTAAAACCTCACTTAAACCCCTCCCACCCGATCCTGTGGCTAACTTTCCTATCCTGGCGATTTCCTCCTTCAACGACCGATTTCTTCCTCCTCTTTCTTCGATGATTCAAAGTTCAGGTAAGGTTTAGATGACTCATTCCTTTAGTCTTCGATTTAGGAATGGTTATTGGTTGATATTTGAAGATTGAGAATCGGTCGATGCCAGATTCACAGCTATATCTTTGAGTTCCCTTATTTAATGGCATTGAGGATAAGATTATGATGTTGTCGATGTTTAGACTTTGAGAAATGTGATGTTGGTATGGATCTGGTAGTATAGACGCTAATGCCATTAATGTTAATGAAGGTTAAGTTCTGTACTCTAGGTGCTCAGCGAAATGCCTTAGAGGTTTAAGCTAGATTCTAGGATGATTTCTTTAGCTAAGATTTTACTAGCTTTGAGTTTAGATTATTCAGGATATATTTAACATTGAAGTATGAAATGTCTTAGGTGGAGAAGGATTCAAGTGAAGGCATGACATTACTAAGGAGTCCAGGTAAGTGAGTGTGCTAGGTTTCTGGCTTTTAGGGCCTTACATCACAAGGGTACTAGGAAATCTGTATTAATGTTGCTTGATGATTTATGGATGATTGAGAGTTATGTTATGTGATATTCTGATAGAGTTTATGAAGTCGTCTGTTCTGGTATGATTCTTTCCATAGTCTGATGATTTAAGTGCATTCATGTTCCTGCATCATGATTTGTCTTCCAAGAATACGAAAATGTTTTATGTACATGCTCCTTTTATGAATGAGATATGAATATGAAATGTATGCAACCATGATTAAGTGAGGGTCGGGGCGGTTTGTCCATGTCACTGTCCAGAAATGGACCAAGAACTTTGTCCGAGAGGACCATGTTCACGCACTCTACCTACCCCATTGGGCACAAACCCTCCTTAATCCATGTCATATAAATGATGAACAAGAACATGAACGAGTAAACAAACATGTATATGTCACTGCCCATTCAATGGACCAATATTTCTGTCCGCAAGGACCAAGTACACGCACATAAATGAACGATGAACAAGAACATGATTCCCATGATATGATCAAGAACACGAACAAGAACATGATTCCCATGATATGATCAAGAACATGAACAAGAACATGATTCACATGATATGAATAAAGAATGTGAACATGATTTTACTAAGTATGCATTCATGAGCATTTATGTATACATTGCACTTCTTACTAAGCATTAGGCTTATAGTTTAAACCTTATGATGTAGTTGATGAGTTGGAAGGTGATGACCTCAAACTGAATGAAGATGTTTAAGTTTGGTTGCTAGATGATGCTAATGGCGTGAATTTTGTGGCTGGGAAGCGATTTTGACCCGTGAAGTGTTGCTCGTAGCATATTTTAATAAAGTCTATGATACTGAAGTATAAGTAAGATAAAGTTTTCTTATGATGATGAATACTGGGATTGTTTGATACAATTTCATGTTTAAAGAGGATTTTAAGACTAAAGATTCATCTATTTTCTTTAAGTCTTCCGCTACGCATGTTTAAGTTTTATGGTAAAAAATGATTTCTGTGAAATGAGATGTGAGATTACTTATAGAGTCAGTTCCAGCGAGCTAGCCGAACGTTCGCCAGGGAAGGCGATCGATCAGTTGTCTATGTGTTCTGTTTGTAAGTAAAAACAGTCATCCAAAGTTATGAGTGAGTCATCGTCCATAGTTATGGTAAGATTTGATAAGTAAAAACAGTCGTCCATTTTGGTAAGCGTAAAGTTGTCGTCCAAAATTGTCGTCCAAAGTTGTAGTCCAAAGTTGGAACGATGAAGTCACGTGGACTGTGGACGATAAAGTCACGTGGTCCATGGACGATAAATTTAAGTAAGTTTATGGACGTTAGTCTGTGGACGATGAAGCCATTTGATCAGAGAGCGTTAATGTTTAACAGTCAGTGAACGAAAACGTCAAAGTAGTCCGTGGACAGTTAAGTCGATCGATCTTATAAACAAGATTGTTCCCAATTTTATGTCGTCCAATTCTGTGGATAAATACGCCGTCAAATATATGAAAGAGTCGAGTTCTGAGAATTTAAGGTTTTAGTTTGTTTTCCTTTTAAAAGTCCACGAGTTTTAAAAAGAATTTATAAGAGGTGGTTCTAAGATTTAAATGACTAAGTTATGTCCAGAACCTGCCTCGACCTATTGGGGTCGTGACATCCCAACTTTGGACTACAACTTTGGACGACAACTTTGGATGACAAACTCTATCGTTCATGATATCATCGCCCATAGACATTATCGCCCAGAGAATAGACGAATATCTTCGCCCACAGAATGGACGACTATTTTCACTTACAAAACAGAACACATAGACAACCGATCAATCGCCCTCCTTGGTGAACGTTCGGCTAGCTCTCTGGTACTAACTCTATAAATAATCTCACATCTCATTTCAAATGAAAACCATTTTACTCGTAAAAACATAATTTACGTAGCGGAAGACTTAAAAAAAACAGACGAAAAACCTTTAATCCTAGAATCCTTTATAGCTCATGAACATCAAGATTCTTTTCTACTTATACTTCTATTTCATTGTCTTATACCATGATAGACTAAGAGTACCTCGGGTCAAATCATTTCCCAGCCACAAATTTCCTCCACGAGTACCATCCAGCAACCAGGCTTAAGCATTCTCATCTAGTTCGTCACCTGCTGATTCGTCACCTACATTATAAGGTTTAAGCTATAAACCTAATGCTTAGTAAGGAGTGCAACATATACATAAATGCTCATGAATGCATACTTAATAAAAGTCATGTTTGTGTTCCTGTTTTTGTTTCGTACATAAGGGACAAGGGAGATTTATGCAAGAGTAGGCACAGACACTAACTTTCCCTCGTCTACCTCGTAGACCACATAACTTGCCCTCGTCTACCTCGTAGACCACATAACTTGCCATAAACATGCCTTGTGCAATACTTGCTTATTATTCGCACTGGACCATTGTATACATTACATGTTCTTTACTTCTTTTTACTGAAATCGTGCATGTAGAAACATTTCATATGCATATCGATGGGAAAAACGTGATGCATGTACATGAACGCGTAAAGGAACTTTACACCATAGAAAACAAACAATCATCATGTATCATATCATAAAAATATACTCTATTTATCACAGTATAACACTCAACGGTCCACAGACATCAAGCAAATCTTCGAAAACATATTCCTAGTACCCTTGTGATGTAGGGCCCTAATGGTCGGGTCCTTAACACACTCACTTACCTGAACTCCTTAGCAATGTCGTGCCTTCACTTGAATTATTCTCCACCTAAGACATTTCATATTCCAATGCTAAATATATCCTGAATAATCTAAACTCAAAGCTGGTAAAATCCTAACTAAAGAAATCATCCTAAAATCTAGTTTAAACCTCTAAATCGTTTAGTCGAGCACCTTGTGTGCGTAGCTTAATCTTCACTAGCATTGATGGCATTAGTGTGCTAAAACTACCAGATTCATACTAATATCAGAATCTCATAATCTAACAATCGACAATATTCAGAATTCTATCATCAATGTCATCGATAAGAAAACTCAAAGACACTGTCATTATCCTAACATCGTCCGATTCTCAATATTCAAACATCAACCAAAATCATTCCTAAATCGAAGACTAAATAAATCAACCATCTAAACTTTACCTAGAGCTTAGATTTCAAAGGAATGAAGGAAGAATCAATGTTGGTGGAGGAAGAATGACCGTGGGAAGATTTCTTGCAGGAGGTGTCGGCTGAAAGTGGGAGCTCTCGCGGAGGAGGAGGTTTTTGTGAGGTTTAAGACTTTCCATTATCTATTTATATCAATTAGAATTAATTTATTTACAATTCTGCCACTGAACCTACTTTTCTTTTCTAATCTCCTTATACCATAAACCACTCCATAAATATTCACGGAATAAATACCCAACCAAGGTGCTGGTTGTTACACTTAGAGTATTTTTTTAAACAAAACTCATATTTCAAGGGTCATTTGGGTGACATGACAACTGTCACTATTCAATTATAGATAGGGTTGATGGTGACTAGATTTTTAAAAGGAACCTTTGAGACGTCATACATGGCCAACTAAGCAAGAGATATATTGGCATTGGCATTGCGAGGCAAAGAAGACATTGTTTACTCACTAGCCCATCACGGGCTTATTCTTGAAGGAACGAAGATATTTCAGATTACTCTTCAAAAGTGTACACGATAAGAACTCGACAATATCCTTGGCGCCTTAGCAATCACAATGTGCAAAAATCAGTAATAAGAAGAGGGTCATTGTACCGCCATGAAATATAGAGTTCTACCAAGAGCAGTCCAATATCAATATCGTGCTTCCTCTCATGGAGACACCTTCCTGTATGATAGAGACACGAATATGGGAGGGTTATAAATTTGGATATTCTAGAGGACTAGTGTGTCACTAAAGTGGTAATGCTTGACGAATATTTGGGTGAGAGAGAGAAGCTTTAGGCCTCTTTGTTCAGGCCCACTGACTAAAAGGCCCAGAAAATTGCTGATCCAGTTATGTTGTTGCTACACCCAACAAGAAGAGTCTATCTCCATTGCTGAGAAGAGAAGGCTCAGAATGGAGCATTGGAGCTCACTCGTACCTGTCTTCTTCCACCACTGACACCCACTCACAAAACATTCTTCCCATGTCTTTGCAATCAGATCAGAACATAACTAACAGCCTAGTCCTTGCTTTCCCACCCCAAGCAAGTACACCCACTACTCAGAGTACCCTCCTAAACGGAAAAAGATGTGTCTGTCAGGTTCAATTCTGCTTAGTTGGGTTGAGGCTTAGTTGAACCACATTTCTTCACTTCAATTTTTTGGCGTTGAATTACTCTAAAAACTACTCTAGTTTTGTAACGCTTCAAGTTCTAAATTTTCAATCTTAAAACTCTAATTTTAAAATGAGTAAAGTGTAATTTGGCCCCTAACTAGGTGAAAATGACAATTTACACCATAAACTCGGATAATGGGTAAAAACAACCTTAATGTATTGATAATGGGCAATTTAACCCATACTGTCCTATTTTCCGTTAAATTGTCATGTTTTTTTTTTTGTGTCTATTTTTTCTTCCCAAAATGCCCCTGCCCTGAAGTCAGAACCAGAACGGACCGATTTGCTTCACTAATCAGATTTAAAAAAAAAAACTTAATTTTGATATTCCTCTTTAGTTCACCCATCTCCTTTCCAATTTCTAGATTCTCGACTCTCAGGCGAACTCCGACTTCGAGTCCTCAACGGCTGACTTGCGAAGTGCGAGCACCCAACCCCGTGACGACCCGTGACCTCGACCCCGATTCCTGACATTCCTGTATGGCTGCTTCTGACCCCGACCTCAGCTTCCTGCTCGATTCCCATTCGCGTTCGGCTATCCTCTGTTAGACTATTCTTAGCTCAACTTCTAGTTAAAATCTTAGTCATTGCAACTCAGTTTTTTGAAAGTAGTCAAATTCATAGAGACAAAAAACTAATTTTCTCCTTTAGTAGCTTTGGTCTTGAGTCGTTCCCATATAAACTTTTCTACGGTATTAGAGCCAAACCTGGAGGCTATTTTAGTTCTCTATTTCTGTTGATTTTTTACCATATTTCTCAATTGCTGCATATCTAGTTCAAATCTGATTGTTTGTAAAATCTCGTTGTGTTAGTTGAATATTGATAACAATTTACTGAAGTCAATTTTTTGTCCTAAATTTGTTGACAGAATTGTAGCATATTCCTACTGTGTTTTTGATTGTTGGTTGGTGATTTTAATTCTGTTTGCTTAAATTGTTGTATACTTATTTTGTATTAAACTGTTAAATAATCTATGAATCTCTTAGAATTGGTAATCAATTAAATTTTTCTAATCTTTGTTAGAGCGTTTGGTCTTCAGTTAGACAGGTTAAATTTCTAATTGATTTGCTGTTATTGAGTAGTTAACCTAGAATTTGACTCAATGTTAGAGATATATGACAGATTTCAAGTACTATTTCATGCATCGTATAATCGGATTTAGCGGTTGAACGATTGTCATCGGATAAGGAGGCTGAAACTGATGGAATCATGAATTGGATCTCATGCTTCACCAACAGCTGCCTCATCTACATGAGTTGGATCCCCCGCTTCACCAACTTGAGGACCACCATCAAACTTTGATGAATCAGATAACTCATCATTTCTAGCATTTTCCTGGTCAAATACGTCAATGCTTCCATACTCTAGCTTCGACATTTACAACCATGTCTACAACTACAAAAAAAGACACCTTATCCACATCAATATTTGTCACTACTGCATCATCTCCACCCACATACCGTAAATTCTTTTTTTTGATGAACTTCCCTCCATAGTGAAAGTCAATTGAAAATGTGTCCATCTTCTTCCCTGCATGGTTACATAGATTTAATTCGGTTAAGCCAATTTTGGTATTTAAATTCTAAACAACTTAATACACATTTAAACCTTTTAACAAATAGTCTTCTAAATGATTGCATAGTAAATCTGTTTAAAAAAAACCAATATAAAGTCCATGAAGAATACAGATGTAAACAATCAGAACCATCAGAATAGTAAAGACCAGAAAATTCAAAAAATTAGAATAGTAAAGACCAGAAAATTCATTAAGCTATACGAAAATCGAACCATCAGAATAATAAAAGCAAAAAATTCACCATTAAAATCAAAATCAAAGTAAATTTTATCTGAAAAATTAAAAGCAACGAAGTTCAACAATGAAGTTCAGAAACCCTAACCTAACCTTTCAAAGGAGTAATTCCATAACTATTATTGGTTCAGATTTCAAGACCTGAGCTATTAAAGAAGAAAATTAGCTTCTTGTCTCTCTGAATTTGACTACTTTCAGATAGTCGAGCTTCAATGGCTAAGATTTTAACTAGAAGTTGAGCTAAGAATAGTCTTACAGAGGAGAGCCGAGCGTGAATGAGAATCGAGCAGGGAGCCGAGGTCAGGGCCGGAAGAAGCTGAGCATAAACATTGGGAATCAGGGTCGAGGTCGCGGGTTGTGGCCGGGGTTGGGTGTTCACACTTCGCAAGTTGACCGTCGAGGAGTAGGGGTCGGGATACGCCTGAGGGTTGAGAATTTGGAAATTGGAAAGGAGAAGGGTGAACTGAAGAGGAATATCAAAATTAAGTTTTTTTTTTTTAAATTGATTATGAACCAAACCGGTCCGTTCCGGTTCTGACTCCAGGGGCATTTCTGGAAGAAAAAATAGATACGTGAAAAAATCGTGACATTTTAACGAAAAATAGGACTATAAGGGGTAAATTGCCTAATATCAATATATTAAGGTTGTTTTTGCCCATTATCTGAGTTTACGGTGTAAATTGTCATTTTCACTTAGTTGTAGAGGCCAAATTTAATTTTACCCTTTTAAAATTCTAAATTTTTTTCCAATTTGATTTTATAAATCCTATTTAATTTCAAGTGTTATAACCATAATTTCTAAAATTTTAAAAAAACTTGAATGAAAACATTAAATGCGCGGAAGCTTAAAACAATGTTCAATAATTAAATAGCTTTAGTCAAAATGAAAGTAGAATTAAAACCATTTGTAAAATTTTATCAATGATGAAGTCAATATAAATCATTCAAAATTTCCAGCGAAATAATTTATGAAATATTCTAAAAAATGTAAAACATATTAATTTAAATTCCTTCATCAAATATTGTCTCATCTGTATACTCGCTTGCCTCTGGAAAGTTCTAGATCACAATCTATTCTTTCTCAGATAAAAACTCACCTACATCACAAAATTATAAACTATGAGAATAACTCAGCAAGCAAAAACACGTGTAGATGCAAAAGTAACATTATTTTTACCAAATCTTGATTTAACAGTTACATACTAGTTCGAAACTTATTTTCCAACCTTCGTTCAGACTTAGCCACCTCATTGTCATTTAGGATTTGTCATCTCATTTTTTTTAGGCATAGTCATCTCATTATCGTTCAGGCGTAGCCTCATTTTCATTTAGACATAATAATCTCATTGTCGTTCAGGCGTAGTCGTCTCATATTCGTTCAAGCTTAGTCATCTCATTGTCGTTCAGGCTTAAAAATGTCTTACCAATTTTATCTTTATACAATTCTATGTCAATATCTAAACATACGTGGTCGAATATCAGAATTATGTAATAAAATAATTATAAGAAAATAACATAAATTTTGTGATGTAGGGTCGTAGCTAAAACGTTGAAAACATGGTATTTTCACTTACTTGGATTCTGAGAGATTAGGGTTATCGGGATTTTTTTCCGCTACTCCAATTAATATCCTACCTAATTAAAATATTGGTATTAAAATCTCATTTAAATAAATCCTATTTCAGAAAAATTTGGCCAGAATTTCCTTACGTGTACTTTTAGGTCGGATATGGTCGAATTGGATCAATTCGGATGACTTTTGAAATCTTCTTTCCTAAACAAAATATTCGATATTAATTTCTCACTTTAATAAATCTATTTCACAAGAATTTAGACAGAAATTCCTTACCGGTGAAGTCTTAGATCGGTTCATGTCAAGTCAGGTCAAAATTTAGGTCGGGACAGTTTAGTTGGACCGTATGTGGTTTGGTTGGACCGGCTCTACTTGGTTGGGTCGGTTATAGTTCGCTGGACCGAGTCAGTTTGCTCGGCCGGTTTAAGTGAACCAGTTCAATTTAAAAAAAAAACTAAACCCTTCCTTCTTCTTCGCATTTTGCCCTTTGTGTTCTTTGTCGACCGAAACACAGAGGCGTGTTTCAAGTCTCGGTTGGAGCTGCTACACACCGAAATGGTTTCTTCGCGTTGGAGACTGCTCGCTACGTTGGAGGAAATTTGCTGGAAAGCTCCTATTTTCAGGCAGAGCTATTGCCTTCTAGGAAAACTTTGACTGCGACTGAGGTATGAGTTTTTTTTTGGTTTTAGAGAACTCGAGAGGGAGAGAGAGTTGTGGTGTGATTTCCTCTTTCATCGAGCCTTTCTATTTATACTAGAGGTTTGTAACCAAATCCTTCGAGAAATCCGAGTTCAGCTCAGATTTTTCGAGTTGTGAACTACTCAACATTAGATTTTTAGAGAGAAAATCTGACTGTTTTCAAAAAATCTAAGTGCAGCTCAGATTTTTCGAGTTGTAATTGGTTATGCATCAGATTTTTAGAGAAGAAATCCGACTATATTTTTCCCTTAAATTCGATTTTATATTTGACTTGGCTTGATTTGGGGATTTCAAATTTTGAATCTGAATTTTGAAACCTTAAACTATTACAATCTCCCCTGCTTAAAAGAAATTTCATCCTCGAAATTTAAATTATTACCTGAATAGCTCCAGATATAGGTCTTTCTCATGCCCTCTTCTCTTTCCCAAGTTGTTTCCTCAATGTTTCGATTTCTCCATAGTACTTTGACAAGCGAGACCTTCTTATTCTTTAATTCACTTTCCTCTAAATCTAGAATTTGAATTGGTCTTTCTTCATATGATAGGTCATGATTGATTGCAAAGTCTAAATATCTCATTGGTAAAATATGTGAGGAATCCAGTACATACTTCTTCAACATCGAGACATGAAATATATTGTGCACTTGCTTGACTGAATCTGGCAAATTCAACTGCTAATCGACTTCTCCAACTCTTCTTGAGATTTCAAATGGGCATATAAATCTTGGGTTCAATTTTCCTTTCTTTCCAAAGCGCATCACACCTCTCATTGGCTTTTTTGTCTACTTTGCATCGTAAGAATTCTTTTCTGGATTAGTGCAACAATCTCAGCAGTCTGCCTCAAAATATCTAGATCCACAAGTATTTCTTCGCCCACTTTGTCCCAATGTACTGGAGATCTACATTTTTTGCCATATAAAGCTTCATAAGGTGTCATCCAAATTGAAACTTGATAACTATTGTTGTAGGTGAACTCTATCAATAATAGGTTTTTACTCCAATTTCTTTGGAAATCAATAGCACAAGTCCTTAACATATCCTCTAGTGTTTGAAACGTTCTTTCTGATTGTCCATCTGTCTGAAGGTGAAAAGTTGTACTGAAGTTAAACTGAGTACCCATAGCTTTCTACGTACTCTTTCAAAATTTAGAGCTAAAACGGGTATCCCGATCAGACACGATAGAAATGGGCGTACCATGAAGTCTGACAATCTCCTAAGTATAAAGCCGGACATACTAATTCATAGTATATGTAGCTCTTACAAAAAGAAAATGTGTTGATTTGGTCAGTCGATCAACTATAACTCATATAGAGTCGTGACCCTTAACTTTTTTAGGAAGTTCCACTACAAAGTCCATAGTAATATGCTCCCACTTGCACTGAGGCACCATGAGTGGTTGCAATGCACCAGCAGGTCGTTGATGCTCCGCTTTGACTTGCTGACAAGTGAGACATTTTTTGACAAATTTAGCTACATTTACTTTCAATCCACGCCACCAATAATGCTACTTCAAATCTCAATATATTTTGGTTGAACTAGAATGTAGCGAGGAGAGGGTTGAGTGTGCTTCCTCCAAAATAGCCCTCTTTAATCCAGCATGGTATACACAGTCTCTTTTTTAGCTGGACAATCCCGTCATCCGGTATAGATAACTTAGAAACTTTTTAAACTTCTAATTCGTCTTTCACCTTGCAAATAATGCATCGTATTTTACTTATCTTTTATTTGCTCAAGCAAACTTGGATGAAGCGTCATAACAGATAATCTTTCCAATAATCTAAACGGTACAACTTCGATATCAAATTTTTGTATCTCCTCAGTTAACTTTCCTAGAATCCACCAAAACGATGAAACTTGCGACGATGCTCTTTTACTCAATGCATTAACTACAACATTAGTCTTGTCAGGATGATAAATAATCTCGCAGTCATAGTCTTTTACTAATTCTAACCATCTGCGCTGTCTCATATTCAGATCTTTCTGAGTTAGGAAATACTTCAGACTTTTATGATCAATGTAAATTTCGCATTTCTCTCCATAAAGAAAGTGTCTCCAAATTTTCAACGCATGAACCACTGCTAGTTCCAAATCATTTGATGGGTAGTTCTTCTCGTGATCGTTCAATTGTCTCGAGGCATAAACTACAACTTTTCCTTCTTGCATGAGAACACACTTCAGTCCATACTTTGAAACATCACTGTACACCACATATTTTCCTGATCCAGATAGGATGGTAAGTATAGGTGTTGAGATGTAACGACCCTTAACCCAATCCTAAAATCCCACCAAAACCGAACAATTTAATCTTTTCTTTTCATTATCGGATTGTCACTTTACAGAACTATTTTTTTTTTCAATCATTAACATTCCTATTTCAATTCTTATCAAATTCAATTAAAAACTCATACGACACAACGAAATTTAAGAAAACAAACTGCATGGGTCTGTTTGAAAACAAAACTATCCATACTAACGAAAAGGACGACCCAAGCAGTTCCAGAGTTATTTTCATAAAGTAAATTCTTTTATACAAAATTTAAAATATTGTTTTCTAGTCTATATTACTAACACAAGATCATCAAACCAATCTAAAATACCTATCTTTCTCCCCACGGGTCAAATACGCTCGACGAGCACTGCGCACCACCATAGCATCCTTCTTCAACCCGTTCCATCATCTGTTTGAGGTGCGACATCCTCAACTGTATCTTCTTCTAGGTCACATATACCATAGAGATGCCTATGAGATAAAAATCTCAGTAAGTCTACATCAATGACAATGCATGACATACATATGACATTTAAACCAATGCATTCATTCTTTTTTTTTTTTTTCAGTCCATTTCAGTCTCTAATAAACGGAGTTATCACTCGATAGATAGATAGGACACATCCTAACGTCAGATAGCCCGCACCATCTGAAGGGAGGAAAACATGCTCACCACAGAACGCCATGTCTGAACCCCTCCCCGATAATCACTATGGTTGTTACTTACATGATACTTTTTACCGTTTAAGTCCATTTTATAAAAAACAATGCATAAAACAACTTCTATGTCATTTTATAAACCATGATGCATAAACAATTAACAATGCATATCATAATCATATAAACTAACTAAAAACACATAAACAATGAAAGCTATATACATCTACCCAACTAAATCCCCCAATTAACTACATTCATCAATACCTTAATTTTTTTTTATGTTGTAAGCCAAATCGGCCAAACAAAGCACGAAGACTTACCTCTCGTCCTTAGCCAACACAAGCTCGACGTCCACTTGCTTGTTTTGTCAATTCAAACAACGTAGAAGCATAATTCACAATATCAAACTTCAAATCTTAATTTCGACTCAGTATACAACCTAACTTCAAATCCTCGTAACTTTGTCAATTCTTAACGGAATTGAGCGATTCAAAGCTCTATGGACTCCTATAAGTGTCTACTATCCATGGTACAAACCATTTAGAAAAATACACACAATTGCTAGATTCAAACCATTGCCCTGCTTTGTGCATTTTTCACAACCGGTTTCTAAATCGCCAAACCATGCATCATCAACCCCTATAATCCAATCCTATTCATTTAGATAAATAAATATCAGCCTAAATTCATCAAACCCCAAATTTTCAGGGAGAAAATAGTAGGTTATTAGGGTTTACAAACCCATGCTTTAAAACTCTAAAAATCTGGTTTAATCACCCTTAAAACACATCCAAACGCATAAACCATCAAAACCTTACCTTCAATCTTCACTTGCACGGTTAGGAGCTTGGAGATTGGATCATCAATGGCTGCCAATTTGAGAGAAATCATGGGAGAGAGAAGTGAGGGCAAAAAGATGCATTTGTTATTTTTATATTAAGTTAAATTTACCCTAATTACCTTTTTAACCACACTACTTTATATTCTTCCCTTTTGGTCCTCGAACTATGCGAAGTTTGCCCAATTTTTTTTTCTTTCTAATGACTTGACATTTAAGTGTACACTCACTAATGAAAGTGGCAATTCACTTAATTAGTAACCGTCGGTATATTTGCACACTTTTTAATACAATTTTTGCCTTAATAATGCATTTTCTTCTTTTTCTCTCATCTCATTGCAACATTTCTTTCATTCATTTCCATAAGCTATTAACATAGCATTAGACTCACAAAATGTACAATACATTTCCTTAAGTATATACATAACAGCTTTAAGGACAATTACACAAAATTTCTGGGTGTTACATTCCAACCCCCTTAAACAAAATTTTGTCACAAAAATTTGCTTAAACAAAAAGTTCAGGATATCTATTCATCATATCCTGCTGCCGTTCCCATGTGGCTTCCTCCACGTCATGGCTCCACCACAACACTTTTACTAACAAAATTTTCTTGTTACGTAAAACCTTGATTGAAGATTCCAAGATTCTGACTGGTTTCTCCTCATAAGTCAGCGTAGGCTAAACTTCAATCTCTAGCGACCTCACCACCTGTGATGGATCACGTAGGCACTTTCTAAGCAAGGATACGTGAAATACATCATGCACTCCTTCCATTGATGCTGGAAGTTGTAATTTGTACGTCATTTTTCCGATCGACCTTATAATAGGGAATGGTCTTACATACCTAGGACTGAGTTTCCCTCGTTTGCCAAACCGCACAACTCCTTTGAATGGAGATATCTTCAGAAATATCTCGTCTTGTTCGTTAAATTCTAGCTCTCTTCGTCTTTGAACTGCATAACTGTTTTGACGACTTTGAGCTGCTTCAATTCGTTGTCTTATAATAGCTATTTTCTCTGCAGTTTGCTGCAAAATCTCAAGACCTATCAAGCTAGCCTCTCCAACTTCATCCCAATACAGCAGATATCTGCATTTTTTGCTGTAAAGAGCTTCATAAGGAGCCATTCCTATCGTGGCTTGATAGCTATTGTTATGAGAAAACTCTATTAGCGGCAAGTACCTACTCCATGAACCTTGAAATTCCAATACACAGGCCCTAAGCATGTCCTTCAGAATTTGATTCGTTCTTTCTGTCTACCCATCTGTCTAAGGATAAAAAGATGTGCTGAAATTTAAGTGAGTTCTCATGGCTTTGTGTAGACTTTTCCAAAACTTCGAAGCAAATATTGAATCCCTATCCGGAACTATTGAAACAGGGACTCGTGCAATCTAATAATCTCCCGTACATAAAGGTCTGCAAGTTGATCCATGGAATATGTCGCCTTGTATGGTAGAAAATGAGCTGATTTTGTTAAACGATCTACTATTACCCAATACTCCATCATACACATTCGCTGTCCTTGGAAGTCCAACATTAAAATCCATATAAATATGTTCCCATTATCACTTCGGAATTAACAACGACTGTAAAATTCTAGTTGGTCTCTGGTGTTCTGCCTTGACCTGTTGACAAATTAAACAAGTCTCCACATACTTAGCAACCTCTCTCTTCATGTTCGGCGACCAGAAATGCTACTTTAAGTCTCTATACATCTTTGTACTTCCTAGATGCACAGAGTAAGCCGATGAATGTGCTTCAGTAAGAATTTCCTTCTTTAGTTCCTCATCATTAGGCATGTACCATCTATGCCTAAATTTCAATAATCCATCATTTGATTGATTAAAATCAGACGACTCCCCAGACATTATACTCATTCTGTACTTTTCACTTTCCAAATCTTGCTGCTGAGCTTGCCTAATCTTGTTCAGTATAGTTGGCTTTAATGAAATATCTGCAAGCATGATTAACAACTCTACAACAATTTCAATACTGAATTTTGTAAACTCTGATCTCAGTGTTACCGGCATTACTGAAAGTGAGGTTGACTTGGCGAAGGCATTAGCTCCTC
>CM039509.1:38164580-38222542 GCA_022432975.1 Begonia masoniana
GAAACTTTTGGGTTTTTTAGGAAAGACTCGTTAATGGAGTTTAAAACTATCGACGGTATCGTTGTTTAAATACTTTCGATGTTAGGTTAAGATGTTTAAGAAATTCTTAGGATAAGGTTTTGGTTAAATTTGGGATGTTTAGACGTTAAACTCGTTTTAAAAACGACTAAACGTTGTGTTTTGCTCCGACCAACAACGCTCTTGGACTGAGCTTGAGCTGCTTTGACACGAGTAAGTGCCTCGTGATCTTCTCTGTCCGATTGGCGATACAACCGTAACGTCCGAGGTTGTACAAAAAACTCACCTTTCTTTTAAGTGATTTGTTTTTTGGGTATACAAAGATATGGCTTTTTTTGACTTGATTGAGAGAGATAGAGAGATTCCCTTGGCTTTTTTCTTTCATTTCCTTGGTGCAATTAACATGAGACACAAGCCACGTGTCGATATACTCCACATTTTTTTTTTTTTATATTCATCGTAAGATGGTAGATAACCAACCAAACCAAATAATCGCATACATTGGTCCTACGTGACATCCCTAAATAACAAGCCTCTTTATGGTCACATTTACGTGAAACTAGATGGAAATGATCCTTTAAGAAAAAGTTGACATTCTAAAACTCTAAGAACAAGCAAAATATCTAATTTTATCCCTTATTTATTTAGGCACCTAGTCATGATTTTGCAATTATTACGGAAATAAATCCAGAATACTAATATGTAAAAAACACTGCTGTAAGTTTTTAATTTATACCTAATTTCCTAATAATATCTTGGTTGATTATTTTGTTAATTAATGAAGGTCTTTCATTGAAAATTAGGAGTCTGGAGTTGGCCTGGATTCTATCGTGCTATGCAAGTTAAATCATACATTGTTAAATAAGGTTTTCCCTTAAAATATGAATTTATCTCTCAAAGAAAATACAAAAGGGTATACACCTACTCTCTTATGAAATAATTATGCATATATTTACTTTAAAATTAAAAAAAAAGGTATTTGTTATATCCTCTCTCAAAATATATATGTTTTTTGTACGTGACCGATTTCAAAATGCTTAAATTTAGGTCACTCGTTCTCCAATTTTTGGGATACGAAAAAAAACCAATGCCTTACTGAACTAAATCTTCGGGGAATAGTTTGTATGTTCAAAATTTATTGAAAAAAATAGAATATTTTATTTTATTTTATTGCTTTTTAGTTTATTATTTCAATTATTAGAGGAATCAACAACTATAGCTTTACTTGTGTAATGACTATATATTAATAAAATAATGATTAATATACAATAGAAAAAGAGAATTTGTACATGTAGTTGATTGTGAAGTTTACCTTTTGTGCAACGCAGAGGATGGAGATGTTGGCGTCCTTGTGTTAGTATGGCCCCCACTATTATAGCTAGCCTAGAAGAATACATATCATAAACTGAAACAGTTGCTTCTAGAAACAATTGACGACGAGGGTTTAATCGACTGTAGCACTGGGCCAATCAATAGTTGAATACAAACCCAATTGTACTCATAACTTAGATTCAATTTATTTATTGGTAATAATTTCATAAATTATACACTTTTAGTTTTACCCCTAATTTATTAATCATACTATTAAAATCTCATTTTAATATTTATAATTACTTTTAATTCTACATTAATTCCATGGCAACTGCCATGAAGATTAAAACGAAAGTATAAATTTTAAATTGGTAAATTTACATTGTTCATCTAATATATCCTGGTCCTAATGAATAAATGAAATCTATACGTAATGTCCGTATATAATTAAAAGGTAATTACATTTTAAACCGCCAAATTAAGGAGTTCGAGAACTTCGTACTTAAATTCTTTTGATGATAGACCTCAATGTCTCAAAAGAAGGTTGCGAGCTTCTTTCCCTTCGTTAGTTTCTCTGTCGGTTTTTTTTCTTCCAATTGACAACAAAGCCGTAAAGCTTGTGGAGTTGGAGCACAGTGTGGTAACCTAGAAGCTTAAAGTGTTGGTGCTTTTTGCAGTAGCAATAATCGCACATTGAGATGACATTTCCGCCCATGGATTTGGAAAAATGTAGAAAGATTTGAAAAAAAATGACCGAACTAAGTCTCATACGTTTCACCTCACTCTAGATGGATTCAACGAAAGTGATCAAGAAATGTGGATTGGAACGGAAGAATAATATAGGACTTTGGCTGAAATGTTCGGATGCAGTTATTTGTCAGATTTTTTGACTTTAGAGATTAAATGATTCTTACATCTAAAATATCTATAATATAATATATATATACTCTATATATATATATATATATATATTTTTTTTTTTTTATGAAATGTCATCGGATTGTAGATGCTCTAGTGGATGGTGACAAGTCACGCATTTAAGATCTTATATTGTTAATTGATCAATGCATAGTGTTTAGTATATATAAACCCTCATACCAATATATTCCTAGGGTGATCGTGGTCCAGTTCAGCCATTTTTGAAAAAATTATGGACCCCGTGGACTACTAAATTCGATGTTTTAAATTTTTGCACCAATAAACTTAAAAATTTTCCAGAATTCGGACCAGAATTTTGGTCTCGTTTGTTCCTCCCGTTTAAGAAATTACCTGTAGATCAACAAACCTCCAGGACGGTGTCTTGATTGCTCAAGGGCTTCTACGAAAATTGCTGATTTGATGACTCTCTTGACCATCTGCTCGAAGTATATCCATTGAAGACGCACCAAAGGTAAAATCAATTCATAATGGATTTTCATTCCTTCCCTCGCCCTCTAACTGAAAGTAAACCTGAAGTGTCGGATATTTTGATTCTTGGTTGATACATTTCGTAGATCAAACAATTACCCATTCTCACACCTTGCCAATCTGGGTAAACAGAGTAGTAATTAATTATAGTGGCATAGTTGCTCTTGTAATCAACATAGTTTTGTCTTTGCCATTTTTGCATGTATATGACCAAATTTCTTAACATAATTGGTATTGGGAATACAGATCATGTAGGGAACATTTATATATCAAGTCCCACAAGACTTTTCCCCATCGACCCTAAAAACAATCCAGGCAAACCAAACCGATGCTTCGAACAGGAAACTTAAATTTTTTTTTAAATTTTACCTTACCTTCGTTGGTCGAGCCGGCGAGTCAGCGACTAGAGACCTGCTAGACTGTAGAGAACGACGAGCCTATTTGTGCTACAGCGGGCTTCGCAGTTCGATGAGTGGAGACTTGCGAGAGACGGCGATGGCGAAAGCGACTGGGCAGAGGGCGAGAGCGTTCAGTATTGGCGTCGCTATTCGCCAAATGAGAAGAGAAACCTGAAAAAGGTGTCGCAAGAGACGGCGTGGGCGAGAGCGAGGGGTGTGCCAACCGAACCATAACCGTGACCGAACCGAACCGTCAAATTAGGTTCGGTTCGGACCGATTTTGAGCATAGTTCGTTTCGGATTGGTTTCATTTTATAGGAACCGTGATTAGGTTCGGTTTTCGGTTTGGATCGGCCAAAATCGATACAAACCAAACCGAACCGGACCTTACCTAAAAAACAAAAAAAATCAAATTGAAGAGTGAATCCAGAAGCCCTAAATCGTCGGGTCTTCAATCTTCAGTCTTCAGTTAGGGGCAGACGAAGGTGATCCGGCGACGGCGAGGCGATAACCAGAGACCCGCAGACGACGACAGACACGGTGACGACGACAAGCAGCACCGACAACAGTAGCGAGAGTATAGATCTGGTGCATCGAGATACCCCAAGGATCCTGCTTGTTCTTCGCCGAGGGGCTATCAAACCAAAAAGTCCAAGAATACTCAAGAGGGTGAAACTGGTTAACCGAAGCCAGCAGACAGCTGCTTCGAAGACATCGAATCCTGCGTCTCCCCACAATCTCTCCTTCCTCAATCGGCTCATCTCTTCTCGTCACCCCCACGAACCCAAGGTGCGGAGTCAGCGACGGCGTTGATTTCTTCCTCGGTTTCCAGAACCCTTGATTGCCTCTTCCACAACCATCGTGTTTCTGTTCTCTTCTCGACTTTGCCGTCGATCTCCGGGCTATGGATACTTCGTCGGAGATGAAAAAAATTGGCTTTATAGTGCCCTTCGCAATGATTTTACTCTCTGTTTAACCTGAAATTATAAGTAATTAATTTTTGTTTTCTAAAATAAAATAAAATTTTAAACATATTAAATTGAAAATAAAAAAATAGAGTTTTTATTTTTTATTTTTGGAAAATAGATTGTAAAACCAAAACCGACTGAAACCGAACCGAAAGTTTAAGGTTCAGTTTAGGTTCGTTTTGGTATGCTGCAAAAACCGGTTTCGGTTCGGTAAGTTCGAAACCGACACCAATCGTTCGTTCGGTTTCTCTCCAAAACCGAACCGAACCGGTTTTGCACACCCCTAGCGAGAGCGACTTTGAACTCTGAAGACTGGAAGCTCGTCACTCGAGCCCGATGCTTTAAACTTGGGCAAAAAATTTGGTCCGGTCGGTTCAACATGAGCTGACTTATTAGAACCGAAACCGGACCGGGATTTTTGGTTCTGTCAATACACAACAAAATTCTTTTTTTTCCTTTTCAGAACCACCCAAAACCGGACCAAACCGTCGGTTTCTGGTCTGTTCTCGGTTCTCGATTTTTGCTCACCCCTAATACTAAAGAGAAATGATCTTCAATAATTTCAACATGAATGAATAATTACTAAAATGGGATTTTTATTTCATTAAATAAATATCATAATCCTATTTTCAGAAAATCTATCTTCTAATTTAAACAAGGGAGAATCCATATTTGTCGCCTACTTAGAACCTCTACACCCTGTACGTGAGGAAAGAGAGAGAAACAACTAAGGGTAAAATAGGAAACAAAAGAAACGGATGGCCGCGATGACGATTCCTGCTTTTTCCAGCTGAAGGGAATCGACGGCCAGCGGCATGTTCTCCTGGTCTGGACTTACACTTCGATTCTTGGAGTGGGGAAGCACTGTACACGGTTGCTCTCAGGACGGCCGAACGGTGGGATATATGTCGTTTTGTTCCTGGCGAGCAGCCACGTCAGCCCCATTAGCTGGCAGTCTCTATTGAACATTTTGGTCCCTCTATCCGTTGTGGCGTTAGACCCCCGTTACGCTAATCTGTCAATATTAAACCAAACAAAAAGTAAAACAACTAAAAATTTGAAGTGCGTAAACAAAAGATAAATGTCGTGTAAATCTCTGTGGACAGTAATAAGTAGGATGTTATTACAGTAAGATTTTATCATTCACCTTCTGTAGAGCGGCGAGGCACTTGGAACAGCCGGAATACGAGGAGTTCCGGCAATTCTTTTCCAGATTACGAACGGCGGCGGTGGGTGTGGCGTTGTGAGATCCAGTAACAATGAAAGCAGCTGGGCATGTGAGGGAGCTAATCTGGAGGAGGGCGAATTCCGCAGAAGCATAGAATAGGGTCGCAGCTGGCGTTTGGCTGCGGAATCCGAATGTGGCGGGTGAGCAGAGAGCCTTGAAGCGAGTTCGCGCACTTCTGCGAGTCATCCGGCATGATTGGAAGTTCACTTTCGGACAACGAAGCTGGGTCAGTCAGTTCCAGAGCCGACCGTGTGTGAGCAGCAAAGAGCCAAGCGGCTAGTACTGGACAGCATCGCTACGGTCGAGGTTTCGGCCGCAGGCTTCGCTAACTCCACCGAAGAGCTCGTCGGAGAGGTCTAGTCGACAGATTTCTGTCTGACTCTGAACCGGAAAGGTTGGGACGGTGCCTTAGCGACGAGGTATTGTCCTGGATTTAACGGTTGAACCTTTAACTGGTTCGGCTAGTAGATTGGCGAGAGAGTGATGAAGACTACTGCACAGAATGATCAAATGTAGTAGAATTGGAGGCGGGCAAGAAACCATTTCTGATTCCAGATCCAGTTGTTTAGCGGATTGGGAAAAATGGGCAAGCGAATTTGACAACTTTAGTGAAAACGGACGAGTGGAAGAGAAGTAGAAGAAAAGAGAGGTGGAGTTGGCAAAAGGTTCTTTGGGTTCTGTGATTTTCTACATTTCTTGCTACTTTCGATGAAATCCCCTCGATTCGAATACTTCGTTCAAACGCTCCAAGTTCACGAAGGAAAATAAATATTATTCTTGCACTCCCAGTTCGAGTATGTTTCTTCTCGACTTAAATTGGAGAAGAAAGCAGTCGGTTTGGGGTCCGTAAGAAGCAGAAAGAGATTCGTCTGTTAGGAAAGAGTTTCTGCAATGGCAGATAGGGACTGTCCTCTTCCATTTCTCTTTCCTCCGAAACTGATGGGAAATTAAGATCTCCATCGTGAAACAATCAGGGACGTGATGGCCAATGGGGTGGGGGAGTGCAGGGTCAGGTGTGGCTCCTATTGTACCTTAGTCTTGCGATTTTGCGGTCACATGTGAAATGGGCTTTCCAAAGTGGGTTTTGCTGACAAGATTTGTACTGCGCGGGCCCCTCTTCTTTTCTGGGGTACCATTGCCTCTTTTCATGCAGAGGAAATAAGCAATGTGAAATGGAGGCCATTCCAGCCACCTACGCGGCTGATACGCAGTGTCCATTTTTGTCCGGATCAAAAGAAACCCACAACAAATAGCCAATAAATCTCTTCAAAATTAGCCTAATCTACACAAGAATATCAATTATCAAACAGCAAAGTTGACGGAAAAGTGACCCATTAGGTTTTGGACGGCCATAATTTTAATACCGCTAT
The DNA here is from genome assembly GCA_022432975.1 of Begonia masoniana. NCBI lineage: Eukaryota > Viridiplantae > Streptophyta > Magnoliopsida > Cucurbitales > Begoniaceae > Begonia > Begonia masoniana. The sequence continues at coordinate 38,171,281 of CM039509.1, forward strand.
CATAATCGGTATTATAATATGTCCAGACGAAATAAATTTAAAGGCCCACAACTCAACATGAGGTTTACCCATGACCGCCCACTTACGGGCCCAAAAACAATTGTTTCGGATCACAATTCACTATTGAAGTTTATTATAAAAATATCTTTTAGTTAGATTTTTTTCATAATTATTAGTTTTTTTTATTTGATTTCCTAAATTATTGAAGATATGAATCTCTAACTTAGTTGTATCTTTTCATATTTGTTATTATTCAATTATCAAAATATTTTTCAAAATCTAAGGTTTCTCTCAAATCATAAAATCTTTTCTTTTTCGCGTCTGGTTGCGTTGCAAGTTAAAGTTAAACTATGCAGTAAAGAAAACAGAGGCTTCATAAAAAAATGCTAATTAAATAGAAACTATTCCTGTAAAAAATCACTGCCTAATAGTGACGTTAAACAGGTGGACTGTTTGTCAACCACTCAACTCGCTACAGTATTGAGCTGGGCCTGGCCCGGGCCAGGAGACAGGGCAAGCCAGCTCGACACTGTTGACCGTGCCTCCCCACTCTTGTCGGTGGCCGGCCCGTTGATGGTGAATTTCACAAGTTATGTAATAAATTTATTAATATTTATTAGGGTTTTTTTTTAAAAAAACCCTAAAGTTAAGGTTTTTTTTTTTTTTTAAAAACCTTAACTTTTACTGTTCAACGAAAAAAATCCTCAAGTTTCGGAAATAGGCGAAAAAAATCTTCTACTCCGGACTGGGTACTGGCCTGCACAGAGAGGCCGGCCTGTCCAATTGGACAGGCCGGCCTCCCCTTTTTTTTTTTCGCTAAATGACAAATTGATTTTAAAAAAATATCAAACGATATTTAATTTACTTTAAATTTTTATCACATGTTCATCACATTGTGAGAAGATAGTGTGAATATTTTCGTGGTTTTATAACACTTGTACGATTTATTATAAGTTTAGTTATTTATTTTATAAAACAATTATAATAAATCGTACAAGTGTTAGAAAATTACGAAAATTCTCTAAATATCTTCTCATAATGTGGTGAGTATGTAGTAAAAATTACAACTAAATTTAATAACATTTGGTATTTTTTTTAAATTTATAAATTAATTTTAAAAAAATATCAAACGATATTCAATTTACTTGAATTAATTTTAAAAAAATATCAAACGATATTCAATTTACTTGAAATTTTTACCACATGTTCATTACATTGTGAGAAGATAGTGTGAATATTTTCGTGATTGTCTAACACTTGTACGATTTATTATAATTATTTTATAAAATAATTAACTAAACTTATAATAAATCGTACAAGTGTTATAAAATTCACGAAACTATTCAACTATCTTCTCCCAATCTGATGAACATGTGGTAAAAATTTCAAGTAAATTGAATATCGTTGATATTTTTTTAAAATCATTTGTCATTTAGCGAAAAAAAAGGAGAGGCCGGCCTGTCCAATTGGACAGGCCGGCCTCTCTGTGCAGGCTAGTACCTAGTCCGGACTAGAAGGTTTTTTTCGCCTATTTTCGAAACTTAAGGGTTTTTTTCGTTGAACAGTAAAAGTTAAGGTTTTTTTTTAAAAAAAACCTTAACTTTAGGGTTTTTTTTTTAAAAAAAACCCTATTTATTATTGTGATAACGATAATTGACCACTAGATTAAAAAAATTATATGATTGTGATTATCAGTCACAAAAATTTGCCGTTGGATTAAAAAATAGAAAATAAGGTTTGTGATTAAAAGATGAACTAATAATGTGCTGTCATAATGTAAGCAATTGAATGAAAAATAAACTCAGTATTTTTAATGTGGTGTAAAATATTTCACCTTTAGATTATAACAGACAACGAAGATTAATGAAAATAGAGGATCTCTGCCCCATTGCAACACACTCACGCAAATTAATTTCATGAAATAACCAGATCAAGTGATAACCAAAGTAATTTGTTAGCTATGTGACACCTTAGTCCAAAAAAACTCATGCAAAGTTTTAAAAAAATGGTTAAAATCATTTTAACACTCGAAGTATGAGTTTAGTTTAAAAACAAAACCCTCAAAACATGTTTGTGCTAAAAAAAACTCCTGGTAGCCCGGGGGGGGTGTTCACCCTCCGTTTGATAATCAGAAAAATTTTACACTACACGATTTATTATAATTTTAATTGATTAGTTTATAACATAATTATAATAAATCATAAAAGTGTTAGAAAATCACAAAAATTTTTCGATTATCTTTCCATGATGTGATAAATATGTGCTAAAACTTTCAAGTAAATTTAAAATCGTTTGATTTTTTTTTAAATTAATACATGTTCATTTTTAACTTTATTGAAGAAGAAACGAGTATTAATTTTAAAGAAATATCAAATGATATTCAATTTACTTGAAATTTTTATCACGTGCTCATCATATCATGGGAAGATAATCAGAAAAGTTTCGTGATTTTATAACACTTGAATGATTTATTATAATCATTTTATAAAGTAAACAATTAAAATTATAATAAATCGTATAAGTGTTAGAAAATTACAAAACTTTTGAGATTATTTTCTCATTATGTGGGGAATATATGACAAAAATTTCAATTAAATTGAATATCGTTTGGTATTTTTTAAAAATTAATTTATAAATCACAGAGGGTGAATGAAGGGTAAAAAGAGGGTGAATACCCCCTTCTAGTGTAAAATTGAGAACGAAGGGTGAATAGAAGGTAAAGGTGGGCAAGACCGGACCGCGTGTAACACCCAAAAATTTCCTACAACGTACGTAGGCCTTAAATTGGACGGTTAATGGAGTTTAATGTTTATTTTAGGTTTATGCTAAGTGTATAATTTTAAGAGTGAAATTGGAAGTGGAAGTTAAGATGAAACCCTAGAGTCAAGTGGTTAGAAATTGGGGTTGAGTTGAATTGACTTCAAGGTAATTGAAAGTGAACAAAAAGGAATAGAAATAGAAGCTTCAACGTTGGAATGAAGAAAAGGAAGAGGCAAGGGTGTTGAAAAGTCATAAGATGGAAAATATGGTTGAAAAGTCAAAAGAGAGTCGAAAAGTCAATTTGAATTATGAACAAATGGGAGTAAGATGAAGTTAAAGTGAAGGGAATTACTTTTGGATGCATTGCACGATGGTTAAGGGTGAATAAAAAAGAGTGGGTTGCTTTTAGAAAAGAGAAACTTTGGTGGAATATTTCAAAAGTGGAAAAGTGGTTAGGTTAAAGTGATAAATTGTCTTCTTCTTCCATTGTCTTCTACGTTTTTTTCTCCACCATAGCCAAGCTCTCTTCCTTCATTTCCTCCAAATTTTGCAAGGAGTTTGACGTAGCGGAAATTGCAGAAAATTATCGGAACTCACAAAAGCTGTTGAACCGCACACGATTACCAGCAATTGTCTTCTAAAATCTATTGAATCGCGCACGATTACCAGATTAAAGGCATCAATCTCAAACCCTAGAGAGAGTAGAAACTGAAAAAGAGGCAAACTTTCATTCAATTCAAAAACTGTCTCAACCCTAAAGAAAAGAAACTATTTATATCGTCTTAGAAAAATTAAATAAATAACAGAATTAAAAGAAATAAAAATGATTGCAAAAACAACGATAAAAGTTATGGGCTCCGGAAGTCGAGCCTTTGCAAAGCTCGATCTTGTTGCTCCAGAAAATCTAATGCGATTTGATCCACATCATTCTCCCCTGCTGAAAAGAAATTTGTCCTCAAATTTGTTGGAGCGACATCGTCAGGGAGGCCAATCAATGAGGAGGTCCGCCTGGTTGCCGAAGAAAATGAAGACAACTCCGGTTTGCACGATCTCTACATCGAACGCTCCAAACATAAAGTTGTAGTCGTTGGTGTATCCATCATGGCTCGAGCGACGATCGTATTGCCATGTTCGATAGAGAAATAATGAGCAAACATCTATACCCACCACGTCACACATAACTTGGTCCCTGTAAATGGATCCAATGGAAAAACTTACCAATGCTCGTTGAGAAACTGTGACGTTCAATCCAGTTTGTAGTAATGACAACTTGTATGGCTTCGGGTGCTTCTCATGTGTGAAGCCCAATTTAGTGGTCACTTCTTCAGCAACGACGTTCTCACAACTTTCGGAGTCAATGATAAACTTGCACTCTTTGCCACCAATGGCACCGGTCGACTGAAAAATATTATTCTGCAACCATGTTTCTTCGTGAAGTTGTGGAGTTAGCAGAGCGTGACCCACCACCAAACATTGGCTTGTGTCGCCGTTAATAAATTCTAAGTCCACACCCTCAGGATCAGGATCTTCTGCGCTGTCGTAAATCGGGTCGCCCAAATCTTTAAACTCCAAAATTTCTTCCTCGGTGTTGTCGTAAATCAAGTCGCCCCATTCTTTAAACTCTAAGACTTCTTCAACTTGAAGACTTCCATGGAATTCAGGAATTTCAGTACGCATTCCCGATTCTCATCGCCTCCTATCATCCTCGACTGGAGTTATCTGTCTCCTCTGACAGCCTTGGAAAAGATCATCCTCGCAGTTGGAATCTGAAAAATCGGCCTCTTCGAGCCTCGCTTCTCGACTCCCTCCTCTGTTTCGCCGATTTCGGTTGACGAGCAACGCATCCATCCTGGTCGCTAGTTGATCCATAATCAATTCGACTCGTTGTTCAATCATCCGTCCAAGTCTTTCTTCTAACACAGCTTCATTGGTGTGGTCATAAATCTCTTCAACTCGCTGTTGTCGCTGATTTCTTCGGCTCGCCATGGAAGCAAGAATCGTTTGTCTCTGATACCAACTGACGCAGCGGAAATTGCAGAAAATTATCGAAACTCACAAAAGCTGTTGAACCGCGCACGATTACCAGCAGTTGTCTTCTAAAATCTGTTGAATCGCGCACGATTACCAGATTAAAGGTGTGATGACTCGGATCTGTAAGTATGGTACGATGGCTGCACGAACCGGAACCCGGATGGCGGTACGTCCGCACGGGCGAACCGGAAGGTGACGGGTCGTAAAAAGGGGGTCGTCACAATCCCACAGCGCTTGGGGAAGTATGTGGAAATGAAACATATGTAAAGAGATCCTCCCAACATAGCAAAACGCGTTTTGGAGCTCAATTGACAACGGATCCCATAAGAACTCCGAAGTTAAGAGGGCTTCGGCGAGAGTAATTCCAGGTTGGGTGACCTTCCGGGAAGTGCTCTCGCCAAACAAAGCCGTGAGGGGAGGATATTGGGCTGCGGCCCAATCCCCAGAGCGGACAATATCTTGCTGGGATCAAGGGTCGTTACAAATGGTATCAGAGCCTGTACCCAACCGGAATTGTGGCCAACGAGGACGTTGGGCCCCCGAGGGGGGGTGATTGTGATGACCCGGATCTGTAAGTATGGTACGATGGCTGCACGAACCGGAACCCGGATGGCGGTACGTCCGCACGGGCGAACCGGAAGGTGACGGGTCGTAAAAAGGGGGTCGTCACAATCCCACAGCGCTTGGGGAAGTATGTGGAAATGAAACATATGTAAAGAGATCCTCCCAACATAGCAAGACTAGCTCAAGTGGTACTTCTCACTTGTAGCCCAAGTACTTACCCTGAGGTCTTGGGTTCGAGTGGGGAGGAAGGCACAATTCCTCTGCAGGGAGAGGGAAGTTCTGTGAGTTGGGCCACCCAGTGTAACTGTGAAAAGGGCTGGGTTAAAACCGGTGTCACGATGAAAAGGGCCGGGGCTTGACAATAAAAGGCGAAGTGAGAAGTACCACTTGAGCTACTAGCTCAAGTGGTACTTCTCACTTGTAGCCCAAGTACTTACCCTGAGGTCTTGGGTTCGAGTGGGGAGGAAGGCACAATTCCTCTGCAGGGAGAGGGAAGTTCTGTGAGTTGGGCCACCCAGTGTAACTGTGAAAAGGGCTGGGTTAAAACCGGTGTCACGATGAAAAGGGCCGGGGCTTGACAAAAGGCATCAATCTCAAACCCTAGAGAGAGTAGAAACTGGAAAAAGGCAAACTTTCATTCAATTCAAAAACTGTCTCAACCCTAATGAAAAGAAACTATTTATATCGTCTTAGAAAAATTAAATAAATAACAGAATTAAAAGAAATAAAAATAATTGCAAAAACAACGATAAAAGTTATGGGCTCCGGAAGTCGAGCCTTTGCAAAGCTCGATCTTGTTGCTCCAGAAAATCCAATGCGATTTGATCCACATCAAGTTTTGAGGTAAGATTGAATGAGTTTTTAGTTTGATACACTTTAGGGAAGTTTTTTAGGGTTTTAGGTGTATTTTGAGTGAGTTTGAAAGGGGTTTGAGAAACCCTAAAAATGGACTCCGAATTTCATATCATTGGATATGAGGGTTTAGGTTATTTTTGGAGTTAGATTAGCAAATTGGTTAGAGTTGTGTAAAAACTGGTTTTGGAAACAATGAGGGCCGATTCTGTTTTGGTTAATTCCGTTTGGCCATGGTGTTTAATTGTTAATTTTGATTGTTTCAATGGATAGTAGACGTGTAGAGGTTTACAGAATGGGGTGGCACGTCAAAATCCGTTGAAAATGAGGGAGTTATAGCCGATTGAAGTTTGAGCAGTGTATTAAGGGGGAAATTCGGGAATTTTGACTTAGGGCCTTATAGTTAGTGTGGTCTATGGTTAGTTATAGTTTATGCATTCCTTAGAGTTAGATTAATAGTTTCTAAGTTATTTTCACCTATGAATGTTAGGTTAACGAGCAAGTGATTGGGATACTCAAAGTAAGCAAATACGTGCGGGGAATCCAGGTAAGTAGTGGAGTGTATGTGTTTTGCCTTCGGGCCTACACCATGGAACGATAGGGATTGTTTGCTTATTGTTGTGTTTTGTTTTTTGTTGAGCATTGTGTGGCATGCATCATTGTTTTCCAACTACGAAAATACGTATTTTGAACATTGTTTGCAAACTGTGATAGTGGAATGTAAAAAGATAAGAAAATATGTAATGTAATGCGGTCTTTTGGTGGAGGCACCTCGTCGATATACGATGCATGAAATAGGGCAATTCGAGAGGGTCTCTACAAAAGAAAAGCGAAAGAAAATACGTAAGACGGGAACGCTTCGATGTTAAGTGCTAATAAGAAAGCACTAGAAGGTTCCGTGAACGCTTCGATGTTAAGTGCTAGTGAGAAAGCACTCAACGGTTCAGCGATCGGGTATAACGCTTCGATGCTAAGTGCTAGTGAGAAAGCACTAGAAGGTTATGCGATCGAGTATGGGTGGAGATCGTGTATGGCCGTCCTGTGTGTGAACACGATGTGTGCCTCGGATCTAGCCCTGCGGGGTCAATGCGTGACCATCCTGATAGGAAAGGTATCCGCTTGACTCTCAAGTTAAAGTCAAAGAGTAATGAAAAGAAAATGAAATGAACACAACCGAGAGTTAGAAACCGCATGTGTTAGGGTTGTGTGTACATTGTTTTAAATTGCATTGTTCCCTATTTGCTAAGCATTAGGCTTGCGTTTTGTGTTCCGTGGTGTAGGTAACGACGTCATTACAAGTGAGAGATATGAGGAAATCTAGAATTTGGGGCACAGTCGGTGATGTATGCAGTATGCCGGTGCGGGCAGTTATCGGGGCATCTCGACCATGGTCCTCTGGAAGTTGTGAGGGGTTTGGTATTTTGATTTTATGTAGATAGTTTTGGTTGAACTTTGTTTATATAAATGACGGGAGATTTTTTAACTCTTTTTGGAGGAATGTGTTGGATTTGTTTTGGATATGTTTTATAAAACTTTGATTTTTCAGGATTTTGGTTTAGAAATTTTAGCCGTTATGCTGCTTGTTTTACTTAAAGTAAACAACGATGTTTGAACTAAAATCAAGTTTTTGTTAACATTTTAGAGTCGAATTTTTGGGATTTTTACGTGTCAAGGGGTCGGGAATGTCGGGAACGTTTGTGGTAAATTTTGGGTAGTTTGGATGTGAATGGTTTGAAGAAAATGAGAGAAAAATGAAAAAAGTTGTTCGGTGGCCGGCGGTGGGCGTGCAGGAGGCCGCTGATGGCCGGGGAAGGGCGCGGACTGGGCGCGCGGAGCGCCCAGCGCCGATCGATCGGCAGAAGCCCCTGTAGCTTGATCGCGCACCCGAGAGGGTGCCTATCGATCGGCGCCTGGCGCCGATCGATCGGCACCAGCGCACGCACTGTGGCGCGCAAGGTGCAATGCTGCGCGCGAGGCGCCCATGGAAGCCAACTTGGATTTTTTAAAAAAAATTTCTATTCCTAAAATGTTTTAACCTGATCTTTTTCGACACGTTTTGCATGTATTTTATGCACGTTTTCCAACCATTTTTGAAGGTTCAAAAAACCCAAAAATTGGGTCAAAAATTTATCAAAAATTATTTTAAATTACGTTTTAAACGTGAGATTAGTGAGCAAAGTAGCGCACCGAGCCGGGGTGGGTTCGGGGGCGTTACACCGCAGACCGAAAACTGGACCAGACCGGTGGTTTCGATCCGGGTTCGGTCCATGAGTGATGGACCACAGTCCATTCCTCGGTACGAGGCCTCTGGAACTGTGGTCCGTCAGTCCGGGCCTAGGTCCAGAGCTCTAAATCCCAAAGAACTGGGACCAGACTGAATGACCAAATTTAAGATTCTGTCGAGTTTTCCCTCTCGACCTCTGCTCTGCTGAATGCTTTCCCTAATAGCCCAGGGAACGCGATTACGCGAAGTCAAAAGTCGCGAACAACCGAGTCCCAAACGACGAAGTGCGAACACCCAACCTCCGATTTTTGAACACCTGACCTCCGATTTCTGAACACCCGACCTCCGAATGCCGAACACCTGATTTGCGAGTGCAAGTTTCAGTCTTCCTTGCACCGAACTCTGACCCCCGAGTTTCTGTCTCTATTATATTGAATGTTACATACTTGTATGTCGTTCGAGGGGGACGAACAACTCTAACACTGTCGAAAATTCCCAGCCTTTTGCCCTACTGCCGTTTCCTCTCAAGAATCAGTCCTATTCAAAACCAGAGATCTCCTACTCTTCGAAGTTGCAGAACTGGTTCTTGATTGAAGAGAAGGCGACAATACGTTGTTGAAAGAGCCTGATTTTGGAGAAACCTTACCACTACAAGAAGCAGTGAGTAGAGACAGTGCCGTAGGCAGAGACACGCATTTTGCAGAATTAGTGGACGTGTCTTCTATTAAAAAAAAAAACCTTGAGCAAGACCCGTTTCGGTTTCGGGATTAAAATTTCAAAACTTTTCGGGCCAGTTTGGTTTGGGCTCAAGACCGGACCGAACCGGCCTGTGCTCACCCCTAATGGAGGGTGAACACCCCCCCGCCAGGAGATTTTTTTTGTTTGATAGTTTAAGGTTTTTTTTAGTATAAACATACTTTGTGTCACGACCCAGTAGGTCCCGGCATAACCATAATCTCAAAACGTGACTAAATCAACTATGAACAGAGGGCCTCTAGAAATCCGTATATACATTCATTCATATATATAATATTCTTTTTTTTTTTATGAAAGATGAAATTTCCTAAAGAAAATCAACGAAGACAGGCGGAGAATAAATTTTCCCCTCGGGTTGTAACTCATCCACCCACTAAATCGGACGACGTTGTCTTCCACAAACATTATCGTCCATATAGTCAAATGTCGTCGACGAGGATTAATTTCCTCTCGGGATACGTCTCGTATATCCGCTATAATGAACGACGTCGTCGTCCACGCCTCGTCGACCGAACGACGTCGTCATCCACCCCTCGTTGACCGAACTACGTCATCCAGACTACATCGTCCAAACTACGTCGTCCAGGATACGTCGTCCAGACCACGTCGTCCAGATTACATCGTCCAGACTACATCATCCAAACTTATTCGTTCTGACTACATCGTCCAGACTACGTCATCCAAACTACGTCGCCTAGACCACGTGACTTTATCTTCCACAGTCCACGTGAATTCATCATTCACGGGTTACATAGACTCATCATCCACAGACTAACGTCCATAGACTTACTTAAATTTATCGTCCACAGACCACGTGACTTTATCGTCCACAGTCACGTGACTTCATCGTTCCCATGTAACAACCAGCACGTCGCCAGGTAATTATTCCGTGAATAATTTTGGAGTGGCTTGTTGAATGTGAAAATTTACGAGGTCTTAAGATGACGGGTATTACTTGTTTTAAGAGAAAAATTAGGTAATGGCAAGATTTGTAAATAAAGGTGATTTTAATCAATATAAATAGGAAAATGAAAGTCTAAAACCTCACTTAAACCCCTCCCACCCGATCCTATAGCCGACTTTCCTATCCTGGCGATTTCCTCCTTTAACGACCGATTTCTTCCTCCTCTTTCTTCGATGATTCAAAGCTCAGGTAAGGTTTAGATGATTCATTCGTTTAGTCTTCTATTTAGGAATGGTTATTGGTTGATGTTTGAAGATTGAGAATCGGTCGATGCCAGATTCACAGCTATATCTTTGAGTTCCCTTATTTAATGGCATTGAGGATATTCTGATGTTGTCAATGTTTAGACTTTGAGAAATGTGATGTTGGTATGGATCTGGTAGTATAGACGCTAATGCCATTAATGTTAATGAAGGTTAAGCTCTGCACACTAGGTGCTCAGCGAAATGCCTTAGAAGTTTAAGCTAGATTCTAGGATGATTTCTTTAGCTAAGATTTTACCAGCTTTGAGTTTAGATTATTCAGGATATATTTAACATTGAAGTATGAAATGTCTTAGGTGGAGAAGGATTCAAGTGAAGGCACGGCATTACTAGGTTTCTGGCCTTTAGGGCCTTACATTACAAGGGTACTAGGAAATCTGTATTGATGTTGCTTGATGATTTATGGATGACTGAGAGTTATGTTATGTGATGTTCTGATAGAGTTTATGAAGTCGTCTGTTCTGGTATGATTCTTTCCATAGTCTGATGATTTAAGTGCATTCATGTTCATGCATCATGATTTGTTTTCCAAGAATACGAAAATATTTTATGTACATGCTCTTTTTATGAATGAGATATGAATATGAAATGTATGCAACCATGATTAAGTGAGGGTCGGGGCGATTTGGCCATGTCACTGTCTAGAAATGGACCAAGAACTCTGTCCGAGAGGACAATGTTCACGCACTCTACCTACCCCCTTGGGCACAAACCCTCCTTAATCCATGTCATGTAAATGATGAACAAGAACATGAACGAGTAAGCAAATATGTATATGTTGTAACACCCGAGTTTTCGGTTTTCCGCTCCAAGGCTATTTTCGTAAATAAGTAAATTGGGTCCGTTTTGCGAGCGGATAGTTTTATTAGGACCCTAGAAATTTATAGGGATTTGTAGAAGAATAAGTGAAATTTTAGAAACCCGAATCGAGAAGAGTAATGCTAGAATTCCCGTTTTAGCCTTTAAGTATAATAATTCGTAAAAAAATAGTAAATCAAGTCCGTTTTACGAAAAGGAAGTGTTATTAGAGTCCTAACGATTAATGTGAATTTGTGGAGATATACGGGATTTAACGGGATTTACGGAAGAGCAAAACGGTATATTAAAATGTTAATAGAAATTAATAGGATTATTGATATTATTATTATTATTATTATTATTATTATTATTGTTATTATTAATAATAATAACATAAAAATAAACGAAACAACAGAATCGGTTCTGTTGTTTCGTCGAGCCCGACGCCGAGAGCACGCGAGCGAAGAGCAGCGGCGACGATCGACGAACGCCGGCGCCCAACCTCGGCGTTTTCCGGCCAGAAGACGTCGGCGGCTCCTGGGCTGCCGTCTCCGGCCATCTCCGCGCGAAACCCGACCGGTATGGCTCGTTTTTCTCCTCTTTTCGGTTCGGTTTAGGGTTGTGCGTGACGAGCTCGATTGAGCTCCGATCGCCGGCCGTTTTTGGTCGCCTCCGGCGAGGGTTTGCCGACCCTTGCTCCGGTTTTCATCGCCTGGCCGTAATGGTTCTCGTTTGTGCGAATTTCAGTGAATGCCCGAATTAGGGCAATTCGGGTTTGTGAATTGGAACTTCGATTTTAGGTTAGTTTATGTTAATTGGATGTTAGGAGGATAGATTGGTGAAGAAATTGATGGAATTTGATGAAAAATCAAAAAGGGGGATTTTTCGGGTAAAGGGCAGTTTCGGGTTTCTGCAAAATTGACCTAGCTCCGATAATTTGTTTTAAAATTCCTCTTGGCAGATTAAAATAGGTTATTAGAGGAGTACGTGGCCGCTGGAATCGTTCGATTCCGATAACCGACGCAAAAGTTACGCGCGTTTGAGTTTTAGGTCGGTTTTTACCGAACCCAAATTAGTGGCCCATTTAATTAGGTTTTAATTGGATTAGGCTAGAAATAGTAGTTTAAGATGTTTTCACAAAAATGAGAGTTTAGCTATGCCCGAATGAGAAAATGGAAATTTTAGGAAAGAATTTCCTTAATTAGGAGATTAGTTTAAGTTTGAAATTAGTTTAATTAGAATTGATTTTAATGTCTTTTATTTATGAAATGCCTTAGGTAATCCAAGCTCTTCAAGAACGGTGCTCGGCATAGCCAGGACGCCAGGTAAGTGAATGTTAGGTTTCCAGCCCTTAAGGCCCTACATCGTGTCAACGCTAGGTTTTTCTATTTTGATGATGATTTTCTAATTGTGGGGTCTTGAAGTGTCGGGTAGCCTAGGTTATTAGTTAATTGTTGTTTGTTAGGTTCATAGTGATTAAAGCATGTCCATGTACGTCTTGAACTGTTTGATGATATGTCTTGATGATATGTTATATGTAAATTCCTCATGCATCATGTTTTCTCAACAGCATATGAAATGTTTTACATGCATGGAAATGAAATGAATGAAATGTATGAAATGAATGAAATGAATGAAATGATTAAGATGGGGAGGTTCGGCCATGAACAACAAAACCGTCCAACTCGAGGGACCATGAATCACTGTCCATATTGGACCATGAATACGGCCGAAAGGCTATGTACACGCACTGCCTACTCCCCAACACGATTTATGTTATGAAAAAGAATAAGAACAAGTAAATGATCATGTTAAATGAAAAGTCACGCATTCATACATACGTCATTATAGTGCATTCCCTTACTAAGCATTAGGCTTAATGTATATGTTGTATGATGTAGGTGACAGGTGTGAAGGTGAGAGTCCCTCTTGATGGCAATGAATAGGTGGTCGATGGGTGGTGCTCGTGGCGACGGGGTGTGTTTTGGCAAGGACTTGATGACTGTGGGGTGTACTCCGCACCGTCTTGGGGTAACTTGATGCGTTTAAGTCTTTTGATTAGGAAAGTGTCGGATTTTAAGTTGTATAGATAAGATTAATATTTTGGGAACTGTATAGTGGATGTAGGTTCGAAGTCGTATTGTTTTGAAAGATTCGTTAATGTATGTCTTTGGTGACGTTTTAGGAAATTCGTGTTTATGCTCGATGATTTGTTTTGAGGATTTTATTGGGTTTTGTTTGTGAATGTATGAAAAATGTTTAAAGATGTAGATCGGATGATTTAATAGAAAAATGTATGAAGGGTTGAGTTTGATGTAAATATAGATTGTTTAGAATGTAAAGTCTTTATTTGGAGAATATACTGGAACTGTTTGGGTATTTTGAACTGTTTGGTTGTTTTAAAACAGGTAAGGATACGCTCGATTTTTAGAGCGATCCACGCAGTTCGATTTCTTGAATTTGTCCGAAATTGTAGGTTAGATTAGTGTCCTGTTTTGATGATTGATGAATGAGTGGTTTTAAGGGATTTCAATAATCCGAGACTTCGATTTAATGGTTTAGAAGTCGAAACGTTAGGAGTGGTTTGAGAGTTTAAAGTCAAGGTTAAGATATGGTTAGTTTATTTAAGGGTTTTGGGAAATGTTTAAAGTAAAAAAAAAAAAAAATGAAAAAGTTTAATGTGAAAATACGAGGGCTTAGGTAATGATTACGTCACGGCAAGTCCGTGGTGGCCCTGATCGGATTGGGGTCGTCACATATGTCACTGTCCATTCAATGGACCAAGATTTCTGTCCGCAAGGACCAAGTACACGCACATAAATGAATGATGAATAAGAACATGATTCCCATGATATGATCAAGAACACGAACAAGAACATGATTCTCATGATATGATCAAGAACACGAACAAGAGCATGCTTCCCATGATATGATCAAGAACATGATTCCCATGATATGAATAAAGAATGTGAACATGATTTTACTAAGTATGCATTCATGAGCATTTATGTATACGTTGCACTCCTTACTAAGCATTAGCCTTATAGTTTAAACCTTATGATGTAGGTGATGAGTTGGAAGGTGAGGACCTCAAACCGAATGAAGATGTTTAAGTTTGGTTGCTGGATGATGCTCATGGCGTGGATTTTGTGGCTGGGAAGCGATTTTGACCCATGGAGTGTTGCTCGTAGCATATTTTAGTAAGGTCTATGATACCGAAGTATAAGTAAGATAAAGTTTTCTTATGATGATGAATACTGAGATTGTCTGATACAATTTCATGTTTAAAGAAGATTTTAAGACTAAATATTCATCTGTTTTCTTTAAGTCTTCCGCTACGCATGTTTAAATTTTATGATTAAAAAATAATTTTTGTGAAATAAGATGTGAGATTACTTATAGAGTCAGTTCCAGAGAGCTAGCCGAACGTTCGCCAGGGAAGGTGATCGATCAGTTGTCTATGTGTTCTGTTTTGTAAGTAAAAACAGTTGTCCAAAGTTATGAGTGAGTCATCGTCCATAGTTATGGTAAGATTTGATAAGTAAAAACAGTCGTCCATTTTGGTAAGCGTAAAGTTGTCGTCCAAAGTTGTCGTCCAAAGTTGTAGTCTAAAGCTGGAACGATGAAGTCACGTGGACTGTGGACGACAAAGTCACGTGGTCTGTAGAAGATAAATTAAGTAAGTCTATGGACGTTAGTCTGTGGACTATGAGTCTATATAAACCGTGAGTGATGAAGTCACGTGGACTGTGAATGATAAAGTCACGTGGTCCATGGGCGATAAATTTAAGTAAGTCTATGGAAGTTAGTTTGTGGACGATGAAGCCATTTGATCAGAGAGCGTTAATGTTTAACAGTCAGTGGACGAAAACATCAAAGTAGTCCATGGACAATTAAGTCGATCGATCTTATAAACAAGATTGTTCCCGATTTTATGTCGTCCAACTCTGTGGATAAATACGCCGTCAGATATATGAAAGAGTCAAGTTTTGAGAATTTAAGGTTTTAGTTTGTTTTCCTTTTAAACGTCCACAAGTTTTAAAAAGAATTTATAAGAAGTGGTTCTAAGATTTAAATGACTAAGTTATGTCCAGAACCTGCCTTGACCTACTGGGGTCGTGACAATTATGGTATCAGAGCGACCCAGGTTTTAAAATCAGTTCTGTATACTGTCTACCAACACAAATCACCGCATGAGTACTCTCCAACAACTGTAAGTGTTTACGATTTTAGTAATGTCATTTAAAGTTAAGATGTGTTTGTGATAATATGTTAGGATTTTCAAGATGGTGAGAGGTCAACAAAGAGAAACCAATGGAGAAAGTAACACCATTGCCCAGCTAACAGAATTGGTTCTCCGCCAATCCCGCCAGATTGAACAACTAGTGGCTGCTAGAGAGGAACAAGGCAACTCTAGCTCAAGCGCAACTCATGACCATGGTGGCGAGCGTTTTCCTTGACTTCGACCTCCGTTATTTAGTGGCCAAGTCTCGGATCCCATTCATGCTGAGGAATGGATTCGAACAATTGAGGACATGTTCAAGTATGCCAAAGTCGATGAGGGAGACAAGATTTCATGTGCTGTTTTTCATCTTGCGCTGGATGCAAGGCATTGGTGGGACTCGATTCAGAGCACCACCAATGTAGAGACTATGACTTGGGAGATGTTTAAGGTGGCTTTTTTTGACAAGTACTTCAGCCGAGCTGTTCGGACCATTAAGAAGATGGAATTTATGCAGCTGCATCAAACCAGTTCTGTGGCCGACTATATTTGTAAGTTTGAGGCTTTGTCCCGTTTTGCACCTCGTTTGGTGGAGGATGAAGAAGATAAGATTCATCAATTTACACAAGGATTGAAACCAAGTCTATACATGGGGGTGAAAATAGCAAGAATTCACAATGTACCTTATACCGAGGTGGCAGGTAAGGCTTTGGAATTAGAAGAGGTAGAAGTAATGCTGCAACAAGACAAGGGATGGCAGCAACAGCAGAGGGGTGTTAAGAGACTCTATGACTCAAGTGAAGACCTAGGCAAGGGGAAACGACCTCAAGGGAATCTTCCAGCGCCTCTGTGTCCTACTTACCAAAAGAACCACTTCGGGGAATGCAGGCTTCTCAAGGGTCGATGTTTCAGATGTGGCAAGGTTGGCCACCAGATCAGAGACTGCCCTATGCCGCTGTCACACGGTTAAATTCTTGCCCGAATTTTCACCGAGTGATGGCGCCGAGTCCTCGACTAGGCCAGCCCCTCCTCACAATAATGCGGAATATAAAAGAGACAAAGTGTTTACGGGAGAACCCTCCCAACCCTCCTTGTTTTCCAAAAACAAGAACTAGGAAACAATTTCTCTCCAAGGCACACCACAATGCTCAAGACACTCAAACTCGAAGTTGATGTCTTGGCTTGGTTGCTCATGGCCTATTTATACACAAATGGCCAAGGCCATGTACATGAATCCTCATAAGTGCAAGCACTAACATAAATAAGCACTAACATAAATGAGAGCACTAACATAAATGAGAGCACTAACATGAATGAGAGCACTAACATAAATGTGAGCACTAACATGAATGAGAGCTCTAACATAAATGAAGCACTAACATGAATGACCTTCTGCCTTCCCGCGTGGGCCTCCCCCATCGGCCCAGCGCCAAATGTGGACTGCGCCACTCCAAGTGATCCAGCCCGCGTGCCTCAAGTGCCCACCAACACTTAGAATATTTTAGCACGCCTTGAGGAGTTTTCCAAGCTCCTCCTTCATCGGGCCCTTGGCCCGTGTCTTTATGCATCATGAGAAATGGGGCGTAACAATCCACCCCCACTAGATGAAGTCGAAGGCCTCGTCGACACCCAAGCTAGGCAGTCTTCGATTTGCCGCTCAAATTGCCATAGATCAACATCTTTCTCCCAGGTGGCCTCTTCTTCATTCTCCCATTGCACAAGGAACTCCCGTCGTGTGTCCCTTTTGGTCCCCCTTAGGGTTCGATGGTCAAGGATCTTGGCCATCTTTTTAGTGAACTCCATGCGCACCCCGGGTGGTGCTCTAAGCACTTGCCTTCGATCTCCTTCGTAAAAAGGTTTGAGAAAGCTCACATGGAATGTAGGATGTAGTTTGAGCCTTTCGGGTAACTCCAATCGGTAAGCCACCGCTCCAATCCTTTTGAGTACCACAAATGGTCCATCGTACCTCGGAATAAGCCCTTTGTGGAACCGCCGATCCTTGACTTTCTTCCAAAGTTGTGGAGTAAGTTTCAAAAGAACCTTGTCCCCTACTTGGAACTCCACCATCCTTCTCTTCCCATCCACATACTTCTTCATCCGCCGTTGGGCTTTTGCAAGACTATCTCGGGCTTGCTCATACAACTCAACTCGATCCTTGCCATATTGATAAGCGGATGGACAAGCCCCTTGCCCATCACCTCGTTGTGTCAACTCCAATGGCATTGATGGTTGATAGCCGAGAACGAGTTCCGCCGGACTCATCTCGGTTGATGAAGACTTGTGTAGATTATATGAGAATTGGGCCGAGTCTAGCAACTCTAACCAATTCCTTTGTGTGGCCGTCACGAAGTGCCTCAAGTACTCCTCAAGAATAGCATTGGTGCGCTCCGTTTGACCATCGGTTTGAGAGTGATTCGCCGTTGAGAATTTGAGCTCCGTCCCCAACAATTTGAACAAGGTTGTCCAAAATTTTCCCGTGAATCTGGGATCCCGATCGCTAATGATCTCACGGGGGAGTCCAAAAATCTTCACCACTCACTTTAGAAAATACCCCGCTGCATCATAAGCCGAGCATTCCTTCGGTACTTCCATAAATATCGCATATTTGGAGAACCGATCCACC
Source organism: Begonia masoniana (assembly GCA_022432975.1). Lineage (NCBI taxonomy): Eukaryota > Viridiplantae > Streptophyta > Magnoliopsida > Cucurbitales > Begoniaceae > Begonia > Begonia masoniana. The sequence continues at coordinate 38,189,338 of CM039509.1, forward strand.
ACGACAAAAATAGCACCCATTCGCCCAATGAGTGGTAATCCCATGATAAAATCCATAGACACCGATTCCCACGGTCTCTCTGGAATAGGTAAAGGTTGAAGTAGCCTCGCTTCCTTCTTCCTCTCGGTCTTGTCTACTTGGCAAACTAGACAAGTCTTGACGTATAACTCTACGTCCTCCCTCATTTTAGGCCAAGTATAGCTTCGGCTCATTAGTGCCATCATGCGCTCCACGCCCGGATGGCCCGCCCATTTGGTGTCGTGAGTCTCCCTCATGATTCGTTGGCGCAAACCGCCCAAACTAGGTACCATAATCCGATTTCCTCGGCCTCTCAAAAGACCATCCTCAAGCCAATACTTTCGGACTAAGCCCACCTCCACATGTTTTGAAGTCCAAATGTAGTCCATATCTTCCTTTGCAGCCGCCTTGATTTACTCCAAAAAAGTTGATTGTACTTCGGTTAGAGAAGCTACGATCTCCTCACAATTCTTTCGGCTCAAGGCGTCGGCCACCCTATTCTCGGTGCCCAGTTTGTGTAGCCATGTAAAGTCGAACTCGGCTAGGAATTCTTGCCACCTTGCTTGCTTAGCCGACAATTTCTTTTGTGTATGAAAATAGGTGTTAGCAACGTTGTCCGTCACTACCACGAATGGAGTCCCCAAAAGATAGTGCCTCCAAGACATAAGACAATGAATTACTGCCACCATTTCCTTCTCATGGGCCGAATATCTCTCTTCCGCCCCCTTGAGTTTTCGACTCTCATAAGCCACGGGATGTCCATCTTGAGTGAGCACCCCACCAATAGCTCGATCCGATGCATCCGTGTGCACCTCAAATGGCACCGCAAAGTTAGGCAATCTTAACACCGGTTCGGAAGCCACGGCTTCCTTCAATTGATCAAACGCACCTTGACATGAGTTCGTCCATATCCAAGAGTGCTCCTTCCTTAGTAAATCCGTCAATGGACTTACTATCCTTGAATAGTCCATAATGAACCTCCGATAGTAATTAGCTAGGCCAAGGAATGACCTAAGCTCAGCTACTTTTGTGGGCGCCATCCATCCGTTGATAGCTTCCACCTTCTTTCCATCCATGCGAATCAAGCCCCGCTTGATGAAATGGCCTAGGAAGTTTATCTCCTCCGTGCCAAACTCGCATTTCTCCCTTTTAACATAGAGAGAGTGCCTCCGCAACCTTTCGAATACCTCCTTCAAGTGAATGACATGCTCCTCGAGCGATTCACTATAGACAACTATGTCATCCAAGTAGACGACAACATAGCGATCTAGTAAATCATATAGCACTTCGGTCATAAGATTGCAAAATGTGGCCGGTGCATTGGTTAGACCAAACGGCATGACCAAGAACTCATACAAACCATAGCGTGAAACCATAGCCGTCTTTGCCTCATCTCCTTTTGCAATACGTACTTGCCAATACCCCGACCGAAGATCTAGTTTGGTGAAGTATGACGCCTTCGCCAATCGGTCAAATAAATCACTTGCATTTGGAATAGGGTATTTGTTTTTTATGGTTACCTTGTTTAGCGCCCGGTAGTCGACACACATACGCAATGTTCCGTCCTTCTTGCGTTGAAATAATACCGGCGCCCCATAAGGTGCTTTAGACGGTTGGATGTAGCCCACCTCCAACAACTCGTCCAATTGTTTCCTCAATTCCGCTAGTTCCGGTGGTGCCATACGGTATGGTGCTTGTGCGGGTGGAACCGCTCCCGGTTCAAGTTCAATTTTATGATCCACCCCTCGCCTTGGTGGTAGCGTCTTTGGTAATTCTTGTGGCATCACATCTTGGTACTCCTCGAGCACCTTAAGAACATCCCTTGGCACCTCCCCCATACCATCGCTTTTGAATTCTCTCAACGTTGCCAAGAAAGTGGTCTCACCTCTCCTAAGGCCCGCTTTCAATTGAAGAGAAGATAGCATGTTGCACTTACCACGTGTTTCGCTCTTGACAACACATGATGCGGATTCGTCTTGGATCATCATAACACCAAGATGCGGCAAGATCATCGCCTTCGCTTGCCGGAAGAACTCGAGTCCTAGAATGAGTTCGAAATCATCAAGTGGGACCACCATGAGTGGGCATTCACCTTGCCACTCCCCCACATGTATCAAAGGTTGTGTCGTTCCCTTAACTGGCTGTGCACCCGACTTGACAGCCTTAATCATACTTTCACTCTTGGTCATCTCCAAACCAAGTTCTCTCGCCTTCATGCTTGAGATAAAGTTGTTGGTAGCTCCCGTATCCAACATGGCACGCACCCTCCTCCCAAGGATGGTAACTTCGACATACATAAGGCCCTTTTGTGGAGACCCCGCCTTCACATTCGTAAGGGCATTCACAAGTTGTATAGGATTCACACGAGGCTTCTCCTCCTCGTCGGACCCCTCCTCCTTGATGCGCATCGTGGATAGTGACCCTTTGTTAGGACACTCTCGGGCAAAGTGGGAACCGCCACAAATAAAACAACCGGACCCCTTCTTCTTTTGGGAGTGATCAAATCCCTTAGATTTAGAAGTACCTTGTGGTGCTTTTCCTTTGTCTTTCCCGCCGCCATTTGCCTTGCCTCCACGCTTATCCTCTTTGCCTTTCTTCTTCTCAACCGAGGGTGTAGATTTGTAGTCCACAAGCGCCTCGGCAATAGAAATAGCCGTTTGCACATCTTTTACTCCATGGCGTCTTAATTCCGCTTGGGCCCATGGTTGAAGTCCCGCCATAAAGTTGAACAACTTGTCATCTTCATGCATGGAAACAATGTCGAGTAGTAGTGAACTATAGTCACGAACATAGTCACGTACCGTGCCGGTTTGTCTAAGTCTCCTCAATGATTCCTTCGCGATCCATTCTGAATTTTGAGGAAGAAACCGATCTCTAAGTTCACTTTCTAACGCTCCAAAAGTGTCAATAATCAGCTCCCTACTTTGGTTTTGCCTCCACCAAAGTTTCGCATCACCACCCAAGTACATGCTTGCAATCATTACTTGGCTCTCTTCTTCGATGCTTGCGGCCATGAAGTATTGCTTCATGTCCCAAAGGAAATTCTCTAACTCCTTCGCGTTGCGGTTGCCACTATAAGTCTTAGGTTCGGGAACCTCATAATGGGTAGCCAAAGCACCTCAAATTTGGCTAGTGCTTCCAACCGACTTGGCAAGCTCTTTATCCACTTTGAGCATTGCCTCCAAAGCTTGTTGTTGAACCGCCGTGATATCCACCTCAATAGAAGTTCGAAACTCCGTCGAGCTCCTTCTTTATTGATCAAAGTTCAACGATCAATGGTATGTCCTTCGACGTAGCCAATGATACTCCCACCAAGCTTTCCAATCCAACGAGTCTAGTCTCGATCGCCTCCATGGATCTTGCTTCAAGAGTCTTGATGTGCTCGAAAATTCTCCACGAACCGAGCTCTGATACCAAGTTGTCACAAGGTTAAATTCTCGCCCGAATTTTCACCGAGTGATGGCGCCGAGTCCTCGACTAGGCCAACCCCTCCTCACAATAATGCGGAATATAAAAGAGACAAAGTGTTTACGGGAGAACCCTCCCAACCCTCCTTGATTTCCAAAAACAAGAACTAGGAAACAATTTCTCTCCAAGGCACACCACAATGCTCAAGACACTCAAACTCGAAGTTGATGTCTTGGCTTGGTTGCTCATGGCCTATTTATACACAAATGGCCAAGGCCATGTACATGAATCCTCATAAGTGCAAGCACTAACATAAATAAGCACTAACATAAATGAGAGCACTAACATGAATGAGAGCACTAACATAAATGTGAGCACTAACATGAATGAGAGCACTAACATAAATGAAGCACTAACATGAATGACCTTCTGCCTTCCCGCGTGGGCCTCCCCCATCGGCCCAGCGCCAAATGTGGACTGCGCCACTCCAAGTGATCCAGCCCGCGTGCCTCAAGTGCCCACCAACACTTAGAATATTTTATCACGCCTTGAGGAGTTTGCCAAGCTCCTCCTTCATCGGGACCTTGGCCCGTGTCTTTATGCATCATGAGAAATGGGGCGTAACAGCCGCCATACCCAAACCAAGCAAAAGTAGTGCCTAGAGTCTTTGCACTGATGGAAAATGAAGACACAGTTCAGCATACGGGCATGACAGGTACAATTTTGGACTTTGGACAAGGTAAAGTCACTAAGATTGTACAGGATGAATGCTGTAGTTGATTGACTTAAGTAATAAATTAAGTAGGCATCCCTTTTGCTGTGGATCAAGGAAAAGAGTATCACGTTGGAAGATAAGACTGAAAAGGAAAAGTTTGAAGAACTAAGAGTGACCTGTAGGAAGGGAAAGTGTTGAGTCTTGTGACTAAGACCTTGAGAGTAGTTTCATTAATTTAATTGGTGGGATATAGCAATGGGGACCAGACCCACAATGGAACAGTTAATATAAATGAAGAATTTCTTGAGGAAAGTATGTGACTTTGGACGCTATGGATGAAGTAGTTTATGAGAGAATGTTATTAGGGAAACGTAGAACTTGAGTTGCCATACACCATGACTAGGGTTAAAGTTGGGGGACTTATGTATGGTATTTGGTTACAACTCAGGGTTATTTGAAATCGCTTGGTTGACCCGTGGTGAGGTATAGGTGTTTGACGTGGGGCACACATGTTTTGGGGTATACGGATGTATAGGATTAAGTTAGGAGAATTGTAAATAGTTTTAAAACACTTTGGTATGGAAAAGTTAGGGATAAATGAAAGTTTTATGTGTATGTTTTCAGGAAAGTTTGGGCAGGTGATTTTGGGGTTGATGATAAGTATAAGATTATGCTGCCCATTTTCGTACATAAGTGATTAATTGGGTGATTAGGTGATGTAACGAGATAAAAGATTTTGAATCCTTTGGGATATAAACGTTGGAGTTAGGAGACGAGCCTATAGATGGCAGAATATAAGTTAAGGACCCCAAATATGAGACTTACTACCGGGTAGAAGTAGAAACATCAGTACTTGAGGAACTAGGAGGATAAACCTTAGTGAAGTGATGCTTCTAAGTTTTTTTTTTTTTTTTTGAAATAGAAGGACAAGATTTTGAGAATTTTAGGGGATTTGGATAAAGGTTGTAAACCTACCCACGACAAGTTTACTAACAAGGAAATTGTTGGATGAATCTTTGCAAGGAAACAAGTAAGATATTTAGAACCTGCCTATAAGAAATTGTAGGTAACAGACTGGTTAGTAACTTTCAAAGGAATCCTTGCGAAATATTAGGAATAAGTGTAGAGCACTGTTTAATTAATGAGGTATTTTTGCTAAGTTTGATTAGGAATTGGAAACCCTAATCGATGGGTCCGAACTTTTCCCTTTCATTCGCTGGCTGTGGACGTTTGATGGCTTTTGTCGTTGGCTGACTTTGGAAGTTGGCTGACTATGGACGTTGGCTGGCTTTGGTCGTTGGCTGACTTTGGAAGTTGGCTGACTATGGACGTTGGCTGACTTTGGACGTTGGCTAACTATGGACGTTAGCTGGCTGTGGACGTTCGCTGGCTGTAGACGTTGGTTGGTTTTGGACAAAACGAGCGTGGTGGATATAAATATGGAAACTAGTGGACACCTTGAAAACGTATAGGGGTAGATTTAAGTGTTTAGATCCCTGAGTACGACAATGGCATTTGAGTGGCTATTGAAAAATTATGATTTGAAGGACGTATGAGTGATTAAATTAAGAAGTGCGTAAATAGGAAGATTTAAAACCCAAAGAATTACTAGAAATCCTTAGACGGTAGTTAACCTAAATAAGGTCAGAGAACTGAAGTATGATTTTAATTAGATGTATAGCTGAAGAAAACATCGATTATAAGACCTTGGAGTCAGCTTTATATGGATACTGAGGGTTTGAAATGAACACTGATCAAGAAACCTGAACATAAGGCAAAAATTAGATCGGCTAGGAAGTTTAACTTGCGGATGATTAATTGGAGATTTAGGAACTTGTTAGTACACGATGCATAAGCAAGGACGTGTTAATTCAAATTGAAAGTAGTGAATACAGTTATGAGACCAATGTCGGTTAATGCAGTCTTGGAAATTTTTGTTTAGAGCCGTAGAGATTGATCCCAATTACAGATAGAATCATAGTTCAAAAATTTCAAGGAGTACAAAATGATTATAATTTGAGAGGGGTGAGACCACTATGCTGGGCAAATTTTGAGGACAAAATTTTGTTTAAGGAGTGAAGGATGTAACAACCAGCACGTCGCCAGGTAATTATCCCTTGAATAATTTTGGAGTGGCTTGTTGAATGTGAAAATTTACGAGGTCTTAAGATGACGGGTATTACTTGTTTTAAGAGAAAAATTAGGTAATGGCAAGATTTGTAAATAAAGGTGATTTTAATCAATATAAATAGGAAAAGGAAAGTCTAAAACCTCACTTAAACCCCTCCCACCCGATCCTGTGGCTAACTTTCCTATCCTGGCGATTTCCTCCTTCAACGACCGATTTCTTCCTCCTCTTTCTTCGATGATTCAAAGTTCAGGTAAGGTTTAGATGACTCATTCCTTTAGTCTTCGATTTAGGAATGGTTATTGGTTGATATTTGAAGATTGAGAATCGGTCGATGCCAGATTCACAGCTATATTTTTGAGTTCCCTTATTTAATGGCATTGAGGATAAGATTATGATGTTGTCGATGTTTAGACTTTGAGAAATGTGATGTTGGTATGGATCTGGTAGTATAGACGCTAATGCCATTAATGTTAATGAAGGTTAAGTTCTGTACACTAGGTGCTCAGCGAAATGCCTTAGAGGTTTAAGCTAGATTCTAGGATGATTTCTTTAGCTAAGATTTTACTAGCTTTGAGTTTAGATTATTCAGGATATATTTAACATTGAAGTATGAAATGTCTTAGGTGGAGAAGGATTCAAGTGAAGGCATGACATTACTAAGGAGTCCAGGTAAGTGAGTGTGCTAGGTTTCTGGCTTTTAGGGCCTTACATCACAAGGGTACTAGGAAATCTGTATTAATGTTGCTTGATGATTTATGGATGATTGAGAGTTATGTTATGTGATATTCTGATAGAGTTTATGAAGTCGTCTGTTCTGGTATGATTCTTTCCATAGTCTGATGATTTAAGTGCATTCATGTTCCTGCATCATGATTTGTCTTCCAAGAATACAAAAATGTTTTATGTACATGCTCCTTTTATGAATGAGATATGAATATGAAATGTATGCAACCATGATTAAGTGAGTGTCGGGGCGGTTTGGCCATGTCACTGTCCAGAAATGGACCAAGAACTTTGTCCGAGAGGACCATGTTCACGCACTCTACCTACCCCATTGGGCACAAACCCTCCTTAATCCATGTCATATAAATGATGAACAAGAACATGAACGAGTAAACAAACATGTATATGTCACTGCCCATTCAATGGACCAATATTTCTGTCCGCAAGGACCAAGTACACGCACATAAATGAACGATGAACAAGAACATGATTCCCATGATATGATCAAGAACACGAACAAGAACATGATTCCCATGATATGATCAAGAACATGAACAATAACATGATTCACATGATATGAATAAAGAATGTGAACATGATTTTACTAAGTATGCATTCATGAGCATTTATGTATACATTGCACTTCTTACTAAGCATTAGGCTTATAGTTTAAACCTTATGATGTAGTTGATGAGTTGGAAGGTGATGACCTCAAACTGAATGAAGATGTTTAAGTTTGGTTGCTAGATGATTGTAACGCCCCGAATTCTCTGAACCCGGTTCGTCACACAAAACCCGTACACGAACTAAAAACTTCATTCATAATTTAAAATTTTGCAGCGGAATTAATTTAAGTAACTTAGAGTTAAACAAAACCATAAAGTGTTTGGATAATCGGATAAAATGTTCGAGATAAATCGACCAAAAGAAATAAAGGTTTAAATCACAAAACACTATTAAAAACTCTAAAGACAACCACATCTGCCGGTGGAAAAAAAAATCAACGGAAGAAGTAGACACAGCAAATATAAGACTCCTGCCGATGACGTGGACCTGAAGACTTGGAACTGAAAGACATTTCTCGGCGGGCTGCACCTACCGATGACGTCAACACAACTTCATCTGCCGATGACGTCAACACAATTTCATCTGCCGATGACGTCAGCACAACTTCATCTGCCGATGACGTCAACACGATTTCATCTGCCGATGACGTCAGCACAACTTCATCTGCCGATGAAGTCAACATGACTTCATCTGCCGATGAAGCCAACACGACTGCACATACAACTTCAACTGCCGATGAAGTCAACATGACTTCATCTGCCGATAGAAATGGGTCTATATCTATCGATAGAAATAAGGCTACATCTTCCGATGCCTTTACTGAAGACATCATCCGATAGAAATTTGGATACACCTACCGATAGACATCTCCTTTCGGTAGGTTCAAACTACTCAACTTCTGCCGATAGAATGCATCTACCGACAGATAACAAAACACATCCCATCTACCGATAGATTCAGGGCGACATTCTGGCTACTCCTAATTATACAATATAACTCCATTTATGAAAAAGAATCTATTTGCCTTACTGAAATCACTCAGAAAAGGATTCAAACCCATGTATTGCTTAAAATCCAACAAGTGCAAATCTTCAAACCTCAGCGGAATGCCATTATCAAATAATAAAACTCAATTTGTTCAAAACACTGAAATCACTACTGTTATGAAAATTCGATCCATCTAAAATAAAGCATTGATAATAAAACCTTCACTCCAACAGACATCAATTAAACTGCCCCATCAGCTGCCAGAACATTGTGTGGATGCACTCCTCCAACCCAACTAGCCTTCTGTGAACTCAGTAAACACACCTGCTAAAGCTTCTTCACCTACATCACAAAACTCATCTATTAGCCTAATGTTAAGCAAGTAAAGCAATAGTGAAATGAAATACTGAATCATAAATTCCTAAACATGCAGTTTCTACTTTTCTCATCTCAGTTGCATATTCATCGTTTCTGTACAGATCCCCCTGTGAAAATTGAGAGTTGGATCATTTCTCCCAAAGTATAAATATCCACTGGCTCGTTAAGGGTTGGATTAATTCCCCTAACAGCAAATCTGATACTCATAACTGTTCAGATCCCCCTGTCGGATTGGGAAGCGGATCACTTTTCCCAAAACCTCAATCCACTGGCTCATTAAGGGTTGGATTAATTCCCTTAACAGCAAATCTGCTTCACGTACTGTTTCAATCTGTTCATTCCTTGCCGATTCAAAATCATGTAAATTCATTTTCGTACATTTCAAAATATGATGCATGACAACTGGAAATAAGCACACGAACATACATTAATCCTACTGTTTTGTGATGTAGGCCCGAAGGCACGAACAAACTCTACTTACCTGGTCTCCTGGAAATCGCTCGGTTTCAACTACTTGAAAGCCCTGTTCACCTAGTGTCATAAACAGAACACTAATCAGAACTTCACTAAATCTCATCCCACACCATTCACGAATCTAAGGAGCTAGCTTAGAACTTCGGGCCATCGCACATTCTTGGTTCAGCACTAAACTCGAACTCAGCTCACTCACAGCATTCACCAAGTTACACACGCATTGCACTCCCGCTATCTACTCACTATAATATCGAGAAGATGAATGGAAAACTTACCTAGGTCGAAGGTGAATCTCGCGAGGAAGATCGCCTAGAGAGCTCGTCTGCCTGAGTTGAAACCCGAAGAGGAAATGGTATGAAATGGTGGCGGCTACAGTGCATTAAACCCAACCCTCTTCCCTTAAATACGTTATCCACTCTTTGAAAATTGCAATTTACTCTAATGCCCTTTGCCAAGTTATTTAATAACCCTACTTAATTTATTGACTAATAAAGTGTATTTTATTAATAATAAAAGAGCTGGTTCGATAGGGCCGGGTGCTACAATCTACCCCCCTTAAAAGAATTTTGTCCTCAAAATTCAGTACCTGAATAACTCCGGATGTTGTTCCATCATGTCTTGCTGGCGTCCCCAAGTTGTCTCCTCCATGTTCTGATTGCGCCATAAGATTTTCACTAGTGGAACCTCTTTGTTGCGCAATATCTTCACTGCATGGTCTAATATCTTTACTGGTCTCTCTTCATAGGCAAGGGTAGGATGAATCTCAAGGTCTTGCTGTTCATGACTTGATATGGACTTCTAATGCATTTCTTCAACATAGACACATGGAACACACTGTGTATTCCATCCATAGATGCCGGTAGTTGCAACTGATAGGCTGCTCTCCCAACTCTCTTCAGAATAGTGAACGGTCCAATAAACCTGGGGTTCAACTTTCCTCTCTTTCCAAATCTCACAACTCCCTTGAAAGGTGACACCTTAAGAAAAACTTCATCACCTACCTCAAATTCCAGTTCCTTTCGTCTTTTGTCTGCATAGCTTTTCTGTCGGCTTTGAGCTGTCAGGATTCTTTGATGGATAAGAGCAATCTTCTCTACTGTCTGTTGCACAATTTCAGGACCAATCAATTGTGCCTCCCCAACTTCGTCCCAATACAATGGTGATCTGCACTTCCGTCCATATAATGCCTCGTATGGTGCCATACCTATGGTTGCTTGAAAACTGTTGTTGTAAGAGAATTCTACTAAGACAGGTACTGGTTCCAAGAACCTTGAAAATCCAATGTGCATGCACGAAGCATATCCTCCAGTGTTTGAATGGTTCTTTCAGATTGTCCATCAGTTTGAGGGTGGAAAGCTGTGCTAAAATTAAGTTGTGTTCCCATAGCCTTATGCAAACTCCTCCAAAACTTAGATGTAAATCTAGAGTCTCGGTCTGAAACTATAGAACTTGGAACTCCGTGCAGTCTGACGATCTCTTGCATGTACAATTCAGCTAGCTGATCCATCGAGTAGGTTATCTTTATAGGCAGAAAATGAGCTGACTTGGTTAGACGGTCAACTATCACCCAAATTGCATCATGTCCCTTAGCTGTCCTAGGTAATCCAACAACAAAGTCCATCGTTATTTGTTCCCATTTCCATTCGGGAACTGGTAAGGGTTGCAATGTCCCTGAGGGTCTCTGGTGTTCAGCTTTGACTTGCTGGCAGGTCAGACATGACTCTACATACTTCGCCACACTTCTTTTCATACCTGGCCACCAGTAATACTGCCTGAGATCTCTGTACATCTTTGTACTCCCAGGGTGGACAGAGAATCCGGAAGAGTGAGCTTCAGAAATAATTTCCTCATGAAGCTCATTATTGGCAGGAACAAACCACCTATTTCTAAACTTAAGGATTCCATCGATAGAATGACTAAATTCTGACTTGTTCGTAGAATCCATGCTTGACTTGTACCCGATACATTCATCATCATTTGTCTGAGCTTCCTTTATTTTCTCAAGAATGGTAGGCTTTAAGGTTATGGCAGAAAGTATAGCTGATACACTGGTCACTGCTTCTAGATTAAACTTTTGGAATTCTGACTCTAAGGTTAATGGCATATTGGAAATCATAGTTGGGGTTGAGGTTGTGACTCTACTCAAGGCATCTGCCACAACATTTGCCTTACCAGGGTGGTACTTAATCTCAAAATCATAATCTTTCACAAACTCTAACCATCTACGCTGCCTCATATTCAGTTCTTTTTGCGTGAAAATATACTTCATACTTTTATGATCTGAAAATACCTCACAAGTTTGTCCATATAGGTAATGCCTCCAAATTTGAAGTGCAAATACAACGGCAGCTAATTCCAAGTCGTGTGTAGGGTAGTTCTTCTCATGAGTTTTTAACTGTCTAGAAGCATAGGCTATAACCTTATCATCTTGCATCAACACACAGCCAAGACCGATCTTAGAAGCGTCACAATAAATACTAAATTTACCACCTTCAACAGGGAGGGTCAAAATTGGAGCATTGGTCAGCTCCTGTTTCAAGGTTTGGAAACTATGCTCACATTCGTCAGTCCATGTATATTTCACGTTTTTCCTTGTTAACCTAGTAAGGGGTGTGGCAATCTTTGAAAATCCTTCAATGAACTTTTTGTAATACCCTGCTAGTCCAAGAAAACTTCTAATATCTGTAGCACTCTTCGGTTGGGGCCATTCCTTAACTGCTTGAACCTTGGCTGGGTCCACAGATATTCCATCACCAGAGATCACATGACCAAGAAAGTGAACTCTATCCAACCAAAATTCACACTTTGAAAACTTAGCATAAAGCTGGTGTCTTCTCAGTACATCCAACACTAAACTCAAATGTTTTGCATGCTCTTCCTTAGTTCTAGAATAGATTAGTATGTCATCAATGAATACAATGACAAACTTGTCCAAATACTCGTGAAACACCCTATTCATAAGATCCATGAAGGCTGCTGGCGCATTAGTCAAACCAAAAGACATAACCAAAAACTCATAATGTCCATACCTTGTGCGAAAGGCAGTCTTTGGGATATCCTCAGATTTAACCTTCAACTGATAGTAACCGGACCTAAGGTCAATCTTAGAGAAAACTCTCGCACCCTTAAGTTGGTCAAATAAGTCATCAATCCTCGGCAGTGGATACTTGTTCTTGACAGTTAGCTTATTCAACTCTCTATAGTCTATGCACATACGCATTGATCCGTCTTTCTTTTTAACAAAAAGGACAGGTGCACCCCATGGTGAAAAACTAGGGCGTATGAACCCTTTTTCTAACAAATCCTCCAACTGTTTCTTTAACTCTTTAAGTTCTGATGGTGCTAGTCTATACGGGTTTTTAGACACAGGCTCGGCTCCGGGGTAGACATCTACAACAAATTCGATTTCTCTATCTGGTGGTAAACCAGGAAGGTCGTCTAAAAATACATCAGGAAAGTCTTGGACAACTAAAACATTTTGAGGGTTTGCCTTTCCTACAAGTTGCGTGTCTACAACGCTAGCTAGGAAGCACCAATACTCTCTACATAGGGAAGGTCTAGTGTTAATCGAAGTCATCACAGTCATTTCTTTGCTCTTCTTTGAAGCTTGGAAGGTATGTTTCGGGTTACCAGGGGGTTGGAAACTAACTATTCCAGTCCTACAATCGATCGTGGCATAATGCTTAAACAGCCAATCCATTCCTAAGATTACATCAAATCCCAATATATCCATAATAATGAGGTCAGCAGGCAAATTCATATTCCCCGCTAATACCTCACTATCAGGCATCACTCGATTGGAGTGCATGCACTCACCAGAAGGTAATGTAACATTAAACACATGCATAGAAGGGGTAAACTGTACATCTAACTTATCAGCAAACGTAGATGCTATAAATGAATGCGTTGCACCGGAATCTATCAAAGTAAAAGCAGGCACAGAGTTGACCAATATAGTACCTGACACTACAGCAGGCTGTTCTTCACATGCCTCCGTCATGGAGAATATTCTTGGTTTAATCATAGCAGGACCACTCTTAGGAACTGGACAGTCTCTGCTAATATGGCCGACTTTGTTACAATTGTAGCATCTGGTGATCCTAGGCTTCGGGCATTCTTTGTACGTGTGGCCAACCTCCTCACAGTTGAAGCACTTGCCAAATCCCATCCTGCACTCCCCGGGGTGGTTCTTCAAGCACTTAGGACATGGGGGAAATTTCCTGACATTCTGTACCTTCCCTCCAGCTCCTTGGCTACTCTGGCCTTCACTTGGCCTCTTCGTTCCTCTCTGATGGTGTTGCTGGACAAACCTTTGTGGGACCTCCTTTGCTCCAGCACACTTCCTTTCAGCCTCTTCCACTTCCAGAGCAGTGGACACAACTTCGCTGAACGTTAAACCTTTAATGCCACAGAATTTGACTCCTCGATAGATCTCCGGCTTCAGTCCATGCACAAATTTGAACACCTTATCCTCGTCCTTATGAGCAAAGTGTCCAGCAAACCTGGACAAGGACTCAAATTGCCTACCGTACTCTGCCACCGACCCTGTCTGCTTCAAATTCAGAAATTCCAACTTCTTTGCGGTCTGGACCGTGCTGTTAAAATATTTCTCATAGAAGATGTCCTTAAACTGTGACCAAGTCATAGTCAGAATGTCGGTGGTGGTTTCAACTGTTTCCCACCAGAGTTGAGCTTCGCCAGCCAAATGAAATGTAGCCAACGTGACCTTGTCTCCTTCTCCTATGCTGGCGCACCTAAACATACTTTCAATCTTTCTAAGCCATCCTTCAGCAATAATTGGATCGGATGACTGTCCATCAAACGTGGGTGGTCTTAGTCTCCGGAATCTATCTCTAGAATGCTCATTGCTAGAACCCGAGTTGGCACTTCCTTGTGCTTCCCGACTCAACAGCACTCCTAATTGATCAGACTGTTGACGCGCTATATCTGTCTGCTGACGCATCAATTCGGTCAACTGCCTAATTACACTAGAGTCCTCTTCACGCCTTGGGCTTGGTATTTCTCTAGGTATCCTTGGTCTTCCTGGTCGTCTAGGCATTATACTAAATTCCCTGCACAGGGTTAACTGCCCTCATAAACATTTTATAACTAAAGCTAACTCAAATACTTACAGTTGTTGGAGTGCTTCCATGCAACGATTGGCACTGATGAGTAATCTTTTGAACAGTTTAACCGAATGTCTCTGATACCATACTGTAACGCCCTGAATTCTCTGAACCCGGTTCGTCACACAAAACCCGTACATGAACTAAAAACTTCATTCATAATTTAAAATTTTGCAGCGGAATTAATTTAAGTAACTTAGAGTTAAACAAAACCATAAAGTGTTTGGATAATCGGATACAATGTTTGAGATAAATCGACCAAAAGAAATAAAGGTTTAAATCACAAAACACTATTAAAAACTCTAAAGACAACCACATCTGCCGGTGGAAAAAAAAAATCAACGGAAGAAGTAGACACAGCAAATATAAGACTCCTGCCGATGACGTGGACCTGAAGACTTGGAACTGAAAGACATTTCTCGGCGGGCTGCACCTACCGATGACGTCAACACAACTTCATCTGCCGATGACGTCAACACAATTTCATCTGCCGATGACGTCAGCACAACTTCATCTGCCGATGACGTCAACACGATTTCATCTGCCGATGACGTCAGCACAACTTCATCTGCCGATGAAGTCAACATGACTTCATCTGCCGATGAAGCCAACACGACTGCACATACAACTTCAACTGCCGATGAAGTCAACATGACTTCATCTGCCGATAGAAATGGGTCTATATCTATCGATAGAAATAAGGCTACATCTTCCGATGCCTTTACTGAAGACATCATCCGATAGAAATTTGGATACACCTACCGATAGACATCTCCTTCCGGTAGGTTCAAACTACTCAACTTCTGCCGATAGAATGCATCTACCGACAGATAACAAAACACATCCCATCTACCGATAGATTCAGGGCGACATTCTGGCTACTCCTAATTATACAATATAACTCCATTTATGAAAAAGAATCTATTTGCCTTACTGAAATCACTCAGAAAAGGATTCAAACCCATGTATTGCTTAAAATCCAACAAGTGCAAATCTTCAAACCTCAGCGGAATGCCATTATCAAATAATAAAACTCAATTTGTTCAAAACACTGAAATCACTACTGTTATGAAAATTCGATCCATCTAAAATAAAGCATTGATAATAAAACCTTCACTCCAACAGACATCAATTAAACTGCCCCATCAGCTGCCAGAACATTGTGTGGATGCACTCCTCCAACCCAACTAGCCTTCTGTGAACTCAGTAAACACACCTGCTAAAGCTTCTTCACCTACATCACAAAACTCATCTATTAGCCTAATGCTAAGCAAGTAAAGCAATAGTGAAATGAAATACTGAATCATAAATTCCTAAACATGCAGTTTCTACTTTTCTCATCTCAGTTGCATATTCATCGTTTCTGTACAGATCCCCCTGTGAAAATTGAGAGTTGGATCATTTCTCCCAAAGTATAAATATCCACTGGCTCGTTAAGGGTTGGATTAATTCCCCTAACAGCAAATCTGATACTCATAACTGTTCAGATCCCCCTGTCGGATTGGGAAGCGGATCACTTTTCCCAAAACCTCAATCCACTGGCTCATTAAGGGTTGGATTAATTCCCTTAACAGCAAATCTGCTTCACGTACTGTTTCAATCTGTTCATTCCTTGCCGATTCAAAATCATGTAAATTCATTTTCGTACATTTCAAAATATGATGCATGACAACTGGAAATAAGCACACGAACATACATTAATCCTACTGTTTTGTGATGTAGGCCCGAAGGCACAAACAAACTCTACTTACCTGGTCTCCTGGAAATCGCTCGGTTTCAACTACTTGAAAGCCCTGTTCACCTAGTGTCATAAACAGAACACTAATCAGAACTTCACTAAATCTCATCCCACACCATTCACGAATCTAAGGAGCTAGCTTAGAACTTCGGGCCATCGCACATTCTTGGTTCAGCACTAAACTCGAACTCAGCTCACTCACAGCATTCACCAAGTTACACACGCATTGCACTCCCGCTATCTACTCACTATAATATCGAGAAGATGAATGGAAAACTTACCTAGGTCGAAGGTGAATCTCGCGAGGAAGATCGCCTAGAGAGCTCGTCTGCCTGAGTTGAAACCCGAAGAGGAAATGGTATGAAATGGTGGCGGCTACAGTGCATTAAACCCAACCCTCTTCCCTTAAATACGTTATCCACTCTTTGAAAATTGCAATTTACTCTAATGCCCTTTGCCAAGTTATTTAATAACCCTACTTAATTTATTGACTAATAAAGTGTATTTTATTAATAATAAAAGAGCTGGTTCGATAGGGCCGGGTGCTACAATGATGCTCATGGCGTGGATTTTGTGGCTGGGAAGCGATTTTGACCCGTGAAGTGTTGCTCGTAGCATATTTTAATAAAGTCTATGATACTGAAGTATAAGTAAGATAAAGTTTTCTTATGATGATGAATACTGGGATTGTTTGATACAATTTCATGTTTAAAGAGGATTTTAAGACTAAAGATTCATCTGTTTTCTTTAAGTCTTCCGCTACACATGTTTAAGTTTTATGGTAAAAAATGATTTCTGTGAAATGAGATGTGAGATTACTTATAGAGTCAGTTCCAGAGAGCTAGCCGAACGTTCGCCAGGGAAGGCG
This sequence comes from Begonia masoniana, assembly GCA_022432975.1. Taxonomy (NCBI): domain Eukaryota; kingdom Viridiplantae; phylum Streptophyta; class Magnoliopsida; order Cucurbitales; family Begoniaceae; genus Begonia; species Begonia masoniana. The sequence continues at coordinate 38,206,471 of CM039509.1, forward strand.
ATCGATCAGTTGTCTATGTATTCTGTTTGTAAGTAAAAACAGTCATCCAAAGTTATGAGTGAGTCATCGTCCATAGTTATGGTAAGATTTGATAAGTAAAAACAGTCGTCCATTTTGGTAAGCGTAAAGTTGTCGTCCAAAATTGTCGTCCAAAGTTGTAGTTCAAAGTTGGAACGATGAAGTCACGTGGACTGTGGACGACAAAGTCACGTGGTCTGTGGAAGATAAATTAAATAAGTCTATGGACGTTAGTCTGTGGACGATGAGTCTATGTAAACCGTGAGTGATGAAGTCACGTGGACGGTGGACGATAAAGTCACGTGGTCCATGGACGATAAATTTAAGTAAGTTTATGGACGATAGTCTGTGGACGATGAAGCCATTTGATCAGAGAGCGTTAATGTTTAACAGTCAGTGGACGAAAACGTCAAAGTAGTCCGTGGACAATTAAGTCGATCGATCTTATGAACAAGATTGTTCCCGATTTTATGTCGTCCAATTCTGTGGATAAATACGCCGTCAAATATATGAAAGAGTCGAGTTCTGAGAATTTAAGGTTTTAGTTTGTTTTCCTTTTAAAAGTCCACGAGTTTTAAAAAGAATTTATAAGAGGTGGTTCTAAGATTTAAATGACTAAGTTATGTCCAGAACCTGCCTCGACCTATTGGGGTCGTGACATCCCAACTTTGGACTAAAACTTTGGACGACAACTTTGGATGACAAACTCTATCGTTCATGATATCATCGCCCATAGACATTATCGCCCAGAGAATAGACGAATATCTTCGCCCACAGAATGGACGACTGTTTTCACTTACAAAACAAAACACATAGACAACCGATCAATCGCCCTCCCTGGTGAACGTTCGGCTAGCTCTCTGGTACTAACTCTATAAATAATCTCACATCTCATTTCAAATGAAAACCATTTTACTCGTAAAAACATAATTTACGTAGCGGAAGACTTAAAAAAAACAGACGAAAAACCTTTAATCCTAGAATCCTTTATAGCTCATGAACATCAAGATTCTTTTCTACTTATACTTCTATTTCATTGTCTTATACCATGATAGACTAAGAGTACCTCGGGTCAAATCATTTCCCAGCCACAAATTTCCTCCACGAGTACCATCCAGCAACCAGGCTTAAGCATTCTCATCTAGTTCGTCACCTGCTGATTCGTCACCTACATTATAAGGTTTAAGCTATAAATCTAATGCTTAGTAAGGAGTGCAACATATACATAAATGCTCATGAATGCATACTTAATAAAAGTCATGTTTGTGTTCCTGTTTTTGTTTCGTGCATAAGGGACAAGGGGGATTTATGCAAGAGTAGGCACAGACACTAACTTGCCCTCGTCTACCTGGTAGACCACATAACTTGCCCTCGTCTACCTCGTAGACCACATAACTTGCCATAAACATGCCTTGTGCAATACTTGCTTATTATCCGCACTGGACCATTGTATACATTACATGTTCTTTACTTCTTTTTACTGAAATCGTGCATGTAGAAACATTTCATATGCATATCGATGGGAAAAACGTGATGCATGTACATGAACGCGTAAAGGAACATTACACCATAGAAAACAAACAATCATCATGTATCATATCATAAAAATATACTCTATTTATCACAGTATAACACTCAACGGTCCACAGACATCAAGCAAATCTTCGAAAACATATTCCTAGTACCCTTGTGATGTAGGGCCCTAATGGTCGGGTCCTTAACACACTCACTTACCTGAACTCCTTAGCAATGTCGTGCCTTCACTTGAATTATTCTCCACCCAAGACATTTCATATTCCAATGCTAAATATATCCTGAATAATCTAAACTCAAAGCTGGTAAAATCCTAACTAAAGAAATCATCCTAAAATCTAGTTTAAACCTCTAAGTCGTTTAGTCGAGCACCTTGTGTGCGTAGCTTAATCTTCACTAGCATTGATGGCATTAGTGTGCTAAAACTACCAGATTCATACTAATATCAGAATCTCATAATCTAACAATCGACAATATTCAGAATTCTATCATCAATGTCATCGATAAGAAAACTCAAAGACACTGTCATTATCCTAACATCGTCCGATTCTAAATATTCAAACATCAACCAAAATCATTCCTAAATCGAAGACTAAATAAATCAACCATCTAAACTTTACCTAGAGCTTAGATTTCAAAGGAATGAAGGAAGAATCAATGTTGGTGGAGGAAGAATCACCGTGGGAAGATTTCTTGCAGGAGGTGTCGACTGAAAGTGGGAGCTCTCGCGGAGGAGGAGGTTTTTGTGAGGTTTAAGACTTTCCATTATCTATTTATATCAATTAGAATTAATTTATTTACAATTCTGCCACTGAACCTACTTTTCTTTTCTAATCTCCTTATACCATAAACCACTCCATAAATATTCACGGAATAAATACCCAACCAAGGTGCTGGTTGTTACACTTAGAGTATTTTTTTAAACAAAACTCATATTTCAAGGGTCATTTGGGTGACATGACAACTATCACTATTCAATTATAGATAGGGTTGATGGTGACTAGATTTTTAAAAGGAACCTTTGAGACGTCATACATGGCCAACTAAGCAAGAGATATATTGGCATTGGCATTGCGAGGCAAAGAAGACATTGTTTACTCACTAGCCCATCACGGGCTTATTCTTGAAGCAACGAAGATATTTCAGATTACTCTTCAAAAGTGTACACGATAAGAACTCGACAATATCCTTGGCGCCTTAGCAATCACAATGTGCAAAAATCAGTAATAAGAAGAGGGTCATTGTACCGCCATGAAATATAGAGTTCTACCAAGAGCAGTCCAATATCAATATCGTGCTTCCTCTCATGGAGACGCCTTCCTGTATGATAGAGACACGAATATGGGAGGGTTATAAATTTGGATATTCTAGAGGACTAGTGTGTCACTAAAGTGGTAATGCTTGACGAATATTTTGGGTGAGAGAGAGAAGCTTTAGGCCTCTTTGTTCAGGCCCACTGACTAAAAGGCCCAGAAAATTGCTGATCCAGTTATGTTGTTGCTACACCCAACAAGAAGAGTCTATCTCCATTGCTGAGAAGAGAAGGCTCAGAATGGAGCATTGGAGCTCACTCGTACCTGTCTTCTTCCACCACTGACACCCACTCACAAAACATTCTTCCCATGTCTTTGCAATCAGATCAGAACAGAACTAACAGCCTAGTCCTTGCTTTCCCACCCCAAGCAAGTACACCCACTACTCAGAGTACCCTCCTAAACGGAAAAAGATGTGTCTGTCAGGTTCAATTCTTCTTAGTTGGGTTGAGGCTTAGTTGAACCACATTTCTTCACTTCAATTTTTTGGCGTTGAATTACTCTAAAAACTACTCTATTTTTGTAACGCTTCAAGTTCTAAATTTTCAATCTTAAAACTCTAATTTTAAAATGAGTAAAGTGTAATTTGGCCCCTAACTAGGTGAAAATGACAATTTACACCATAAACTCGGATAATGGGTAAAAACAACCTTAATGTATTGATAATGGGCAATTTAACCCATACTGTCCTATTTTCCGTTAAATTGTCATGTTTTTTTTTGTGTCTATTTTTTCTTCCCAAAATGCTCCTGCCCTGAAGTCAGAACCAGAACGGACCGATTTGGTTCACTAATCAGATTTAAAAAAAAAACTTAATTTTGATATTCCTCTTTAGTTCACCCATCTCCTTTCCAATTTCTAGATTCTCGACTCTCAGGCGAACTCTGACTTCGAGTCCTCGACGGCTGACTTGCGAAGTGCGAGCACCCAACCCCGTCACGACCCGTGACCTCGACCCCGATTCCTGACATTCCTGTATGGCTGCTTCTGACCCCGACCTCAGCTTCCTGCTCGATTCCCATTCGCGCTCGGCTATCGTCTGTTAGACTATTCTTAGCTCAACTTCTAGTTAAAATCTTAGTCATTGCAACTCAGTTTTTTGAAAGTAGTCAAATTCATAGAGACAAAAAACTAATTTTCTCCTTTAGTAGCTTTGGTCTTGAGTCGTTCCCATATAAACTTTTCTACGGTATTAGAGCCGAACCTGGAGGCTATTTTAGTTCTCTATTTCTGTTGATTTTTTACCATATTTCTCAATTGCTGCATATCTAGTTCAAATCTGATTGTTTGTAAAATCTCGTTGTGTTAGTTGAATATTGATAACAATTTGCTGAAGTCCATTTTTTATCCTAAATTTGTTGACAGAATTGTAGCATATTCCTACTGTGTTTTTGATTGTTGGTTGGTGATTTTAATTCTGTTTGCTTAAATTGTTGTATACTTATTTTGTATTAAACTGTTAAATAATCTATGAATCTCTTAGAATTGGTAATCAATTAAATTTTTCTAATCTTTGTTAGAGCGTTTGGTCTTCAGTTAGACAGGTTAAATTTCTAATTGATTTGCTGTTATGGAGTAGTTAACCTAGAATTTGACTCAATGTTAGAGATATATGACAGATTTCAAGTACTATTTCATGCATCGTATAATCGGATTTAGCGGTTGAAAGATTGTCATCGGATAAGGAGGCTGAAACTGATGGAATCATGAATTGGATCTCATGCTTCACCAACAGCTGCCTCATCTACATGAGTTGGATCCCCCGCTTCACCAACTTGAGGACCACCATCAAACTTTGATAAATCAGATGACTCATCATTTCTAGCATTTTCCTGGTCAAATACGTCAATGCCTTCATGGTCTACGTACATATGAATGTGACGTTTGTCATCCAACGCCCCAACCATTTTAAGTACGTCATTATCGGACTTCACTTTTCGCAATCCGTTTTCCAAATCTAATGGAGGCTCCACGTAATACAGAGTCTTCCATACTCTAGCTTCGACATTTACAACCATGTCTACAACTACAAAAAAAGACACCTTATCCACATCAATATTTGTCACTACTGCATCATCTCCACCCACATACCGTAAATTCTTTTTTTTGATGAACTTCCCTCCATAGTGAAAGTCAATTGAAAATGTGTCCATCTTCTTCTCTGCATGGTTACATAGATTTAATTCGGTTAAGCCAATTTTGGTATTTAAATTCTAAACAACTTAATACACATTTAAACCTTTTAACAAATAGTCTTCTAAATGATTGCATAGTAAATCTGTTTAAAAAAAACCAATATAAAGTCCATGAAGAATACAGATGTAAACAATCAGAACCATCAGAATAGTAAAGACCAGAAAATTCAAACAATTAGAATAGTAAAGACCAGAAAATTCATTAAGCTATACGAAAATCGAACCATCAGAATAATAAAAGCAAAAAATTCACCATTAAAATCAAAATCAAAGTAAATTTTATCTGAAAAATTAAAAGCAACGAAGTTCAACAATGAAGTTCAGAAACCCTAACCTAACCTTTCAAAGGAGTAATTCCATAACTATTATTGGTTCAGATTTCAAGACCTGAGCTATTAAAGAAGAAAATTAGCTTCTTGTCTCTCTGAATTTGACTACTTTCAGATAGTCGAGCTTCAATGGCTAAGATTTTAACTAGAAGTTGAGCTAAGAATAGTCTTACAGAGGAGAGCCGAGCGTGAATGAGAATCGAGCAGGGAGCCGAGGTCAGGGTCGGAAGCAGCTGAGCATAAACATTGGGAATCGGGGTCGAGGTCGCGGGTTTTGGCCGGGGTTGGGTGTTCACACTTCGCAAGTTGACCGTCGAGGAGTAGGGGTCGGGATACGCCTGAGGGTCGAGAATTTGGAAATTGGAAAGGAGAAGGGTGAACTGAAGAGGAATATCAAAATTAAGTTTTCTTTTTTTAAATTGATTATGAACCGAACCGGTCCGTTTCGGTTCTGACTCCAGGGGCATTTCTGGAAGAAAAAATAGATACGTGAAAAAATCGTGACATTTTAATGAAAAATAGGACTATAAGGGGTAAATTGCCTAATATCAATATATTAAGGTTGTTTTTGCCCATTATCTGAGTTTACGGTGTAAATTGTCATTTTCACTTAGTTGTAGAGGCCAAATTTAATTTTACCCTTTTAAAATTCTAAATTTTTTTCCAATTTGATTTTATAAATCCTATTTAATTTCAAGTGTTATAACCATAATTTCTAAAATTTTAAAAAAACTTGAATGAAAACATTAAATGCGCGGAAGCTTAAAACAATGTTCAATAATTAAATAGCTTTAGTCAAAATGAAAGTAGAATTAAAACCATTTGTAAAATTTTATCAATGATGAAGTCAATATAAATCATTCAAAATTTCCAGCGAAATAATTTATGAAATATTCTAAAAAATGTAAAACATATTAATTTAAATTCCTTCATCAAATATTGTCTCATCTGTATACTCGCTTGCCTCTGGAAAGTTCTAGATCATAATCTATTCTTTCTCAGATAAAAACTCACCTACATCACAAAATTATAAACTATGAGAATAACTCAGCAAGCAAAAACACGTGTAGATGCAAAAGTAACATTACTTTTACCAAATCTTGATTTAACAGTTACATACTAGTTCGAAACTTATTTTCCAACCTTCGTTCAGACTTAGCCACCTCATTGTCATTTAGGATTTGTCATCTCATTTTTGTTTAGGCATAGTCATCTCATTATCGTTCAGGCGTAGCCTCATTTTCATTTAGACATAATAATCTCATTGTCGTTCAGGCATAGTCGTCTCATATTCGTTCAAGCTTAGTCATCTCATTGTCGTTCAGGCTTAAAAATGTCTTACCAATTTTATCTTTATACAATTCTATGTCAATATCTAAACATACGTGGTCGAATATCAGAATTATGTAATAAAATAATTATAAGAAAATAACATAAATTTTGTGATGTAGGGTCGTAGCTAAAACGTTGAAAACATGGTATTTTCACTTACTTGGATTCTGAGAGATTAGGGTTATCGGGATTTTTTTCCGCTACTCCAATTAATATCCTACCTAATTAAAATATTGGTATTAAAATCTCATTTAAATAAATCCTATTTCAGAAAAATTTGGCCAGAATTTCCTTACGTGTACTTTTAGGTCGGATATGGTCGAATTGGATCAATTCGGATGACTTTTGAAATCTTCTTTCCTAAACAAAATATTCGATATTAATTTCTCACTTTAATAAATCTATTTCACAAGAATTTAGACAGAAATTCCTTACCGGTGAAGTCTTAGATCGGTTCATGTCAAGTCAGGTCAAAATTTAGGTCGGGACAGTTTAGTTGGACCGTATGTGGTTCGGTTGGACCGGCTCTACTTGGTTGGGTCGGTTATGGTTCGCTGGACCGAGTCAGTTTGCTCGGCCGGTTTAAGTGAACCAGTTCAATTTAAAAAAAAAACTAAACCCTTCCTTCTTCTTCGCATTTTGCCCTTTGTGTTCTTTGTCGACCGAAACACAGAGGCGTGTTTCAAGTCTTGGTTGGAGCTGCTACACACCGAAATGGTTTCTTCGCGTTGGAGACTGCTCGCTACGTTGGAGGAAATTTGCTGGAAAGCTCCTATTTTCAGGCAGAGCTATTGCCTTCTAGGAAAACTTTGACTGCGACTGAGGTATGAGTTTTTTTTTGGTTTTAGAGAACTCGAGAGGGAGAGAGAGTTGTGGTGTGATTTCCTCTTTCACCGAGCCTTTCTATTTATACTAGAGGTTTGTAACCAAATCCTTCGAGAAATCCGAGTTCAGCTCAGATTTTTCGAGTTGTGAACTACTCAACATTAGATTTTTAGAGAGAAAATCTGACTGTTTTCAAAAAATCTAAGTGCAGCTCAGATTTTTCGAGTTGTAATTGGTTATGCATCAGATTTTTAGAGAAGAAATCCGACTATATTTTTCCCTTAAATTCGATTTTATATTTGACTTGGCTTGATTTGGGGATTTCAAATTTTGAATCTGAATTTTGAAACCCTAAACTATTACAATCTCCCCTGCTTAAAAGAAATTTCGTCCTCGAAATTTAAATTATTACCTGAATAGCTCCAGATATAGGTCTTTCTCATGCCCTCTTCTCTTTCCCAAGTTATTTCCTCAATGTTTTGATTTCTCCATAGTACTTTGACAAGCGAGACCTTCTTATTCTTTAATTCACTTTCCTCTAAATCTAGAATTTGAATTGGTCTTTCTTCATATGATAGGTCATGATTGATTGCAAAGTCTAAATATCTCATTGGTAAAATATGTGAGGAATCCAGTACATACTTCTTCAACATCGAGACATGAAATATATTGTGCACTTGCTTGACTGAATCTGGCAAATTCAACTGCTAATCGACTTCTCCAACTCTTCTTGAGATTTCAAATGGGCATATAAATCTTGGATTCAATTTTCCTTTCTTTCCAAAGCGCATCACACCTCTCATTGGCTTTTTTGTCTACTTTGCATCGTAAGAATTCTTTTCTGGATTAGTGCAACAATCTCAGCAGTCTGCCTCAAAATATCTAGATCCACAAGTATTTCTTCGCCCACTTTGTCCCAATGTACTGGAGATCTATATTTTTTGCCATATAAAGCTTCATAAGGTGTCATCCAAATTGAAACTTGATAACTGTTGTTGTAGGTGAACTCTATCAATAATAGGTTTTTACTCCAATTTCTTTGGAAATCAATAGCACAAGTCCTTAACATATCCTCTAGTGTTTGAAACGTTCTTTCTGATTGTCCATCTGTCTGAAGGTGAAAAGTTGTACTGAAGTTAAACTGAGTACCCATAGCTTTCTACATACTCTTTCAAAATTTAGAGCTAAAACGGGTATCCCGATCAGACACGATAGAAATGGGCGTACCATGAAGTCTGACAATCTCCTAAGTATAAAGCCGGACATACTAATTCATAGTATATGTAGCTCTTACAAAAAGAAAATGTGTTGATTTGGTCAGTCGATCAACTATAACTCATATAGAGTCGTGACCCTTAACTTTTTTAGGAAGTTCCACTACAAAGTCCATAGTAATATGCTCCCACTTGCACTGAGGCACCATGAGTGGTTGCAATGCACCAGCAGGTCGTTGATGCTCCGCTTTGACTTGCTGACAAGTGAGACATTTTTTGACAAATTTAGCTACATTTACTTTCAATCCACGCCACCAATAATGCTACTTCAAATCTCAATATATTTTGGTTGAACTAGAATGTAGCGAGGAGAGGGTTGAGTGTGCTTCCTCCAAAATAGCCCTCTTTAATCCAGCATGGTATACACAGTCTCTTTTTGAGCTGGACAATCCCGTCATCCGGTATAGATAACTTAGAAACTTTTTAAACTTCTAATTCGTCTTTCACCTTGCAAATAATGCATCGTATTTTACTTATCTTTTATTTGCTCAAGCAAACTTGGATGAAGCGTCATAGCAGATAATCTTTCCAATAATCTAAACGGTACAACTTCGATATCAAATTTTTGTATCTCCTCAGCTAACTTTCCTAGAATCCACCAAAACGATGAAACTTGCGACGATGCTCTTTTACTCAATGCATTAACTACAACATTAGTCTTATCAGGATGATAAATAATCTCGCAGTCATAGTGTTTTACTAATTCTAACCATCTGCGCTGTCTCATATTCAGATCTTTCTGAGTTAGGAAATACTTCAGACTTTTATGATCAATGTAAATTTCGCATTTCTCTTCATAAAGAAAGTGTCTCCAAATTTTCAACGCATGAACCACTGCTAGTTCCAAATCATTTGATGGGTAGTTCTTCTCGTGATCGTTCAATTGTCTCGAGGCATAAACTACAACTTTTCCTTCTTGCATGAAAACACACTTCAGTCCATACTTTGAAGCATCACTGTACACCACATATTTTCCTGATCCAGATAGGATGGTAAGTATAGGTGTTGAGATGTAACGACCCTTAACCCAATCCTAAAATCCCAGCAAAACCGAACAATTTAATCTTTTCTTTTCATTATCGGATTGTCACTTTACAGAACTATTTTTTTTTTCAATCATTAACATTCCTATTTCAATTCTTATCAAATTCAATTAAAAACTCATACGACACAACGAAATTTAAGAAAACAAACTGCATGGGTCTGTTTGAAAACAAAACTATCCATACTAACGAAAAGGACGACCCAAGCAGTTCCAGAGTTATTTTCATAAAGTAAATTCTTTTATACAAAATTATAAACTATTGTTTTCTCGTTATAGATAACACAAGTCATCAAACCAATCTAAAATACCTATTTTTTTTTTTCCTTTCTCCCAACGCGGTCAACATCGCTCGACGAGCACAGCGCACCACCCACGCATCCTTCTTAAACCCGTTCCATCATCTGTTTGAGGTGCGACATTCCTCACCTGTATCTCCTGGTCCCATACACCATAGAGAGCCTATGAGATAAAAAATCTCAGTAAGTCTACATCAATGACAATGCATGACATACATATGACATTTAAACCAATGCATTCATTCTTTTTTTTTTTTCAATCATTAACATTCCTATTCAATTCTTATCAAATTCAATTAAAAACTCATACGACACAACGAAATTTAAGAAAACAAACTGCATGGGTCTGTTTGAAAACAAAACTATCCATACTAACGAAAAGGACGACCCAACAGTTTCCAGAGTATTTTCATAAAGTAAACTATATTACTAACACAGATCATCAAACCAATCTAAAATACCTATCTTTCTCCCCACGGGTCAAATACGCTCGACGAGCACAGCGCACCACCACAGCATCCTTCTTCAACCCGTTCCATCATCTGTTTGAGGTGCGACATCCTCACCTGTATCTTCTTCTAGGTCACATACACCATAGAGATGCCTATGAGATAAAAATCTCAGTAAGTCTACATCAATGACAATGCATGACATACATATGACATTTAAACCAATGCATTCATTCTTTTTTTTTTTCAGTCCATTTCAGTCTCTAATTAACGGAGTTATCACTCGATAGATAGATAGGACACATCCTAACGTCAGATAGCCCGCACCATCTGAATGGAGGAAAACATGCTCACCACAGAACGCCATGTCTGAACCCCTCCCCGATAATCACTATGGTTGTTACTTACATGATACTTTTTACCGTTTAAGTCCATTTTATAAAAAACAATGCATAAAACAACTTCCATGTCATTTTATAAACCATGATGCATAAACAATTAACAATGCATATCATAATCATATAAACTAACTAAAAACACATAAACAATGAAAGCTATATACATCTACCCAACTAAATCCCCCAATTTACTACATTCATCAATACCTTAATTTTTTTTTATGTTGTAAGCCAAATCGGCCAAACAAAGCACGAAGACTTACCTCTCGTCCTTAGCCAACACAAGCTCGACGTCCACTTGCTTGTTTTTGTCAATTCAAACAACGTAGACAAGCATAATTCACAATATCAAACTTCAAATCTTAATTTCGAACTCAGTATACAACCTAACTTCAAATCCTCGTAACTTTGTCAATTCTTAACGGAATTGAGCGATTCAAAGCTCTATGGACTCCTATAAGTGTCTACTATCCAATGGTACAAACCATTTAGAAAAATACACACAATTGCTAGATTCAAACCATTGCCCTGCTTTGTGCATTTTTCACAACCGGTTTTCTAAATCGCCAAAACCATGCATCATCAACCCCTATAATCCAATCCTATTCATTTAGATAATTAAACATCAGCCTAAATTCATCAAACCCCAAATTTTCAGGGAGAAAATAGTAGGTTATTAGGGTTTACAAACCCATGCTTTAAAACTCTAAAAATCTGGTTTAATCACCCTTAAAACACATCCAAACGCATAAACCATCAAAACCTTACCTTCAATCTTCACTTGCACGGTTAGGAGCTTGGAGATTGGATCATCAATGGCTGCCAATTTGAGAGAAATCATGGGAGAGAGAAGTGAGGGCAAAAAAACTTAAATTTACCCTAATTACCTTTTTAACCACACTACTTTATATTCTTCCCTTTTGGTCCTCGAACTATGCGAAGTTTGCCCAATTTTTTTTTCTTTCTAATGACTTGACATTTAAGTGTACACTCACTAATGAAAGTGGCAATTCACTTAATTAGTAACCGTCGGTATATTTGCACACTTTTTAATACAATTTTTGCCTTAATAATGCATTTTCTCCTTTTTCTCTCATCTCATTGCAACATTTCTTTCATTCATTTCCATAAGCTATTAACATAGCATTAGACTCACAAAATGTACAATACATTTCCTTAAGTATATACATAACAGCTTTAAGGACAATTACACAAAATTTCTGGGTGTTACATTCCAACCCTCTTAAACAAAATTTTGTCACCAAAATTTGCTTAAACAAAAAGTTCAGGATATCTATTCATCATATCCTGCTGCCGTTCCCATGTGGCTTCCTCCACGTCATGGCTCCGCCACAACACTTTTACTAACAAAATTTTCTTGTTACGTAAAACCTTGATTGAAGATTCCAAGATTCTGACTGGTTTCTCCTCATAAGTCAGCGTAGGCTGAACTTCAATCTCTAGCGACCTCACCACCTGTGATGGATCACGTAGGCACTTTCTAAGCAAGGATACGTGAAATACATCATGCACTCCTTCCATTGATGCTGGAAGTTGTAATTTGTACGTCATTTTTCCAATAGACCTTATAATAGGGAATGGTCTTACATACCTAGGACTGAGTTTCCCTCGTTTGCCAAACCGCACAACTCCTTTGAATGGAGATATCTTCAGAAATACCTCGTCTTGTTCGTTAAATTCTAGCTCTCTTCGTCTTTGAACTGCATAACTGTTTTGACGACTTTGAGCTGCTTCAATTCGTTGTCTTATAATAGCTATTTTCTCTGCAGTTTGCTGCAAAATCTCAAGACCTATCAAGCTAGCCTCTCCAACTTCATCCCAATACAGCAGATATCTGCATTTTTTGCCGTAAAGAGCTTCATAAGGAGCCATTCCTATCGTGGCTTGATAGCTATTGTTATGAGAAAACTCTATTAGCGGCAAGTACCTACTCCATGAACATTGAAATTCCAATACACAGGCCCTAAGCATGTCCTTCAGAATTTGATTCGTTCTTTCTGTCTACCCATCTGTCTAAGGATAAAAAGATGTGATGAAATTTAAGTGAGTTCTCATGGCTTTGTGTAGACTTTTCCAAAACTTCGAAGAAAATATTGAATCCCTATCTGGAACTATTGAAACAGGGACTCATGCAATCTAATAATCTCCCGTACATAAAGGTCTGCAAGTTGATCCATGGAATATGTCGCCTTGTATGGTAGAAAATGAGCTGATTTTGTTAAACGATCTACTATTACCCAATACTCATCATACACATTCGTTGTCCTTGGAAGTCCAACATTAAAATCCATATAAATATGTTCCCATTATCACTTCGGAATTAACAACGACTGTAAAATTCTAGTTGGTCTCTGGTGTTCTGCCTTGACTTGTTGACAAATTAAACAAGTCTCCCCATACTTAGCAACCTCTCTCTTCATGTTCGGCGACCAGAAATGCTACTTTAAGTCTCTATACATCTTTGTACTTCCTAGATGCACAGAGTAAGCCGATGAATGTGCTTCAGTAAGAATTTCCTTCTTTAGTTCCTCATCATTAGGCATGTACCATCTATGCCTAAATTTCAATATTTCATCATTTGATTGATTAAAATCAGACGACTCCCCAGACATTATACTCATTCTGTACTTTTCACTTTCCAAATCTTGCTGCTGAGCTTGCCTAATCTTGTTCAGTATAGTTGGCTTTAATGAAATATCTGCAAGCATGATTAACAACTCTACAACAATTTCAATACTGAATTTCGTAAACTCTGATCTCAGTGTTACCGGCATTGCTGAAAGTGAAGGTTGACTCGGCGAAGGCATTCGGCTCAAAGCATCAGCCACTATGTTGGCCTTTCCAGAGTGGTACTTGATTTCAAAATCATAGTCCTTGACAAATTCCAGCCACCTTCTCTGCCTCATATTTAGCTCTTTCTGTGTAAACAGATACTTGAGGCTCTTATGATTAGAGAATACTTCGCACCTTTGCCCATAAAGATAGTGCCTCCATATTTTCAAAGCAAAGACAACAGTTGCCAATTCGAGGTCATGCGTTGGATAATTCTGTTCATACGACTTTAACTGCCGCGAAGCGTAGGCAATTACTCTTCATTCCTGCATAAGCACACATCCAAGTCCAACCTTAGATGTAACGCCTCCGAACCCACCCCGGCTCGATTCGTTACTTTGCTAACCCATCCCGCGTTTAAAACGTAATTTAAAATAATTTTTGATAACTTTTTGACTTTATTTTTGGGTTTTTTGAACCCTTGATTTTTGTTGGAAAACGTGCCCAAAATACGTTTAAAATATGCAGGAAAAAGTCGGGTCAAAACATTTTGGAAATAGGAAAAAAAAAATGAAAGTTGGTGTGGGCTGATCGCCGCGCGCGCGCTGGGCGCTGCGCACCCAGGCAGCGCGCCCGTGCGCTTTGCTGCAGCCCGCTGCGCATGCGCTACGCGCTCCGTGCGCCCCCGTGGCCGATCAATCGGCGCCCAGCTCGATCGATCGGGCCCTCTCGGGTTTCCTTCGTCCAAAATGCCCAAATTTTGACTTTTTCGACTTTGGCCCACTTTTCTTCATTTTCTTCAAACCAAACACCTCCAAATCACCTGAAAATTTAACGACACATTCCCGACACTCCCGACTCCGTGCCCCATAAAAATCTCGAAAAACCGACTTAAAATGGTTAATGAAAAAAATAGAGAATAAAAAAAATAGAGAAATGTGAACCCGACATTATTTGTTTTAAAACCAAAACGAACGGCATAACGCCTATAATTACCAAAAACCAAAGCCATCACTAATTATAATTATCCAAAATAGGAAAACAACTATGACACAAAATCCTTAGAAAAGGGTTGTGTTCAAACCCACAAAATATTCAAGAAAGTGCTTGGTTGTGGGGTAATGAAAATGACTGAAAATGAGATGAAATAACATGGAAATAAATGCAAGAAAAATGAGGTGATGGTGTGTGAATATGAAAGGGCTGAATATGAATAAGAAAATGACATGCCTCGGTTGGCATGCAAAAAGAATTCCAATAAATTCTCTTGCATTTCTAAGCTTTCTACTTATTACGTGTTTTCTCTTTTTGTAGGAATATTTTTGAGGAAAGAATGCACTTGGAGCGCATGGAAGAAGTCACCAAGTGGCCTATGGGAATTTGTCTTCCCGGCCCGTTAAATTTGTAATTTTTATTTTTTAAACTTATTTGGCATACATTCGCCTTTATTGTATGAATTATATAATTGCATCATGCTTTAGATTGTGTGGTTAGGGTTAGATGTATGTTGGAGGATTATGGGTTGAAGAAATTCAACCAATTATTCAAAGAAAAAAGACCTTCCCAAGATCAAGCCCAAAGGAAGCCATGGCCCAAAGAAGAGCCCACATTTAAAGATATGATTTTTGCAAGTACAAAAGTTAGTGGCAACATGGATTGATGATGTGGCAAGATTCCCTCCATTGATCCATTTAGGCATGACATTCATCTCCTCCATAGGATGTGTGCTTGTTTTCCTTGATCTTGGCCATCCATCATTTTTCATCCAAGGCCACCATTCATTCATCCTTATGGAAACCCTAATCCACCCTAGGAACTCTATAAATTCATGGCATTGGTGCATGTATGACAATTTTTTTTTGGCTCATTTATGAAATTTCTATTTCTCTCTTTTAAGGTGGGTAACCTTTAGAGTTTTTCCTTGGTTCTTTGAACCAAGTGGAGTAGCCCTCCATGGCTAACCTAGCTTGGGTTGCTAGGATAGCTCTTAGCTATTCCCTCACCTTTTCCATTGGGATTAGGATTGAGGACGAAAATCCTGGCCTACGGTGGTCGTTTTTCCTCCGGAAAAACGTTTATCCGAGAGCTTAACCCGTAAGATCGCTCTACAGATCCACCAAGGGTATTCTTTACTTTATTTTTATCACATTTCACCCACATTCACTCTCTAAATTTTGGCAACACAAATCGCACACAAACCACCTTTATTTTATTGCATTTTATTTCCTTCATTCAATTACTTCTTCTTCCACTTTTCTCTTCATTTTCAGAA